>QXTE01000441.1:472022-500183 GCA_003942145.1 Platysternon megacephalum
GCCTTTGCACATCAGCTGGCAGCTCCCAAGGGGGTTTCTGTGAACCAACCCGTCACAGTGGCGTAGTCGAGCAGGATCTGTGCACAGCTGATTGCTTTGAGATACTGGTAGTGATTTTAAGTGAGTTTTAAGTGTGGTGGCTGGAGAACAGACAAGGTGGTTACTGGTTTGTTATTTTCTGTTTGCTTATTTCGGGAAAGGGAAGTAGGGACAGAAAAGGAAGCAAAATAAGTAAGAAGGAAGATCAGAAGACGGTGAAAGTCTCTGTTAACTAAGAATCCCCTGAGCTGAGTGCATCCCAGTTTCAGTGAACTGCAGGGGTGTGTGGCCCAGCAGAAGAAAGCAGGAAAATGACTACCAGTGAAACAGCCAACAAACTGGAGCTAGCTAGACAGGGAGCTGAAGCCACTGAGCTGGCAGGGAGAACAGGAACAGAGGTAGCCTTTGCACATCAGTTGGCAGCTCCCAAGGGGGTTTCTGTGATCCAACCCGTCACAGGGATGCATTCACACAAACCTTACAGCTCATTCCGGAATAGAGTTATGTCACTTCCAAAGAAGGGCTCTCCAGGGTCAGTCCAGGAAACATGTGGCAGTGAAATGTGGGCACTGAGGAAGGCTGAAGAGCAGCACAAGGACGTTTTTGATTCTTGTCGTCTTCATCAGCTGCTCCATATCAAGTGGCAGGGCAAGATTAGCAATAAGGAGATTATTGCTGAACCGTCACCATCTGCACAGGTTCAGGCTCATTGGCTTTCTTGATACAGACATATTACTAGGATGGAAGACCAACAAATTATTAAGTGTGTTTACCAAGGAATGTCACTACATGGCCAGCAATCACGTGGACACCAAAAGGTTTGGTGGTGCAGGAAGACCTCTGATGATGGACATAGACTGAACATCCAGCCAGACTGTCTTATGGACCTAGCTAGAGACTGAGCCAGGTGGCATGCAATTTGCCTTTGTGGCTTACCCTGATGATGTGGATGATGATAACTTCCAGCACAGGATAAGACACCAGATAACGTTGAAAAAAGAACTTGTGTGTTTGGATGCAAGGCAGTCTGTGCCAAAAAAACTAGATCCACCAAAGAAACGTCCCCACGTGGAGAAGCCCTGAGAGTCTTTTCATTTCTTAATGCCCTGCATCTCCTAGATCAGGGGTTCTCAAACTGGGGGTCAGGACCCCTCAGAGGGTTGCGAGGTCATTACCTGGGGGGTCGCGAGCTGTCAACCTCCACCCCAAACCCCGCTTGCCTTCAGCATTTATAATGGTGTTAAATATATTTAAAACGGTGTTTAATTTATTAGGGGGGTCGCACTCAGAGGCTTGCAATGTGAAAGGGATCACCAGTAAAAAAGTTTGAGACCCACTGTCCTAGGGCATGTCTTCACTGCACAGTTAGCCCTGGGTGATTGGCACCCAGGTTGGCCTAGGTGTCAACGTCCTCACTGCAAAGCCCAACCATGTCCTCACTGTTTCTGCACTTGCCTGTGTATGTCAGATTGAGTATCCCCTGGTTCTTTGTGCTGTGACACTCAGATTCTTTCCATGTCAGTTGTGTCAATTGCAGCAGAATTTGTCTGTCCTTGTGGGGAATTGTGGGAAGGCATTGGAGGACTATCAGCACTCGAATGATTTAGCCTGCATCCTCACTGCAAAGTGGGTGGGTTCCAGCCCAAGTTAAACCAGAGCCTGGGTTCTAACCTATTCCCATAGTTGAACCAGCTAGCCTGAGCTTGAAGCATCTCCAAACCCAGGTCAGAGGTTTTCCTGTGTGTGGATGGGGGGGAAATTGGGCTCTGTGCGGGATCCATGGGGTGGTGTATATGATGAGCGGGGGTATCTGGTGGGGGATACTGACCTGCTCTTTACAGGATCCATGGGGTGAGCGGGGGTGTCTGGTGGGGCAGGATACTAACCTGCTCTGTACGGGATCCATGAGGTGGTGAATGGGGTGAGCGGGGGTATCTGGTGGGGGATATTGACCTGCTCTGTACGGGATCCATGGGGTGGTGTATGGGGTGAACGAGAGTGTCTGGTGAGGCAGGATACTGACCTGCTCTGTACGGGATCCATGGGGTGGTGTATGGGGTGAGCGCGGGTGTCTGGTGGGGCGGGATACTGACTTGCTCTGTACAGGATTCCTGTCCCTTCTCCATCTCTGTTCTCTTCTGTCATTGGCCTGCTCCTCCCATTAGGCTCTGCCCTTCCCTGCCCACGTCCCCCTCTCTCTGGACCTGCATCATTACAGGATTTTGTTCCTTATGTTTTTCATAGTGGGAAAATTGTGTCCCCCAAATGGAAAACGTTCAAAGGTCTGAAGCTGCTGCCCCGTGACAAAATCCGGCTCAATAATGCCATCTGGAGAGCGTGGTACCTGCAGTGTGAGTTGGGGCTGGGGCTGCCCAGGGGCACATGGGGCTCTGGAGTCTCCCCAGAGTGGGCACTGCGCAGGCAGTGGCAGGGTGAGCTGACCAAGCAGAGTAGCCATCATGCCAGAGGGGTTGCTCAGTCACCAGGGCTCTGTGCTGAGTGGGCAAGGCAACGTCACTTTCAGGGCAGCAAGAACCTGCTTCACTAGACAGAGCACCACGTAAGGAGCTTTCAGTCACTGCCCCACCCTAGAGGGGAAGGCCCCATGTCTCATTCCCCCAACCCCACCCCCCCGCCCCGGGACAGCCAGTCTCCCTGCCCTGGGGCCAGATCAGAGCCGGTGAACCCACGAGGGGAAAGGCCCTATGTCCAATTGCATAATCCCCATGGGAGTGCTCCCTAGTCAGTGGCGGAGGAGGCTATAGCAAAGGCAGCTGTTGTTTCTTGTCCCCTGCAGATGTGGAGAGGAGAGAGAACCCTGTGTGCAATTTTGTGACGCCGCTGGAGTGCAGTGTCGGGGACGACCACCGCAAACCGGAGGTGAGCACATGGGGGTGAGGGGTACTGCAAGGGGCTCCTCTCCTGCAAGAGATTTTATTGCACCAGTGACACAGATTACTTCATAGCTCCTCCTTGCCTCCTCTCCCCTGAGGGTTGCCCCTCACTTACCCCTCCCCTCCCAAGAGGACTCTGACCCATTAGTCCTGGGGTTACCTCTCCGCTCCTCTTCCCCATATGTGGTCCTCATAAGGGCTCTCTGATATTTTTCCATCCAAACTGCCTTTGGCAGAAGATGGGTTTTCCCAGGGTTGGCGCAACCCATTAGGCGACCTAGGCGGTCGCCTAGGGCGCGGCTATTTTGGGGGCGCCGGCACCGCGGCCGCCCATAGAAATTTGGGGGCGGGACCTTCCGCCGCCGCTGTTGGGGGCGGGATTTCGGGGGCGGGACCTTCCGCCGCCTAGGGCGCCGGCAAAGCTGGTGCCGCTACTGGGTTTTCCACTAACAGAATTTTCCACAAAAAATGTCTGCTTTGCAGGGAAATTCTGATTTTTCATTGGAAAACGGAATGCCCAAAAATTGAAATGTGGTGATTTGGCAGTGCTGCCACAGTGCCTTGTAGGAATTGTCCCTCTGAACTGGACTTCCCAGCTGGATTACATCTTCCATGATGTACCATGGGCCAGGGACTTCCATGATGCACAGCCTCCTGTCTCCGAGAGATCAGATTGTGATGCATCATGGGAGTTGTGATTTGGTTTCCTGATGTCCCCGGTCTCCTCTCTGGGCTGTGCTTCCCAGTGGGACTACATCTCTCATGATGCATCATGGTCAGGGATGCCCATAGTGCACAGCCTCCCTTTGCCAAGAGGGGAGATTTTGGTGCTCATGGGAAATGTAGTCCAACCAGGAAGGCCAGCTTATAAAGGAGAATGGGATCACGAGGCAATCAAACTACAGCTCTCATGAGGCACAGCTGTAGCATTTATTAATTTAAATATTTCATTTTTTAGCTGAGATTTTTTTAGTTTTTGAATTTTTGCTGAAAAATCTGAATTTTCTGTGGAAACTCCCCCTCACCCCCATTTTCCGATTGGCTCAAGCCCCACCCTGCCCTTGCCTTGCAGGCCGTGATCATGGAAGGGAAGTACTGGAAGCGCCAGATCGGAGTGGTCATTCGGGAGTATCACAAGTGGCGGACGTACTTCTGCACACGGGTAAGACCCCACCACCGCCACCACCCCTGCATCTCTGGAGCCCTCCCCCTGCTCTGAACAGTGCCCCGCTCTGCTAGCAGGCCCAGAGGCCACTGTCCTGTATGCCAGAGCAGGTACAGCCCAGGCAGCAGTAGATGCTGTGGCCCCCAGACCGGCTTTGTATTCAGCCTCTCTGCTGCCACTGCCATCTAGGGGCAAGTTGGCAGCAGTGGGGGCTGGGTTCTGTGATGTGCCCATCAGGAGTAAAACTAAGCGCCCCTCTCCTCCCCCCCCAGGGTGTAAAACTTTGAGATCTCTACGCCAAGTAAGGAGCAGGCTCCAGATAGAGAGAAACTGCCATTACTGCCCTGCGGTCTAGTGGTGACTCAATGCCCAACCCTGGGCTTCCTTGGAATCCGTACTCCATCCATCCATCAGTCCCTTCCCCCTCCCTCCATCACTGGACAGCTGGCTGTCATCTCTGCCAGCAGCCACCCCTGCCTGCCCACAGCCCTCTGTAGATCTCCCCAGCTGCTATAATGCTAAGTTGGTGGGACATGCCTCCCCCACGATTCCCCCACTTCCCTCTCAGATCACCCAAATTTACCTCAGTGATTGAGAAAGCAAAGGCTGGCTCAGTGAAATCCCAGCCTGCTGGGGATGGGGAGTGAATGGGCAACAGCCCCATGCCAGAGGACACGATGCCCTGGACTGGTGGGCAAGGACCATGTGTTGGTTTTAAAGCTCCTGTTTGTTTAATGTTTAGGTCCAGAAGAAGAAAGATAAACCTGAGTCTTTATCCACCCAGGTACAGATCCCTTGCTCTGTCCCTACAGCTTGCAGCACCTCCTGCTGGGAGAGGCTGGAACTGGAGTAGCCCAGAGTTCCCCGCATTCCCAGCACTCCTGCCCCACTCCCTACAGTGCCCCCTGCTGGGAGAAGCTGGGACTGAGGTAGCTGGGAGCTCCTCCTCACAGCCAGAGTTCCTGACCCTGTCTTGGTACATGGCATCAGCTGCGAAGCTAGGTGGGGGACCACCTGGGCCGTGGCCTAGTGACGAGTGGCACTGCAACCTGGTGCATCAAACTCAGATTTGGAGGTGGTGGATGGACGGGTTCATAAGCCAGGGAGGTCAGGCTGGTGGAGCGGGGGGGGGGGAGGGAGCACATGAGAGGGGAAGAGGAGTGGCAGGGGGGCCAAATCTATGCTGCTGCCCCCCTTCCACTTTAAATGGCACTCACCTCTGTTCCCCCTCTGTGGTCCTGCAAGGGCACCCACTCTCAGCTGCACGTTTCTCAGACGCCACCTCTCTTGAGTGGAGACACACATCTTTCTCACCCTGTCTGGGGCATTTTCAGGCTGTGCAGTCCCCTGACTGTGCTGTGAAATCCCACAGCAAAGCAGATTGTCTAAACAGGCCAGCATCTGTGCTGGGCGTTCTCATCAGAGACTAATAACAATGACATTGCTAGAAGTTACAAGTGATCACGTGGCTTTTCTGAGCAGGCACTTTTATTCTTAAGGTAAAAGCATTACAGAGAAAACATGGAAACAATAACACAAGCTACACACTGGTAATAAGCTTACCAGAGATCACCCCAACTCCAGCAAGGGCTCTGGCCGGTGATCAGTCCTCCCGACCTCACCCGGGGATATTTCTGTGGTCACCAGTTCATAGCAGCTGTCACTCAGAACTAGCTCTCCCAAGAGTTAGGGAGTCCCTCCTTTAGCCCCTTTGAAGAGAGTGTGAATAGGTATCAGCCAGGCAATGGGTTTTTCCCGAAGGCGCTGCTTCAAAACGGTAACTCCACTAACTTGCATCCCCCTCCCCCCCCTTCCCAAGTATTTCCTTGGAAACCCACTTAACTAAAAGATCAGTCTAGTCTAGCCCATTGCTTTAGAGAGTCCTTTGAAGCACGTGCCACTTCCCAGGGTTTGCATTAGTCCTGTCTCCCCCTTAAAGGAGTTACATCCTTCCACAGTAATCCGGACACAGCTTTAATATACAGCGACCTCCCAAGACACTTCACCTTAACTCAGCAGGGTTTGTTCAGGGTGCTGCCAATTATTGTCCCGTCTGTCACAGGATCTGGGTCACCAGTTATCTCTCTCTGTCCCCCTCCCCACCTGGGCAGGAAGCGGCTCATGCTATCCAGGGCGAGGGGCTGAGCAGTGAGGCCAAGGGCAGCTGCCCCATGGAGCTCGACCTGGACACCCTGGACAGCCTCATCTCTGACCTGGCCGACACCATCTTCTACAGCCGCAACCCGTATGGGGGGCCCAACCCCCGCAGTCTTGGTGAGCACTGGTCAGCGTCCCTAACACAGGGGATTCCCCTCTCCATGCCCCATAGGTATTCCCCTCTCCAGGTCTCAGCCCCTTTTCCCCATCTCTCCCCTTCTCTCGTTTGCATCCCCTGCCCCCCAAGTGCTAAAAGGGGGCGGTCCTGAGCTCTGACCCCCTTGTATCCCCCAAGCAGTCCTGTCTCCGGACCTCTGCCCCTCTCTATCTAGGGGTGTGAATGGGCCCCCCTAGAATCCTCGTTCCCTGCCTGGCAGTCTGGTACCTGAGGGGAGCGAGGTGAGTGGGACAGGGCTCTGCTTTGGGTGGGATGGGAGCGGCCGGTGCTGTGTCTGACTCCCATCACCATGTCCCCCAGTTCACCAATTCAACGCAGACATGATTCAGCCCACCCTGAACCAGCTGCACCCTAACTTCGGAGAGGATTTCATGGACACCCTGGACCCCATTCACGGTAACTTTCACTGGCCACTGTGCACAGATCCCATCTGGGGTGAGGTGGGCGATCCTGGCGCACAGGGGCGGTGGGGAGGTTTCCAAACACCATGCTGCCTGGCAATAGAGGGAATCAGCCAGGTGTCCCCTCCCGACCACCCTGGGTCAGGCCAGGGGTGTCCCCTCCCGGATGCCCTGGGTCGGACCAGTGGTGTCCTCTCCCCACCATGCTGGAGCACACCGTTAATCTGTTGCTGGGGGGAATTGGAAATCCCCATGGGCAGATTGTGTAGCTGAGTGCCCACCCACTGCTAGCTCAGCCGACTGCAGAGACTGCTTTTCCTCACAGACCCAGGCCTCTGCCAGATGCTTGCTGAGCCACCTGCTACCTCACACACTACAGGCCAGGCGGAGATACCACGGTGGGGAGAGCTGTGCTCTCTACAGACTGGCCTCTACGGAGGAAGCTTAAACACTATTCACTGCCCTGAAAGAGATGCCCCCTGCTCTGTGTGCCCTAGGACAGCTATCCTAGCATGGGGCCTCTCCCCTCTAGGGGGTGCCGAGTCTGAGCCAGCCCCAGGGCAGGGCACGGGCTAGCTCAGAAGGATGGGAAATGGGACACACAGGCCCTTTCCCCTCTAGGAGACGCCGGCTCCAATCCAGCCCCAGGGCAGAGGACTGGCAATCTTGGTGGGGGGTTGAATGGGGTTTGGCCCTGCAGGCCTGGCATTGTCTGACAGGCTCATCAAAGGGAAGTGGCAGGGAGATTGTGAAGTGACTGTGGACAGAGAGATGCCCCCGCAGCATGGGACACACCAGCAGAACTTCCTGCTGCAGGCCCTTGGCAGGACACCGGGGCTGTATGCCAAGGAGCCTTATCTCAGTCTCTCTCTGTCTCTCTCTCCCCGCTCCTCGCTTGGACCCAACAGACAGCCCAGACAGCTCTCCCTTGGGGGCCACCAGCCCCAGCCTCCAGCGGCTCAGCTGTGCCTCCTCTGTCGCCTCTAGCTCCTCTGACTCCTTGAAACTCCTCCTGTCTGTCGCTCATGTAGCCGCTGCCAAGAAAGGTACAGAGTGGGCCCCCACGTTTGTTCATCCTGATGCTGCGCGTGGGGCTGGGCCCAGATGCTGCCCAGGCTAGCTGGATGGCCACGCCCCAACTGCCAACATCACTGATGCCAAGAGGCAGCTGGCTGAGACTACGGGTCCCAGCATGGACCCAGTGAAGTGTCTCAGGTCAAATTGGAGCAGTGCATCTGGGATATGTAGTGTCTCCAGGCCACCTCCCCATATTCAAGATGAGGTAATTGGAACAGTGGGCCACCATTTCATCAAGGGGTTTGCCTATATGCCCAGAACTATCATGCACACACCAGACCAACCCACAGCTGTCACCCTAGTCACCACTGCTACGGCCCCAGCCACTGCGCACCAGGGAATCCTGCATACCCTTCAGCCACACAGCTCTGCCAGTGCCCCTCAATCCCAACCCACAGCCCCCTGCTAGCCCAAACCTGAGCTCCCCCCCATAGTTCTGCCAGTGCCCCATAATCCTGACCCACAGCTCCCCTTTGCGATCTGAGACCTGGGACACTCCCCACCCTCCAGCTCTGCCGATGCCCCTCAATCCTGACCCACAGCCCCCTGCAATCCCAGCTCTGGGGTCCCCCAGGTCTGAGCTCTGAAGCTGCCATTTGTACCGAGTGTTGTGATATAATCATGATCATTCCTATTATGGTTATTCTGCTCTGATTTATCCAGGTCCTTTGCATTTTCTTTCTCTCTCTTCCTTCTGTCCTCATCTCTCCACCTCCTTTCAGCCTTTCTTCTTTGTCACAGTTCATTCTTTCTCTCTTTCCCTTCACAGATTTCTTTGCTGCCTGTCGCCCCCAGCCTGTGACCCAGGTGAGTAGCAAGTAGCAGCTGCCCTCTGACTGCTCAGCAATGCCCCTGCCCTCTGTCTGCAGAGATCAGCTGGCACCACATTGCAGCCCATGCTTCGTCTGCACTGCAAGGTCTATGACCTCCTCCCTGGTGTCACAGACCCCACCCCACCCCACCCCACCCCACCCCGGGGAAGGCAGGGCTGGGTGGTGCTGGCCCCTCCTGGTGTCACAGCCCCCCCTGCTGGGAGAGCAAGGCTGGGCAGAGCTGGCCCTGCCCCCTGCTGGGAGGGCAAGGCTGGGTGGTACAGGCCCCTCCCCCTGGCCTAGTGCTGCAGGCCCCCTGCTGGGGAGGGCAAGGCTGATTTTCTCTCCCCCTCTCCCTCAGGCCTCCACGCTGCTGCCAGCTGCTGCCCCACAGGGCTCTCTGTCCAGCGCTTGTGACCCGGATGTGACCACCAGCACTAAGGAGCTGCCTCTCCACAGGGGCTCCCTCACCCCCCTTTCCTTCCCCCTGGATCTGGAGGCCCTCACACCCCTGAATGGACACCAGACCTTCCTGCCACTCTTCCCCACCTCCCCGCTGCGGGTCAGCCCACCCCCGCCCGGCCCTCCCACGCAGCATCCCCAACCCACCCTTGTCTTCTCCGTCATCACCCACACGGCTGCCGAAAAGCCCCCTTCACCCACCCGGCACCCTCCTTCCCCCGGGGGCACCTTTGCCATGCCTGTGTCTGGCCCCCTGCCCAACAGGTCAAGGTCCCGGCAGCTACAGCACATTGCCCCAGCGCCCACCTCCAACCACCCCCCGGCAGCCCCCAGTGCCTTCCTTACCCGCCTGCTCGTAGCAGGTATGTGCTTGTGGGAGCAGCGCAGCCTGCCTGCCTGGCACTGGGGGGCAGAGGCTGTTGTGGTGGGATGAGGGGGAGTGGGTGTGGGGTGGGGAGAGTGGGCACAGGGGGCATTGCTTTTAGGGGCAGGCAGGTGGTGATGGGTGCGTGGGGCAGGGGAATTGGGCATGCCTGGGGGTGTTGCTTGTAGAGGGGTCAGTGTGGGGGAGAATTGCTCGTGGGGGGCTGGGCACAGAGGGTTGCTGTCGGGGTGGGGGACCAGGTACCGGGGGGGAGTTGGCAGGGGGCTGAACATAAGGGGTGTTGCTGGTATGGGGGTGCAGGGGAGGGCTGTTGGGGGGGGGAAGAACAATGGAGTTACTGGTGGGAGGAGCGGGTGGGGGTGTCCACGGTGCAGGGGAGCCTCTCCACCCACCCCCTCAGATGTGGGCCATCCCAAGACCCAGGGCTGGAGAGACACTGCTCTAGGTGACTACCTAGGAGCTGTGACCTCTGTGGGAGAGCCTCACTCCTCCTCTACCCACTTTCTTTTTCCCCCAGGCCCATCGACACAGCCTCTCGCTCCAGCCAGGGACTCTTCCCAGGTGAGAGCACCTGCTGCTGGAGAGGGCGGGGCTGGGCAGTGCAGGCTCCTCCCCCTCCCTGATGTCACAGTGCCCCCTGCTTGGGAGGGTGGGGCTGGGCAGAGCAGGCTCCTCCCCCTCCCTGGTGCCCCCTGCTGGTTGAGGGCGGGGCTGGGCATCTATTAGCTCTCCACCTCCCTGGTGTCACAGTGCCCCCTGCTGGGGAGGGCTGGGCTGGGCATCTAAAAGCTCCTCCACCTCCCTGATGTCACAGCACCCCCTGCTGATGAGCTATACAATTTAAATCCACCCAGGAATCACTCAGCTAACGCTGCTGGGTTTAGGGGTGCCCTGCTCTCCCCCAGTGCTTGTGACTGGGGCAGATTTCTGTCCTCCCCTGCTGACTCCCTCGTCTCTTCCCTCTAGGTCTGCACCCCCCTAGAGCTCCCTGCAGGCGTCCTGCTGATGGAGAAGCCCATCCACCCTCGCTCTGTCACTGCCTCCTCCAGCACTGGTAAGATGGGGGGTGCTGCTGTCAGGCCTCTCATCACATGGGCTCTCGCTGTGGGTGCTTGGCTCTCGGGGGTGACGGGACAGGGGAGATGGGTGATGGAGCTGGGGAAGAGCATCGGGCTGGGGGGGGGCTGGAAGGTGGTTGGCTCATAAGAAGCATCTGGGGAGAGGGAACTTGGTGGGTTCATAGGTGGCTGGAGAGAGGGCATGTTGAGGGGATGGCAAGGTGAGGGGCTGGCTGAGGGGACTGGGGAAGTGTAAAGGGGGCCAGCTTGGGGGGGCTGGGGGGATGACAAGGTCAGGGGCTGGCTGGGGAGACCTGGAGGAATGGCAGGGTAGGGGGATGGCTGGGGGATCGGGGTGATGGCAAGGTGGGGGCTGGCTGGAGAATCTGAGGGGACGGGAAGGTGGGGACTGACTGGGGGATCTGTGGGGATGGCAAGGTTGGCGGGCTGGCTGGGGGGACCTGAGGGGATGGCAAGCTGGGGGGCTGGCTGGAGGGACCTGGGAGAATGGCAAGGTGGGAACTGGCTGTGGGATCTGGGAGGATAGCAAGGTGGGGGTTGGCTGGAAGATCTGAGGTGATGGCAAGGTTGGGGCTGGCTGTGGGATCTGAGGAAATGGCAAGGTGGGAACTGGCTGGGGGACTGGCAAGGTGGGGGCTGGCTGTGGGATCTGGGGGGATAGCAAGGTGGGGGGCTAGCTGGAGGATCTGCGGTGATGGCAAGATGGGGGTTGGCTGGGGGATCTCAGGTGATGGCAAGATGGGGTTGGCTGGGGGATCTGGGGGGATAGCAAAGTGGGGGCTGGCTGCGGGATCTGGGGGGATGGCAGGGTGGGGGCTGGCTGCGAGATTTGGGGGGATGGCAGGGTGGGGGGCTGGCTGGAGGATCTGAGGGGATGGCAAGGTGGGGGCTGGCTGGGGCACCTGTGTGTGTGTGGAGGGGGTTGGCTCGGGGGAATGGGGTGACTAGGGGGTGGCGCCTGGCTGCCCAGATTTGGGGATGGCACCAAGGGGTGATCACACCCAGGACAGCCAGGTCTGTGGGTCAGAGGCTGGTTTGGCCCCAGGCTGGCGCTGCCTGGGGCTGATCTGGAATGTGCCATTCTGGGGAGGACATGGGGAGGCTGCAGTTTTAGACTCCTCCCCGTGGCGAGGGTGGAGCTGGGGAGGGTTCATGGCATCACTGATCTGGTGCTGGGAGTGGATCCTGGGAGTGTGGGGCCTGGAGCCCTCTCTCCTCCACATGAACAGACCTCTGCTCCTAGAAGTGGGCTGGGAGCTGAACCCACCTGGGCAGGGTCTGACAGGTTCCCTCACCAGCCCGTGTGCCCAGAAGTGCTGGGGTGGGATGGCTCACTCACCATGCCCTACTGGGCCCTGGGGAGCAGCATTGGGATCTTGCCCACACGAGCGACCCAGATGTTTCCCTGTCTCCTTTGGATTCCCCCAGATGCCAAGTCCGAAGATAGAGGTGAGCGCAGGGGACCCCATGCTTCCCACCAGCCCTGCAGCCTCCCCAGCACCAAGGTAACATGGGCCCCTGCCAACCCGCCCACACCCAGGCCCCTCCCCGCTGAGTGGGGCGGCAGGGAGACTTCCCAGGGAAAGCCCAGGTGCTGCAGGGAGCGGGGTGAGGGCTCAGTAGAGGGTGCTGTCCCTCACTGTCAGTGTTGACCCCAGTGCGGCACTAGGGGGTGCTGTGCTGCCTGAAGTGGGGTGGGGGCTTGGTAGGGGGGCACTCTCCCCTCATACTCAGTGCTGAGCCCAGTGCCCCAGCGGGTGCCGTGCATGAGCTGGATGGGCATGACTGCCCCTTGTGTTAGCTCCTGGCTCTCCGCTGTCGGAGAGGAGTCAGTCCTGATCCCTGGGGCGGGGCTCACAGCCTGGTTTTGATTGGATCCTGCAGGGCAGCCAAAGAGCCGGCCTTACCTCTGCTGACCACGCCCGGCGCATGAACATCAGCTGCGCCTTCGACACCCTCGCCAGCCTCGTGCTGCCGGGCTTGGCCCAGCCCAGTGTCAAGGTACATGCCACGTGGCGCCCTTGGCCATGCCTGTTGTCCAGCCCTCCAGTTCCCCCTTCCCTCCACTGCACGGCCCCGTTCTCCCCAGCAGGCGGTGCTGGAACACCTGGCCCCACTTCGCTGTGCTAGCCCAGTCCCTCATCCATACCTGTCTCTCTGTCGGTCCCTCACCCTCGTCTTCCACCCTGCCCACCTCCCTCTCTGCCCATCCCTGGTCCTCATCCCTCTCTCCCCGTATCCTCCTCTGTTCGTCCCGGGTCCTCGTCCCTTCCTCCCCGTACCCTCTGTGCGCATCCCTGCCCTTCGTACGTCCTTCCCCATCCCCCCTCTCTGCCTGTCCCATTCCCTCGTCTGTCCCACCCAACTCCCTCTCTGCCCGGCCGGCTGCTGTGTCACATGCTCGGCCCATCTCCCCCAGCTCAGCAAGGCCACGCTGCTGCAGAGAAGTGTGGTGTACGTGGGGCGGCTGCAGCAGGAGCGCCGGCAGGTGCAGGAGACGGCCCGGCGCCTGCGGTGGGAGATTGAGGAGCTGAGCGCTGCCATTGGGTGAGTGCGGGATGAGGGCGGGGCCTGATTGTTGTTATTGGGTGAGTGCAGGAAGGGGGTGGGGCCTATGGGGTGTGATCGAAGAGCTGAGTACCGCCATTGGGTAAGTGCAGGGAGCAGGCGAGGCCTGTGGGATGAGATTGAGGTGCTGAACTCTGCCATTGGGTGAATGCAAGGAAGGGGCGGGGTCTGTGGGGTGAGCTCGAGTGGCTGAGCGCTGCCATTGGGTTAGTGCAGGGAAGGGGCAGGGCTGTGCCCTGGACTAGTTTTACCTTCTGCCCCCTCTCACCCCAGGGAGTTCCAGCGCCAGCTGCCCCCCAGCGGGGCCCCGGTGACCCCTCCACGCTTAGACCACACGGCCCAGCTGTATGACGACTACGTGCGCCAGCGCACCCTGCAGAACTGGCGCTTCTGGCTCGTATCCGCTGGCATGATTGTGTTCAGGGCATCCTGGGGGGCAGGGACACCGCAGGGCCCTGGCTGGGAGGGGGCAGGGATGGCTCTTCCCAGGGCAGAGTGGAAGGGTCTCTGGGGGTGGGGCAGGGCAGGACAAGGGGCTCTGGGGGCAATGGCAATCCCTGCAGAATTGGGGTGGCCCCTCCTGGGTTAGGGAGGGCAGGACGGAGCAGATGGCCCCGCAGGTGGTGGGTGGGGGACTAAGCCGGCCCTTCCTGGTCTCCTTAGGTAGCTCCGAGGCAGGGGGCAGGCAGGAGGCGGATTCTCCTTAACCCCCCTCTGTCCACAGTTCAGCGTGCTCATCAAGCCGCTGTTTGAGAGCTACAGGGGAGCGGTGAGCACCCGCAGTGCCAAGGAGTTCTGCCAGTCAGTGCTGGGCTGGCTGGAGCAGCACTGCACCCTACCCATGCTGCGCCCCGGTACGTCCCACCCCCGCACCAGGCCCAAACATCCCCACACTCCCAGCAGCTGGGGGGGAGGGCCCCACTCTGGGGAAGAGGGATTCCAGCCTCTTAAGATACTTCTGTGATCTCCCTTGGCCTCCAGGAAAACCCCGTTTCCTGAGGTAGGGCCCCCTGAGCTCCCAGAGATGGGCACTCATTCATCCTGCCTGCCTCACGGGGGTGTCCTTATCCACATGGCACACAGAGAGGATGTAGTAACCCACGTCAGAGCCAATCAGTGGTGGAGATAGGGATAGAACCCAGGAGTCCTGGCTCCTAGACACCCCCTGCTCTAACCACTAGACTCCACTCCCCTTCCAGAGCTGGGACTAAAACCCAGGAGTCCTGGCTCCCAGCTTCCCTCCCCACTCTACCCATTAGGCACCACTCCCCTAGCCCAAGTCTTTCTGAATCAGACCCCTACAGTTGGGCTCCAAACCCCAAATCAGGTTGGCTCCAGAATCACTGGTTGCTTTGGAATGTGCCTGCCCTGGATTCAATGTCACCCCCACTCCCCAGTCACCCCCAGGCATTCCCCCACAATCTGATCACTGGGCAGGGCTTTCTGAGCTGCCTCCTGTACCCATCCTGCTATGCCCAGCTCAGGGCTCTTCCGGCTGATAGGCTTGGAGTAAGGATGTGGGTGGGCAGCTTCCATCTGGAGCTGGTGCTAATTTCTCCCTCCCCCGCAGCTATCTCCAGCTCCCTCCTGCAGCTCAGCAAGCTCACAGCCATCCTGACCCAGCCCTCACGCCTCCCCGAGCAGGCCCTGCAGGCCGTCTGCCGCCCCCCGCACAGCAAGGGCCACAGCTAGTGGGCCCCACTGTGCTGCGCGAGGACGTCCCGACGCTGCCCACTTGCGGAGAAGAGAGGATGGCAGGGACGCAGACATCTTCAATTCCTGGGTGGCGCCCCACCCCACCATGGGCCCAGAAGCGTCTGGACGGACATGCAGGGGCTACAGCGGGGCCTCTGTAATAGCCCTAGCAGGGGGAGGCTGATTGATCCACAGAGAAGGTGGAATTGGGAGGCTCATAGCTGGGCATCCCTAGAGAGCAAAATGGGGGGGCTCAGAGCTGGGGATCGCTTTAGCCCCCACTGACATGGAAATGGGGTGGCTCTGAGTGGGATTCCCCTGTAGCACCCATAGAGAGGGGCATCTCAGAGCTGGGGATTCCCCTATACACCTCTAGTGAAGGGGAACTGGAGGATGAGTAGAGGGTCCCCTTTAGCATCCCCCCATGGGGGCAGGGGGATGCTGGCAGGTTGTGGCTCTGTTTGGACAGTGACAGCAGGAGCTGTATTAAACCCCCAGCATGTGGGACTGGCCAGTGCCTCGGATCTCTCCTTGCAGGGGGAAATGGAGGGCAGGGAGCATCCAGAGACACCTGCCCTCCCCTGCTTGCCCACCAGAAGGCACTAAAGTGTTGCTAAGGCAGTGGGCCAGCCAGGGATCTGTCGGCGATTAACCTGGGCTCTCCCCTTAGTCTCAGCCAGCCCCTGCCCTAGGAACTGTCAATGCCTATGGGGTGGGGGCCCAGCCACTGCATCCTACCTGCTCTCCCCACCCCCAGTGTCTCAACCCTGCTCCTGGGCCCCGAGGCAGAAAGAGAGTCACCTGCCAGAGCAAAGCCCCATCGCTGCCCCCTTGCGAACTGTTAGCCCCAGGTGGAGGCGCACAATGAACTTATCTCAGTGCTTGACTCGTTTGAGCTGCCCTGCCTCATGGGAATGGGGCTCCCAGCAGGAGGCGCTGCAGGGAGTGGGGTAGGAGCACTGGCTGTGGGGGGAGCTCCTGGCTACACCTGTCCCAGCAGAGGGCGCTGCAGGGAGCAGGGTGTGGCTGGTGACTGGGTTGCTCTGGTTTCCTTGCATGTCTGTCTGGGGTTGCCCCTGCCCTTTGATGACACAACCACTCTGGTCAGAGATTTAGCCCAACTGAGGTGCTGCAGCTGCTGGCCACCCACATGGGCCCATGGCCAGCAGCCACCCAGCTTTGACTCCTGGGCTCTAGGGAGACAGCTCGCTGCTGGGGTTGGCCTCCAGGGCTCCCTTGCCCCTGCACTGGTTGAGCCCCCTTAGCCCACACTGGGATGGCTGGGTCCTTCTACTCCCCTTCCCCCTCACCCAGCTCTGAAGCTCCTTCCCCCCGCCCCCCGGCTCACTGCATGGTGCTCGCTTGATGGCAGTGCCTAGGGGACTGGCAGGCCTGGGGAGGCAGCCCCCTCCCTGCTTGATGTTTCTGTTTCCCCGTGGCGGAGAGGGCAGAGGCTGGGAGAGAGGGTACATGATGAATGTTTAACCCCAAACAGGCCAGCCTGTTCTAGCTTCAGCCCAGCTCAGCCCATGGAGCTGCACTGGGCAAGGCCAAGAGCCAGCAGCCATCCCCCAGGCCTGCTGACCAGGGCTGGCACAGGGGCCCCTCCATGCACAATCTGGGCCCCCAGCAGAGAAAGGCTCTGTCTTCCATTCCCCAGAACCAGCCAGTCCCCCACCCTGGGGCCAGAGCCAAGGGAGAAGCCCCCCCAGGCCCACTCTGCATCACTGGATGACTTAATGCTCTTTTTGCACTGAGGTTTGGGCAGCTCCAGGCTGAGTAGCCTGGGCTGATGAGCACGTCTTCCCTGGGGGTTCCTGCTGGCCTGTGATTGGGGCAGGGGTTCATGCACTGAGGCTGGGGTTCACTTGGCCCTGCGTGTGGAGAAGTCACACAATTATACCTGCAGCTGCTGGGTGTGCTGTCACTCCTATAGGGCCAGATGCTGCAGGCCGTGACTTGGTCGTGCTCAGGGCCCGCAAAGGCTCTCACAAGACAAGACACCATAGTGTGATTTTAGACTCACAGGCGGTAGAGCTGAACAGCTGTGTGCTGGAGCTGACCCAGGATTGTAGACCCAGGAAAATGTTCTAGACCAGACAGGTGCACTGATGTTCTGGAGCCGGTGCCTTGGATAGAGAAAAATCTGCTTCTGAATGCAGGTGAGCCTGGTGCCAAATGGATTTAGAATATGTGCATTAGCAAGATGGTATTACAGAGCAGATGGCATAGCCGAATGGTTCTAGACCACATGCCTTATTTGGTCACAGCATCGCTCTAGAACATGCTCTGTGGGTCTAGATTGCACATGCCCTAGCTGGCTGCGATTGGCTTCTAGAATGCATGCCATGCCATGGTTCTAGACTACCTGTGCTATCTGGACAACACAAGGTGAGTGAACATTAGGAGACACCATGGTTCCAACATGGCAGCACTAGTTGGATACTAGGGGGTTCTAGAGCAGAAGGCTAGCTGGACATAAGGGTCCAGACCAGCTGCAAGCCTCAGTGTTTTGGAGCAGAGCTAACTAGAGGGCATGATGGCCCCAAAGGTGGATGCTTGTCCCACCCGTCTCTAGAGGGACTGTCTGCACTGAAGTTGGAGAGCTGTTTCCCCATGGCACCTAGGCTTTTCAGAAGAGCCCATGTGCTGCCCACTCATGCTGTGGCACTTGGCCCTCCTGCACCTGCCTTGCCCTAGGATCTAGAATTCACCAAGCCTCAGAAGTTCTTAAACAGGCCCTTTAATCTGGAATATGGACCTCAGCAGCTGATGGGACAGAGCACAGCTTGGTCTAGGGTTGCCAGGATCTGGGCTTTCCCATCCAATGTGGACCCTGGGCACTCCATACCCCAATTGCCAGGGGAAACCCCCCCCCCCCTTTCTTAATACAAGCACAGAGCTATTTTCCAATCAGGAACCAGAGTAAAATGCTGTGAGGTCCGGGCGGCAGCATGATTCCCCCTTCCTTGCTGTATGGTGGGGCCAGCCATGCCTCATCTCAGAGTGGGTAGTCATGCCAGAGGCTGCAGAGGAAGGCAGAGAGACTGGTTACTCCCCAGGGTCCCTGGCTCTGCATCCTGCCCCTCCCACCCTCTCCACTGGGCCCAGCCAGGGCTGGAAGGCCTGGAATGCAGCTGGCTCCCCACAGCGCCGCTGTGGCGGGTCTGCAGGAGACACAATTTTATGGTTCATTTAGGGAAGTGACACGGCTGGGTCCCACGACTATTGATTTTCAGGGATGGCCAGCCTGCAGCAGGGGGGAGGGAGCCCAGATCTCTCGCTCTCCCCTCAAACCCCTTCATTTCTTCCTTCTCTTTGCCCAGCCCTCAGAGCCAAGGGCTCTGAGCACCAAGGCAGGACTGGAAACCCCAAGGGCTGCATGGCGCAGGGCTCAGCTAGTGGCACTCTCCCCTCGTAGTCACTGCTGGCCTCAATGCTCCAGTGCAGCACTAGGGGGCGCTGTGCTGCAGGGTGAGGGGCTCAGTAGGGGGCGCTCTCTCCTCACAGTCAGTGCAGGCACCAACTGTACTGACCTTTGAATCACCCTCAATAGGTTTCAGGATTAATGCCCCACTGAGGTGCTGGGGCAGCTCTCCTATGTGGGAGCTGTGGGTCTAGGATCTGCAAACTCCGGCAGGTGTCACTGCAGGGGGAGCATTGCTTCACAACTGCAAGGGAAGGGGGTTCATTTCTCCACTGGGAGTTGGGGGGGGGGGGGGGGGGGGGGGCNGCAAAGGGGTGTGGAGATGCCCTAGATCTGCAATGATCATTTGTGGAGCCCCCTTGTCCCTCAGATCTATGCACAACGCTCCTTCCAAGCCAGGCTGCTGGGAGCAAAGGGGGTGGGGGCTGAGTTTCAGCTGATGCACCCAGGAGACTGATCACATTCCTCTCCCCCCACCCCCACATACATGCAGCAGGGCTCGTTTCAGGGAGATTTACTATCTCAGGGTGATGACGCTGCTGGACAGCAGCTGGGAAAGCAACACACACACACAAGAAAGGGGCTGGGCCCCAAACCAACCAGTGCATGAAGCTGGGGTCTCCCTCATGCTCCAGCAGTGTCTCCCGCACCGTGAGAGGGGGTCTCAGCCCCAGGGACTCGGCCCGCTCCCAGCGCTGCAGCCGGGTGATCCCTGCCGGCAAGAGTGAAAGGTTAATGGGGGGGTGGGGTGGCAGGAGGGTGCGGCCAGCTGAAGGCCCAGGTGCACCCCCATTGTGCCAGCACTGCACAGATGACGACCAAGATCAGGGCTCCCCATTGTGCCAGGTACTGCACAGATCCTTCCCTAAAGAGCTTCATTTTAAAATGGCAGAACAGGCTCAGCCCTGGGCAGGGTGGGTGGGAGTGCTGCCCTCCTGGGTTTTGATCAGGGGGCCAGCCCTGAGAAAATGGGGATCATTGGGGGGGGGGGAGCTGTAGCTCCTCCCCTCCCCCCAGGGATCTCCAGACAAGTGAACGGAAGAGGAAACGTGGTGTTTGGGTGCCGCCATCAAAGGCCTGGCCCATGTTCACGGAGGGTCTGGAAAGACAACGGGCACCCCAAGGACTTAGCACCTGACACCTGCTTCTCGGCAGGTGGAGCCCAGGAACTCAGCACAGCTCTGGTATCGGACCGACGGGCCAGGCAGCTGGGCTAAGAGCTTTCGGGAGCCAGAGCCAAACGGGATTCCACCCCAGCTTGACTGGTCGCTGAGCTCTGTGACCTTTGCTTCTCTGCACTGCCCTGAGGACTCCCCGTGCCATGTGCCAGTGGGCTAACAAACCCTGCTCCGGTTGGAAAAGCTGCCTAGTGTCACTGGCTGGGATGCCAGGGCCCTGGAGAGGGGGACAGTCTCTGACCAGGCATCTGGCTCAGTTGGACTCGCTGGGCAGAGCTCATGATGCAAAGCAGGAGCCCAGTGTCTCAGATGCTAAGGCCGTATGGCAGGTCCTTGAGGAAACGTGGGACCCCCTGAGGGTCAGGCAAATTGATGGGGGTCCTCCAAGAGACTGTTTCAAAGTTGGGATGTAGTGCCCACTCTGTGGATCTGTGACAGAAGGGATGTGGGTCCTTCCCTATAGGGGGTGCTGGCTCTGATCAGGCCAGGGGGGTTGGTTGGCTCAGGAGGGCAGAGAATAGAACACAGGGCCTTTCCCCTCTAGGGGACACCAGCTCCTATCCAGCCCTACCCCAGAGTTCAGGCCCCCAGCGCTGTTTAGCAGCAGTGGGCCAGGTGGCGAGGCATTCATTTCCCACTGGCCAGGCTCCCATCACCGCGTCCTCCAGTGTATGGCCCCGTTGGCCACCTGGGGATGGGGAAGGGAGCAGGGTGACTAGGATGATCCAGGGGCTTCCCCCTCCACCCCCCATGCTGCCCCCAAAGGGGCCAAGCGGTGAACTGGCCTGGCAACCCCTCAGCAGGAGCCAGCTGGAGCTCTCTCAGTGCAGGGATAGGGGGTGGAGTTCTCATGAGTGGGGGGGGAGGGAAGGGGGGAAGGGAAGGAAGGGCTATCACCAGTGGGGGGAGGAGGGGAGAAGGGGCAGGGCTGTCAGTGGGGGGAGTGGAAAGGGTAGGGACACACATCAGTTCAGGATGGAAGGGGCAGGGCTGTCACTGGTGTGGGGGGAGAAGGGGGCAAGGCTCTCACCTGTGGGGCACAGGGAGCTCTCATCAGTGAGGGGCTCTCACTGGTCGGGGGAAGGGTGGGGCTCTCACTGGTTCAGGATGGAGGGGGCAGGGCTCTCACCAGTGCAGGGTCCATACTCCCAGCTGAGGTCGAACTGTTTGAGCATCTCCAGCTGGGCCGGGTGCAGGGAGCCGCCTGGGGGGCCATCATCTGGGACCGGCACCGCCTCTGAGCAGCAGATGGGAAGACAGATCAGCATTGCTGTGGAAATAGGCCCAGGCCCCCCAGCAGCCCCCCACCCCACCCCAGTACAAGCCGGGAACCCCCGGGCCCAGTTGCTCCCCCCAGGGCTGAGCTGGAGGGGGCACGGCTTGAGAACACAGGCCAGTAATAGCGGCTGACCCAGCTCCCAATGGCCAGGGACAGATTGAGTGACAATGGTTATTATGGGTCTGTCCATGGCTCCAGATCTGTCTATCTCTCCCACCCCAACAGCCCTGACCCCTGGCTCTCCCCTAACCCGGAGGGTGGGGTATGTTTCAGGGACAATGTCGCCCCCCAGAACTGAACCCAGCCCCAGCTCTGAGAGCGCAGCTCACTCGGTCTGAGCCACCGAGCCGCCCAAAGCTGCGAGGCTGAGACAGGCTCCAGTCTGCACCCCTGAGCAGCACAGGAGTAGAGCGGAGAGTACTCATGACCCCAACCCCTGAGACAGTTCTGCCCCTTCATCCCCCACCTTGAGACCGCTCCACCCCGTACCCCCCCAATGGACTCTGAGACAACTCCGCCCCCTGCACTCCTCCAGCCCGACAGCTCCACTCCCTTGCACCTCTCAAAACAGCTCCGCCCCCCCATACCCTGCAGCTATTGAAGCGGTTCTGCCTAGAAAACCAGATGTCCGGTTTTCGACTGGAACACCCAGTCAAAAAGGGGTCCTGGCGGCTCCAGTCAGCACCACTGACCGGGCCGTTATCTGTCCGGCTGGCAGCGCCGCGCAGCAGGGCTGGCAGGCTCTCCACTACCCTCTGCGCCGTGTGGCTCCTGGAAGCAGTGGCATGTTCCCCCTCCGGCTTCTATGCATGGGGCAGCCAGGCTGGGAACTGCAGCCAATGGGAGCTGTAGGGGTGGTGCCTGCAGATGCAGCACGCAAAGCCGCCTGGCTGCGCTTCTGTGTAGGAGCCAGGGAGGGACACGTTGCTGCTTCCGGGAGCTGCTTGAGGTAAGCACTGCCCAGAGCCTGCACCCCTGACCCCCCCAGGTCACAACCTCTTACCCCAGCCCTGATCCCCTTCCCACCCTCTGAACCCCTCAGTCCCATCCCAGAGCACCCTCCTGCATCCCAAAGCCCTCATCCCCAGCCCCATCCCAAAGCCCACATCCCCAGCCCTCACCCCCCCCGCGCCCCAACCCTCTGCCCCAGCCCAGAGCCCCCTCATGCACTCTGAACTCCCAGCCCAGAGCCCCTTCCTGTACCCCAAATCCCTCATCCCCAGCCCCACATCAGAGCCTGCACCCCCAGTCAGAGCCCTCAACCCCCAGCACCCCAACTTCCTGCCCCAGCCTGGAGCCCCCTCCCATACTCTGAACCCCTTGGCTCCATCCCCCAGCCCAGAGCCCTCTCCTGCACCCCAAACCTTTCATCCCTGGCCCCAACCCAGTGCCCTAACCCCCTCTTGCATCCCAACCCACTGCCTCAGCCTGGAGCCCCCTCCCACACCCTCAACTCATTTCTGGCCCCACCCTGGAGCCCGCACCCCCAGCTGGAACCCTCACCCCCCCTGAGCCAGCCTGGTGAAAGTGAGTGAGTGAATGAGGGAGGGTGGGGAGAGGGGGAGATGGAGTGAGTGGGGGGTGGGGGCAGAGCCTCGGAGGAAGAGCGGGGCAAGGGTGTTTGCTTTTGTTCGAGTAGACAGTTGGCAACCCTAGTTCTGCCCCCTCTGCATCCCCCAGCTTCTGAGATGGCTCCACACCCACTCCCATGCCACCCCCAATCCCTGCTCTACCGCATCCCAAGATCCGGCTGTGCCATCCAGGGCCCCAGCTGTGCCAGGCAGGGGTATGAGCCCATCTTCTGGGGCCCTGCCCCTCCATGGGCCAGGCATTCACCTTGGTGTAGGCTCCCCTCCTTGGTGTCAGGGTCCCGCCGCTGCCTCTTCACCACCTGGAAGGAGTCGGTGATAAGCCGCTTCCTGCCCATGGCTCCTAGCTGCAGGGGGGAGCAGGAAAGTTGGTCAGTGGAGAAAGGAGGTCTGGGCCCTGGGGCAGCTCCCAAGAAGAGCCTGAGGGAGATACCCCAAGGTGGCAAAACTAATGACTAACTACCCCTAGCTACACTCTGCTCTAACCCCTAGACCCCGCTCCCCTCCCAGAGCCAGGATAGAACCCAGGAGTCCTGGCTGCCAGCCCCACAGCCCCAGCCCCTCCCCCTCCGTCTGCAGGGAGAGGCTGGGTGTTCCCCTTCCTGAGCTCCCAGCTCTAGGGACGGGGAGACGGTCACAGGAACGGGACGATACCGGGGGCGGCTGCGATCGGCACCAGGACCCACCAACCGAGGCCGAGAGCCCTGTGGGGGTCCTGGGGCTCCGCCCCCCGCCCCGACACAATGAAGGGGCCCAGCCTTCCGGGCAGGCAGCCAATGGGAGCGCTGCTTTCGCTTCGCCTTAAAAGGGCAAGCACAGTTGGGGGGATGCAGAGAGTGAGTGGGGGAAATGGCGGAGCTTCGGAGCACGGGGTAGGGATGGCCGGGCTGGAACAACACTAGCCCACAGCACGGGGGGGCGCACACAGCAGGGATGGGAGCACGGGGGGAAGGGATGGGGGGACATGGTGCACACAGCAGGGATGGTGGGGGCGCACACAGCAGGGAAGGTGACACAGGGGAAGGGATGGGGGCACACAGGACCGATGGGAGCACAGGGGGAAAGGGATGGGAGACGCACACAGAAGAGATGGGGACACGGGGGCAAACATAGCAGGGATGGGAGCACCGGGGGGAAGGGATGGGGGATATGGGGGTGCACACAGCAGGGATGGTGGCACAGGGGAAGAGATGGGTGACACGGGGGCGCACACAGCAGGAATGGGAGCGCAAGGGGGAAGGGATGGGAGGACATGGGCGTACACAGCAGGGATGGGGGACACGGGAGCTCACACAGCAGCAGTGGGGGGGTGCACACAGGGATGGGAGCACCGGGGGAAGGGATGGGCGGACATAGGTGGTGCACACAGCAGGGATGGGGACATGGGGGAAAATGTAGCAGGGATGGGGGACATGGGGGTGCACACACTACAGTGATGGGAGCATGGGGGCAAGGCATAGGGGGATGTGGAGGGCACACACAGCAGGGATGGGAGCATGTGTGGAAGGGATGGGGGACACGGGTCACACACAGCAGGGATGGGGACATGGTGGGAAGGGATGGGGGCTCACAGCACCAATGGAGGGGATGGGGGGGCACACAGCAGGGATGGGAGCACAGGGGGAAGGGATGGGGGACATGGGGTTGCACACTTCAGGGCTGGGGACATGGGGGAGGGAATGGGGGACATGATGGCACACAGCTGGGATGGGAACATGGGGGGAGGAGGTGGGGGGGTGCACACAGGAGGAATAGGGGTAAGGGGGGGGGAGGTCATGCCCATCCTGCCCTATCTCAAGGCAGGAATTGGACCCCAAGCAATCCCCTCGGGATATGAGGGGAGAGGGACTCATGTAGGCCAGTGAATTGGGGCTGGGATAATCCTCCCACCTCCCCATCCCACTGCCCTGCTCCTAGGCAGGCTGAGCACCCCCAGGGTGAATGGGTCAGCAGGGACCCCCTTCCTCCCTGGGAACAGTTTAGGGGGATATGGCGGACACATAGGGCTGGCTTATTGGTGGATGCTCACAAGGGGGCAAGGCCAGGACCAGACTCCTCCCTCAGTTTGATCTCCTCTAAAATTGAGGGGGATAAATGGGGGTCCTGGGTAGGGGGAGGAGGGGAGCATGGCAGGGTCTCACTCTGGGGTGTAGGGGATGCTGGGTATGGAGGGGAAGAGGAGTACAGTGGGATCTCACTCAGATGCAGGAGGTGTGGGGAGGGAAAATTGGGTCTCTGGCAGTTGGGGGCATGGGGGGAGGGGAGTCCACTACAGTCTCAGATGCAGGGAGTACTGGGGGGAGCATGGCAGGGTCTCATTCTGGGGCTCTTGGACTGAGCCTGTGTGGTGGGTGAGGGGGACTAGAGAGGTCCTTGGGGCCCAGGGGGAGGACAAGAGAGACTCATCACTGACTGGGCTGGGGACAGGTGCCTGATATAACCAGGTGCAACAGTGATGGCTATGCTGTGGGAGGGAGGATAGAGACAGTTTGGCTTCCCTGTTCATGGTGCTGTGCTGCTGATCCCTCCCCAGGGACAGGGCAGGGGGAATGGGCACAGCAGCGCTCTGGTTTTGCTGGAGAATCGCTCTGGAGTTCAGTCAGGGGTAGGGGGCCTCACTGCACCAGGTGCTGCACAGACCCAGATGGTGCCTGCCTTTGGCAGCCGGGCCTGTGGGCAGCACTAGAGAGTGGAGAGTGGGACCATGTCCATGGGGAACCCCTGCCCTGCCTGCCTCAGCTCTGTTCCTGGCCTTGCCCCACAGGACCCTGCTTCTGCCATGGGCTGGGGAGATGGGAGCCCTGGCCAGCCATGGGGCAGAGTGAAGTTTGTTTAGGGGAGTGTGATGATCTCTACCTATGTTCACTCCTATTACAAGACTATGATACATTTTGTACAAAGCACACTGCGTAAGGTATCATTTGAAAACTCATGATTTGCTGATCATTACTGTCCTGATAAATGTGTGGCAATACTGTACATAAGATTGCACTGTATGATCTTACCAAGACATATTCCAACATGTTCTGGAGGGCAGTCACAAACAAGTTCTGAGACAAAAGGCTAGCCAATGCCTCAGCCAGGTGTCAACTAGATCAAATGGATCACCCCCTAATTCAGTGCCACTCTTCAGCAGGAGAGAGCGTGTGGGCAAAACTAAACAAAAAAACCTACATTTGACAAAGAAGCAGCTTCAGGTTCCTGGCCACACAGACTCTGCCTCCTGAACATCAGCTAGAGATAATTACTGTGCAAGGGAAAGGGCTATAAGAGGAAAGGGCAGATGCCTCAAATCATCTCTCCCTTGCTCTCTACCCATGACCTCATCAACACCAGAAGAGCAAAAGAAGCAGCAGTGGACTCAGGGGGAGATCCTGACTGAAAGAGGTTTGTCCAGTAAGACCACTGGAACCTGATGTGAGAGACACCTTTGCTCTGTATTCACTTAGTTTGTTAAGTTAGGTGTTGTTTTATCTTTTATTTCATTGTAACAAATTCTGACTTTTATGCCTCATCACTTTTAGTCACTTAAAACCCATCTTTCTGTAGTTAAGGTGTTTTGTTGTTTTATCTAAACCAGAGTGTTAGATAACATCTGGGATAACAAGATTTATCTGGGATAACAAGATTTGTGCACATCATTTTCTATTCATAAATGGACTTTATATGAGCTTGTATCGTCCAGGAGGGTTCTGGGCAGTACAAGATGCACATGTCTGGGACTGGGACTTTGATGATGTTGGCCTGTTGTGTAATTTGTAAATGACTAGCTATAGCACTTATGTAGTATAGTTGAGTGATTTACATGTCGGAGACTGTGTGAGAGCAGTCCAGGAGTGGTTGCTCTTACAGCAAAGCAGTGTAAAAGGCACCCCAGGCTAGAGAATTCAGGGGACACAGCTGTCCCATCAGTACCCTGCATAATGTCTGTAACAGAGCACAGACTCACCACCGTGGCACCTCCTGCTGGTTGTGCTGGGAATTAGCTCTGTCCAGCTGTGGAGCACCCTCTGCAGGTGGTGTCTCACCCGTTGTCTGCTCTGCTGTCGGGGACTCCCTGGCTTGCGGCGTCCTCTTCTGGACACAGCCCTCCAGCTGTGCCCCACTCGGTTCTCTCCCCTTCCGGGGGTATCAGCAGTCCTCAGTCTGCACCTGCCCTCATGACCAAGTGCAGCCCCAAAGTCTAGCCCTTTGCCTCATGGGCCAGCCACAGTCTGTATCGGGCATGCTGGCCTCCACAGCCAGGTGCAGTGTAAGGGGGGGACCCAGGCCCACCCCGGGACCCTCTCGCAGCAGCCATGTCCTGCCCTCCTTCTCTCCCTGGGCCACTTCCCTTTGGCCTTTGCACCTTCTCAGCCCTTTCTTTCAAGGGTCACAGACTGGCAAGTATCAGGCTGGAGCTTTTCCTCTTCTCCCCTGAGCCTGCCCATTACTGCTCTATCTAATAGGTTCTATCCCTGGGAACCAGTCCTCCTCCCTTGCTTATCAGGGAGAGACAGCGGACTCCTCTGCTTTGCAGCCTTTATATAGGGCCCAGGCTGGCCTCCCCCTCTGTCTCTGGGGGCAGTGCCTTTTTAAATGGCCCTTGTTGTGGGAGTGGAAGCACCTCCTTTACCTTCCCTTTGCCTGGGCCCTCCCACAGTCTGTCCCTGGCTTAGCCCTTCCCTCAGGGCTAGCCTAAGCCCTGCAAGTCCCCTGAGGGCACTCTCTCTTCATGTGCCTTGGTTTCCTACAGCCCAACAAGCCTGGGGCCCCCCTTTTCCCCCTCACAGGGGGCACTCTCCCAGTTCTTTCCTTGTCCAGGTGGGGCCTGGGTAGCGGCACTCCCATTTGTAGTGTCCTTTTCGCCCACAGGTGTAACAGTCTTTAGGCCCCAGCACCGGCCTCCAGCCCTTGGTGCCTGGCCTCCAATGAGGTCCATGTGCCCACCCCTACAGCAGCTGGAACAGTCCTCATTGCTGCTTGGCAAACTGGGCCACACAAGCCCTTCAGTAATAGTCCATCTTCTCCACCCTTGGTCTCTCAAGTCTCTAACACAGCACAGTTTGCCCAGTACTTACTCTCTATTCCCCTTGTATCAGGGGAGGAACACATATACTCGTATTCGCCACCACGTGTAACGGAGCACAGACTCACCACCACCGCACCTCCTGCCAGTCACTCTGGGAATTAGCTCTGTCCAGCTGTGGAGCACCCTCTGCAGGTGGTGTCTCACCCATTGTCTGCTCTGCTGTCTGGGACCCACGTTGCTCCCTGGCTTGCGGTGTACTCTTCTGGACACAGCCCTCCGGCTGTGCCACACTCAGTTCTCTCCCCTTCCGGGCAGGGCTGGCTAACTTTTTTGCCGCCCCAAGAAAAAAAAAAAAAAAAAAGCGCTGCGCCGCCGAAACGCCTCCCCCCCCAGCGCAGCGCAGCCAAAAACCCCCCCAGTGCAGCGGAAACACACCCCCACGGCAGCGCAGCGCCGCACCGCCAAAACACCCCCCCGCCACGGCAGTGCAGCGCCGCCGAAACACCCCCCCCCAGCGCAGTGCAGCGCCACCAAAACCCCCCCCCCCCCAGCGCAGCCCCGCCGAAACACCCCCCCAGCGCAGCGCAGCCGAAACACCCCCCCCCCACGGCAGCGCAATGCCGCGCCGCCAAAACACCCCCCCCATGGCAGCGCAGTGCCACGCCGCCAAAACACCTCCACCCCAGTGCAGCGCAGCGCCGAAACCCCCCCCAGCGCAGCGGAAACACACACACCCACGGCAGCGCAGCGCCACACCACCAAAAC
>QXTE01000441.1:501571-512830 GCA_003942145.1 Platysternon megacephalum
TGGCAGCGCCGTGCCGCCAAAACACCTCCCCCCCCACGGCAGCGCAGCGTCGCGCTGCTGTAACACCCCCGCCCCCAGCGCAGCACAGCGCCACCGAAACACCTCCCCCCCACGGCAGCGGCGCGGGTTGAGGGATGTACTGGCTGCCGCTTCCAGCAGCTCCCATTGGCCTGGAGCAGCGAGCCAGTGGGAGCCGCGATCAGCCGGACCTGCGGACACGGCAGGTAAACAAACCGGCCCGCCAGCGGCTTTCCCTACACAAGCGGCATCCCAAGTTTGGGAAACACTGGACTAGAGGATGGTGGGACAGGGTCGCAACCTGTAATTCCCATGTTGTATCTGTAAATTGACTCGCAGACTACAATCCATTACTGGGACTGGTAGCCTGGCAGAGTAAAAAAATATTTCAGAAGAAAAGGGAACATCTGAAAAAATGGAAAGGTTGGAAATAGTTTTGGGTAAGAGCTTGACAAATTTTGTATAGGAATATGGTAATAGTCTTTGGAAGCCTGGAGCCTTCACCGGCCCTGGGGCATTCCTGCAGCTCTGTAAGCAAATGGTAGCAATAATAGTAAATAAAAAAAAAAAAGATCAGTTAAAGGCAAAAGTAAAGGAGTTAGAAAAGAAAGCAGATAGCCTAAAGGCAGAGTCAGACACCCTTAGGGCTATGACTCTGACTCAGGCAGCACAGTGAGTGGCAATGCAGAAGCAAATGTGTAGTAGTAAAAAAAAAAAAGTGAGTGAAAGGCTGGAGCAGGAAGTATATGAATTGAAAAGGCAGAAAGGGGAAAGTGGAAAAAAAACAAACGAGGAGTCCTTGTGGCACCTTAGAGACTAACAAATTTATTTGGGTATAAGCTTTCGTGGAGTAGAACCCACTTCATCAGATGTATGAAGTAAAAGATACAGGAGCAGGTATAAATACATGAAAGGATGGGGGTTGCTTTACCAAGTGTTAGGTCAGTCTAACAAGATAAATCAATTAACAGCAGGATACCAAGGGAGGAGAAATAACTTTTGAAGTGGTAAGAGAGTGGCCCATTACAGACAGTTGACAAGAAGGTGTGAGTAACAGTAGGGAGAAATTAGTATTGAGGAAATTAAGTTTAGGTTTTGTAATGACCCAACCACTCCCAGTCTTTATTCAGGCCTAATCTGATGGTATCTAGTTTGCGGGGTAGCTGGCGAGTGGTAGGCCTGGCAGTTCCTCGGGGTAACGGGCGAGTGGTAGGCTTGGCAGCGTCTCTGGGCTCGGGCTACCATCAGGCGTTGGCTGGTCTGGCCAGTCCTCGGGTCGGCCGCCGATCGCCGTGGTCTCCCCACCGGAAGCTACGCCACAAGCGTCTGGTCGATCCGGTGGCTGAGTTCCAAGTGAGCTCTGGGGTCAGGCTTTTATACTTCCTGTCCTGAACCTTGACCTCTGAGGGGCAGGTGCAGGGTTTGCTGGCTCCGCCCACTTTGGTGTCCAGAGAGGCTCGTTCCCCTCCAGGGCAGCAGGGAGCCAGACCGCCTTGCTACACCCCCCGCCCCCTTAAGTCTGGCTCCTGCTCATTGGGGCCAGACTCTTCCATACCCCCCAGGCGGGACAGAAAGTCAGCATTAGCGTGGTCCTTGCCTGCCCTATGGCGAACCATAAAGGCATAGGGCTGGAGCGCCAGGTACCAACGCTGTATTCTCATATTATTGTCTTTCATTTTGTTCATCCACTGAAGCGGGGCGTGGTCAGTGACTAAGGTGAATGGGGCTCCAAGAAGGTAGTAACGTAGGGCGTCACAGGCCCATTTCACTGCAAGGGCCTCCCTCCACCACCGCGTAGTTCGTCTCCCGCGGAAACAATTTCCGGTTGATATATAAGACCGGATGGTCTTCCCCATCTATTTCTTGGGACAGGACGGCGCCCAGTCCTACCTCCGAGGCATCCGTTTGGAGGATGACGTCTCAGTTGACATTTGGGCTGTAGAGGACCGGTTCACGGCAGAGACTCGTTTTGAGTTCCTGAAAGGCGTCTTCGCATTCCAGGGTCCAAACCACACGTCGAGGGCTGTCCTTGGTTAAAAGGCCGGTCAAAGGGGCGGCGATAGATGCAAAATGGGGAATGAAACGCCGATAATAGCCAGCAAGCCCCAAGAACTGTCGCACCTGACGCTTTGTGGTGGGAGGCGGGCAGGCCGCCAGGGCCTGGACTTTTCCCCCGAGGGGCTTCACTTGTCCATTCCCTATGGTGTAGCCCAGATAAGTAGTCTCTTGCCATCCAATGCGGCATTTTTTTGGGTGGGCTGTCAACCCGTCGGCCTGCAGGGATCTCAGGACTGCAGCTACCTGTACCAAATGATCCTCCCAGTGGCGGCTGTAGATGACCACATCGTCTAGGGAGGCGGCCACATAGTCTCGATGGGGTTGGAGGACACGGTCCATCAGCCGCTGAAATGTGGCTGGGGCCCCATGGAGGCCGAAGGGCATCCGGGTGAATTGGTACAGACCTGTTGGGGTGGCAAACGCGGTCTTCTCCCTCGAAGCGGGGTCAAGGGGGATCTGCCAGTAGCCCTTGCTGAGGTCAAGTGTGGTGAGGAAATGAGCCTCCCCTAACTGGCCAAGCAGCTCATCTACGCGCGGCATTGGATATGCATCAAACTTGGAAATGGTGTTGACGCGTCGGAAGTCAATGCAGAAGCATCACGTCCCATCGGGCTTGGATACTAGCACTATCGGACTACGCCATTCACTCTGTGAGGGTTCAATTACGCCTAGCTCTAGCATGGCTTGTACCTCTTCCTCGATGATCTGCCGCATGCGGTGCGGCAAGGGCCTGGTCGTTTCTCGGATCACTACCCCAGGTTCTGTCTGAATGCTACGATAAACCAGGGTTGTGTAACCCGGCTGGCCGGTGAAGGTTCATGGGAATGCCTGCAGGAAGCACGGGGCTTGCTTGCGTTGTTCGTCCGTGAGGGTCTCCGCGAGCTGGGACCCCTCGGTGTCCTGGGTCAGGGCGGCATGGGGGCCCAGTTCTGGCTCCGGCAGGTAAGGGTTAATTAATAAGCCCTCACGCTCCCACCAGGGCTTCAGGAGGTTGACATGGTACCACTGGGTTTTCTTACGTCGGTCCGGTTGGTTCACATAGGTGACAGGCCCCACCTTCTGGACCACCTCGTAGGGGCCCTGCCAGCGGGCCAGTAGCTTGGACTCGCTCAAGGGCAGGAGAAGCAGGACCTGGTCCCCAGGTTTAAAGTCGCTCTGCGTGTCTCGGTTATAGGTTCGTGCTTGAGCCTCCTGGGTGGCCCTTAAGTTTTCCTGGGTGAGCGCCCCGGCCTGAGTGAGGTGTTCTTGGAGCTGGAGGACATACTTCAAGAGGCCCTGGGTTGGTGATGGAGCTTGTTCCCAGTTTTCACGCATCAGGTCGAGCAACCCCCGTGGGCGGCGGCCATACAACAACTCAAAAGGGGAAAACTTCGTAGAGGCCTGGGGCACCTCCCGGATCACCAGAAGCAAAGGCGGGAGTAGCTGGTCCCATTGGCGTAGTTCTTCTGGGGGAATTTGTGCAACATGTCTTTTAGAGTACAGTTACACCGTTCAACCAAGCCAACTGCTTGATCCCCAGGAGCCTACACACCTGCTGCAGCAGTTGGGAGGTAAAGTTGGTGCCCTGGTCCATGAGAATCTCCCGGGGCAGGCCTACCCGAGCAAAGACCTTCACGAGCTTGCCTGCAATGGTTCGGGCGGTGATGCTCCGCAGTGGTACCGCCTCCAGGAAACGGGTAGCATAATCTACTAGGACCAACACATACTGAAATACTGTGGTGCTTTTCGGGAGGGGCCCCACCAGGTCCATGGCCACAGGTTCGAAGGGTGTTTTGACGATGGGCATGGGGACCAACGGGGCCTTGGGTGTCCGCGGGGGTGCAGCTAGCTGGCACTCTGGGCAGGAGTTACAATAGTTCCTTACTTTCTGATGCACGCCGGGCCAGAAGAAGCGTGTCAGTATCCGGGCTAGAGTCTTCTCGTGGCCCAAGTGCCCGGCAGCAGGGATGTCATGGGCGAGTTTCATTACTGCCCGCCGGTGACATCGAGGCACGAGTAGTTGGCTCTGGGGTTCTCCAGTGCGCGGGTCCCGTTCTACCCGATGGAGCCCATCCTGTCGCAGTTCGAAGTGTGGCCACTGCTTCGCCCAGTGCGGGTCAATTACGGCCCCATCGACTGTGGCTAGTTGCTCGTAAGCATGACTGAGGGTGGGATCTGCCCTTTGGTCATGACAAAAGTCAGTGTGAAGCAGGGGTTCAGCAGCAGCTTCTGGAGGGGAGTCCTCAGGTTCTTCTTCCGGTCCGTTGGGGTCTGGTGCCTCCTCCCCCTCTGACTGGGTCTCAGGAAGGCTCCCTTCCAGTACTGGGGTAGTTGCGGGCCTCTCGGCAGCATTGGAGCGGAGGACTTCCGGGAAGTCTGGCCAGTCCTGCCCCAGGATCACTGGGTAGGCAAGCCAAGGAGCCAGCCCGACCACCATCGATCGCGTGACTCCATCCACGGTCAGTCGGACTTGGGCACTGGGGTAGGGTCGTACATCGCCGTGAATGCATTGTAGACGGATCGTCCCCAGGCGTGGGTCAGCCTGGAGGCCGAGGCTTTGGCGAACCAGTGTCTGGCCGCAGCCTGAGTCAATTAGGGCCAAGGTTGGGCAATCCCCGACAACCACTGGCACTGTAATCTTGGCGACTTGTGGGAGTCGGGCGCGGGCTTCTCCCGTGCAGACCTGGCCGAAGCTGCAATCCATCTCTGTGCAGTCTCATTGTAAATGGCCATATTTCTCACACGAAAAACAGGGTCCGATATCCGAGTGCCCAGGCCAGGAGAGTGTTCCTCCCTGGCCCCTGGCAGGGCTTCGGTTGGTCCCTCGGGCATCTGGTCGAGGTGCCGGGGCTTGTCGAACCGGGACCTCGGCAGGTCGGGGCTCCGGGCCCCGTGATGGATTTCGTGGTTCGCTCCGGGTGGCCCCCTTTTTCTCTGGGTTAGGGCGCTCCGGTCCTGGCGGGGCAGCTCGAGTGATCAGTCCCACTGGTGCCTCGGCGGCGAGGAAATCCTCCATGAGTGTGATGGCAGCAGTTAAGGTCATAGGCCGATGGCAGAGGACCCAGGCCCTCCCTCGCGATGGGAGTATATGGACTGTAACGGGGCGCGTCCGGGGCTCAACCCTCTGAGGGGAGGAGGGGAGCCACACCGGCCCGTTGGTCTCACGGGGACTCCACCCTGTCGCTTTAAGACTAGCCACGGAGTCAGAGTCTATTAGAGCTCAGGCCTCTTGGGGCAAGCTGAACAATAAACAGGACAGGAGCTCAGGCCTTTGGATCAGGGCTGAGCAGTAAACAGTACAGGGGCTCAGGCCTTTGGATCAGGGCTGAGCAGTCAACAGTACAGGGGCTCAGGCCTTTGGATCAGGGCTGAGCAATAACCTGAGGGGGGATAACTGCCACCCGCACATGGGGTCTTTACCGCTGACTGTCAGCGGGGATCCTGACCGCAACACACTGACATAGGTATTGTCTGGTCAGCAGCCTGACTGAGGTCGGCTGCCCCCGGGCCACTTCCAATATCCCCCTCTGGGCCTACCTGGTCCACGGCGTCCGGTCCCGGGAAGTCCCACTGCATGGGCTCCTCCCAACCCGGGCTGGGGGGTAGGTCGGGTAGGTTCTCGGGGAAGTCCGGCCAACTCTGCTCCGGGGGTTCCTCGGGGTTGTAGCAGGGTATCGGGGAACTTCCTGGTGGCTCCTCCTCATAGGTGGCGTGGGGAAGCTCCGGTGGGTCCTCCCAGTAGCGGGCGAGGGGACTCTCGGGCCAGTCTGGGGAGCTGCCCTGGGCTTCAGCGAGCTCCTCCTCAGGAGCTCCCTCCGGCAGGTCTGCTCCCTGCGGTGGCTGGCCTCCGACTGAGCTAAGCTGGCCGGCTTTTATCCTTCCGGGTCGCCGCCTGACCCTCTGAGGGGCGGGCTTACAACTCTGTAGCCCCGCCCCTTCCTGTGTCCGGGGCTCAACCCTCTGAGGGGAGGAGGGGAGCCACACCGGCCCGCTACACGACGAATTGCTCCAGAATAATTTGTTCAATGAGCTCATCCGGGGCTTGCCTTTCAGGTTGTAGCCACCGCTTGCAGGCTTCCCTCAACTCTTGGGCTACCGTCCGGGGTCGGGCCCCCCTAGGGTAGACCAAGCTCCGGAACCGCTGTTGGAAAGTCTCCGGGTTAATGTCCAAGGCATCTAAGATTGCTGCCTTTACCCGGGTGTAGCCCGAGCCGTGTCCGTGGACAGGCCCCGATATGCGATTTGGACGGTCCTGGTCAGATATGGGGCCAAAATAGTAGCCCATTGGTCTTGGGCCCAACCTGTGACTAATGCCATCCTTTCAAAAGTTACCAGAAAAGCTTCTGGGTCGTCGTTGGGGCCCATCTTTGTCAACCGGATGGAAGGGGCCAGGCTGGGGGGCCCAGTGGCACCCGCAGGCTGGGGCTCCGCAGGACGGGGCAGCAAGGTCGCCAACTGTTGCCAGCGGTTCTGGCGTCCCAGCTCCAAAATCAGCTGTTGCTGTTGGGTCCCAAGCTGCTGGACCAGCTGCTGCTGCTGTTGGAGCTAGGCGGCGGCCTGCTGCTGCTGTTGGCTTTCGGCTAAGAACTTAATAAGCTTGTCCATATCCATGGTTGCTCGGGCACGCTCCACCGCAGATCCCTTCTCACAAGGATCGGGGGATCACTGCCCACATTCTCCACCACGTGTAGGCTGTTCGGCCAGGCCTCGTCCCCCTCTGGGGCAACGGGGAGCCAGACCGCCTCACTACTTGGGTCAGGTGTGTCGGGGAATTAGCTTGGCTGTGCGGCAAACAGTCAGCAGCTCCGGCCCTCTGGCGGGGGCTGAGCAAACAGTTCAATGTTAGCAGGCCCAGGCCCTAGATCAGGGCGGGCAACAAACAGTCACTAGCTCAGGCCCTCAGGCAGGGGCTGAGCAAACAAGTCCAATATGAGCAAGCCCAGGCCCTGGGTGAGGGCGGGGCAACAAACAGTCAGTAGCGCAGGCCCTCAGGCAGGGGCGGAGCAAACAGTTGAACAGCAAACCCCAGGCTCCTTGCTCTGAGCAGCCGGGGAGACTGCCACCCGCGAGGTGGGTGGCAGGGGGGACGCAGGTACACTCACTCCACTGCATCCCAGCCCGGGGCCCTAGCAGCAGCAGAAGACCCGCTGCTGTGTCTGTGGGGATCCTGACCACAACACACTGACATTGGCTCTGGTAGTGTTGCAGCCAGACTCGGGTCGGCTGCCCCCGGGCTACTTCCTACCTCCCCCTCTAGAGCTACCTGGGTCCAGACGGCATCCTCCATGGGGTCACACACCATGGGCTCCTTGGGGTAGCTGGCGAGTGGTAGGCCTGGCAGTTCCTCGGGGTAACTGGCACACGGTAGGCCTGGCAGTTCCTCGGGGTAATGGGCGAGCGGTAGGCTTGGCAGCGTCTCTGGGCTCGGGCTACCATCAGGCGTTGGCTGGTCTGGCCAATCCTCGGGTCGGCTGCCGATCGCCGTGGTCTCCCCACCGGAAGCTACGCCACAAGCGTCTGGTCGCTCCGGTGGCTGAGTTCCAAGTGAGCTCTGGGGTCGGGCTTTTATACTTCCTGTCCTGCGCCTTGACCTCTGAGGGGCGGGTGCAGGGTTTGCTGGCTCCGCCCATTTTGGTGTCCAGAGAGGCTCGTCCCCCTCTGGGGCAGCGGGGAGCCAGACCGCCTCGCTATACAGCCTTATTAAAGGACTCCCAAAATAAGACTCAGGCAGACCATGGGGAATGTAAGAGACACATTTGTGCCCTTAAAGCGGAGTTGGGAGGCAAAAGAGAATAGTGGCTGTGATAAAAGGGGCTCATAGTCTGTGGGGAAATAGGGCAGAGGGGGACCCTGATTTGTATCTTCTTTGTTATAACTATGAAAGGGGCGATTAATGATTTTCCCCTGGGCCCTTTTGGCAGTACCCATATGGCCCTTTCCTCCAGACACTAGAAGGGCTGCGGAAGCCCCTGCCCATAACCCCAATAGTAAACACCACAGTCAGGAAAATTGGTCCCCAGGAGTGTAACCAAGGATGAAAGGAATGGGTAAAGATCAGGTCCTTCTCCATGATCAGGTTAGGGCCACAGGGAAAATCGGTAGCTCTGCCAAGCCGGAGTACAGCCTTGGGATAGATGACGAGGATAGCTGATCACTCTGTCAGATGTGGTGGCCTTGGCCAGAAAATGTATGACCCCCAAGGACTTTGCAGGGCTCCCTTTATGCTATCGAAGTAGGGATCCTAAAAATTAATGCTTTGAAAGAACTGAAAGTGCTGATTGACTTCACTAACAGGTTTCTATGGAAGATGCCCCCTGGAAAACCCTAAGAACTGGTGGAGATTTTGGTTCACAGCTCTTAAGGCATCTGAAGAACTGAAGTGGCCCAAATAGCCCCTGGAAGTTCTAGTAATTGCAAAAATACACTAGATGGCATGAGCTAACAAACTAAAGAAATGGGTTGCCTACCCAAACTTCCTGTGAAAGTTGATGGGGCACAAAGGAAAGACCCCGAGTCTGAATGTGCCACCCATTGTCTCCCTATAGGGAGGCCAGACACCTCTCGTTTCTCCAATAGTGGCACATTTGGACACCGATGGGTGGGGGAGGTTCAGGGTTTATGTAAAATGTAAAGAAGGGGTGTTAAAATAAAATTTATTGGTCGAGTCAGGTGCCCCTTATGTCCCACCCCAGAAGCAGTACAAGTATTCAAAAAAGGCAAAAGTCAGCCTCTCCCCTCCAAAAAAACCACCAAACAAACCTCACCATAATGGGCTCTTAAGCCAGCCAAGGGGTCCTAGTAAAACAATCAAACCCCAAGCAATCCAAAATTAATAAATTTGCTAAACACCAAATGGGTGCTTGAAGCACAGTTAAAAGCCCCAAAGCCCCCAGCTTGGTAAAAATCTACTCGTGGCGCAGGAGGGGTGCAAGGTGCAGGCAGGGGGCTTAAGGCAGGGAGTTGGGGTGCAGGGTGCAGGAGGGGTTCAGACTCTGGCCTGGCCCCGCTTACCTCAAGCGGCTCCGGGGTGGCAGCGGCTCCCTGCACGCCTGCCCTGTCCCTGGCCCCACGCTACTCCTGGAAGCGCTGCGGTCCCTGGGCGAGGGGGGGCGGAGGGCTCCGCGTGTGCTGCCCTTGCTGCGCCTCCAGGTACCTCCCCCGAAGCTCCCATTGGCCGCAGTTCCCAGTTCCCGGCCAATGGGAGCTGTGGGGGGCGGTGCCTGGAGGCAACGCACGGAGCCCTCTGCCCCCCCCCCCCACCTGGGGGCTGCAGGGACGTGGTGCCGGTGGCACTGCGGGCCGGATACAAAGCCCTGAGGGGCCGGATCCGGCCCGCAGGCCATAGTTTGCCCATCCCTGCTTTAGAGCCTACAAATCCACTCAGTTCTACTTCAGCCAATCGCTCAGACAAACAAGTTTGGTTACAATTTGCAGGAGATAATACTGCCCGCTTCTTGTTTACAATGTCACCTGAAAGTGAGAACAGACGTTTGCAAGATATTTACATGCCAGATGTGCTAAAGATTCGTATGTCCCTTCATGCTTAAACCACCGGTTCTGCTCAATAACGATCCAAAGCAGTGCAGACTGACGCATGTTAATTTTCATCATCTGAGTCAGATGCAACCAGCAGAAGGTTGATTTTCTTTTTTGGTGGTTTGGGTTCTGTAGTTTCCACATCTGAGTATTGCTCTTTTAAGACATCTGAAAGCATGCTCCACCCCTTGTCCCTCTCAGATATTGGAAGGCACTTCAGATTCTTAAACCTAGGGTTGAGTGCTGTATCTATCTTTAGAAATCTCACATTGGTATCTTCTTTGCGTTTTGTTAAATCTGCAGCAAAAGTGTTCTTAAAACGAAGAACATGTGCTGGGTCATCACCCGAGACTGCTATAACATGAAATATATGGCAGAATGTGGGTAAAACAGAACAGGAGACATACAATTCTCCCCCAAGGAGTTCAGTCACAAATTTAATTAACGCATTATTTTTTTAACGAGCGACATCAGTATGGAAGCATGTCCTCTGGAATGGTGGCCGAAGCATGAAAGGGCATACGAATGTTTAGCATATCTGGCACGTAAATACCTTGCAATGCCAGCTACAAAAGTGCCATGCGGACGCCTGTTCTCACTTTCAGTTGTTTAACAGTGAGATTAAAACTGCGATTAATCGTGATTAATTTTTTAATCATGATTAATTTTTGAGTTAATCGCATGAGTTAACTGTGATTAATCGACAGCCCTACTAAATATATATTTTAAAAAAGCAAGGCTGCAGGTAGTAACACCAGGAGCAGAGTGGGAAGTTACTTTGCCCTGCACTTCAAAAGCCCCAAGTCCCCCAAAAATCTACAATAAAAACAAAAAAATATATTTAAAAATAATGAGAGTCATTATTCTATAAATCCATTTGCAAATAAATTTATAGTTATGTATGTAGGTAATAATTGTGCATATTTTATAAATTAGTGCCTGGTGCTTATAATTAAGCCAGTGCTAGTGTCCCATTATTGGGGGAAGGGGGTATATTGGGGCCCCTGGATGTCGCTATTTATATGATCTGAAGAGAAACCAGAGTACCAACAAACCTCCCAGAGCCTAGTTCGATCCCTGGGAAATCTTGGATTTTTAGTTTTAAAAGGTACAATGAGGCTACTGTCTCAGTATTTTGTCATTGTCACTTCCACTGCTTACCAGCTGGAACTTGGCCTGTATTTGTCCTTGCAGGTGAGGAGCCCTGAAGATAATTTGAGGGTGCGGGAAATGTCCCCTTTGCCCTCGTGGTGGCGCCAAGCCTGCCCCTATCTAAATTGTACCATCCAAATCCCCCCCCCCCCCCCCCCCCCCCCCCCCCCCCCCCCCCCCCCCCCCCCCCCCCCNCTACACATGCCTACCCCAGTATGTGGTGCACCTTGTGCAGTGCACCGAAAGCCCCAATGGCCACTGTGTGGCTGAAACCAGACAATCACGACTCTCTCAAATGAACTCCCCCAGGAATGTGATACAAGACCCTCTCACCCGCAGGCGAACCCTTTTCACAAAATGATCGCTCCATATCTGGCCTCTCAATCCTCATCCTCAAAGGAAACCTGCACGATGCCTTCCCAAGGCAAGCCTGGGAGCTTAGAGTCATAACCCTGCTAGACACTGAGGCCTGGTCTACACTACGATGTTAGTTCGAATTTAGCAGCGTTATACCGA
>QXTE01000441.1:525572-569437 GCA_003942145.1 Platysternon megacephalum
CTACTTTCTGTATTTAATAAAATCACTTTTCACTTATTAATTAACTCAGAGTATGTATTAATACCTGGGGGAGCAAACAACTGTGCATATCTCTCTATCAGTGTTATAGAGGGCGAACAATTTATGAGTTTACCCTGTATAAGCTTTATACAGGGTAAAACGGATTTATCTGGGTTTAGACCCCATTGGGAGTTGGGCATCTAAATGCTAAAGACAAGCACACTTCTGTGAGCTGTTTTCAGGTAAACCTGCAGCTTTGGGCAGGGCCGGCTCCAGGCAACAGCGGAGCAAGCACGTGCCTGGGGCGGCACATGCTAAGGGGCGGCATTCCGTCCATTCTTGGGGCAGCAGAGTCCGGGCAGCTTTTTTTTTGTGTGTGTGTGTGCTTCGGCAGTTCGGGTGGTGGCAGTCCGAGCTTCTTTTTTTTTTTTTTTGCTTGGGGCAGCAAAAATGGTAGAGCCGGCCCTGGCTTTGGGGCAGGTAATTCAGACCCTGGGTCGGGGTTGGAGCAGACGGGAGTGTCTGGCTTCAGCAAGACAGGGTGCTGGAGCCACTGAGCTGGCAGGGAAAACAGGGAACAGAGGTAGCCTTTGCACATCAGCTGGCAGCTCCCAGGGGGGTTTCTGTGATCCAACCCGTCACACCCTGTATAAAGCTTATACAGGGTAAACTCATAAATTGTTCGCCCTCTATAACACTGATAGAGCGATATGCACAGCTGTTTGCCCCCTCAAGTATGAATACATACTCTAGGTTAATTAATAAGTAAAAAGTGATTTTATTAAATACAGAAAGTAGGATTTAAGTGGTTCCAGGTAGTAACAGACAGAACAAAGTAAGTCACCAAGCAAAATAAAATAAAACACGCAAATCTAAGTCTAATCAAACTGAATACAGATAATCTTACCAGTTCCAGAATTCTCCCTTTTACAGACTAATATTCTTTTAGGGCTTGGCTACACTTGCAGATGTACAGTGCTGTGAGTTAAACCTGCCTTCGTACAGCTGAGTAGGGAAAGCGCTGCAGTCTATCCACACTGACAGCTGACAGCGCACTGTCGTGGCCACATTTGCGGCACTTGCAGCGGCATTGGGAGCGGTGCATTATGGACAGCTATCCCACAGAGCACCTCTTCCCATTCTGGCGCCGTGGCTTGTGGGAAGGGGGCGGGGGTTGTGGGGCATTCTGGGTCCTGTCCCAACGCCCCGTGATGCATCACTTCACATCCCAGCAATCCCTGTGTTTCCGTCCACATTTGGCACCATTTGGCACCATCTTTCAACAGTTTCTGTGCAGCGCGATGTGTGTTCCGTTTCGGTCTGCGGGAAATGGAGCCCGAACTGCTGAGGAGTATGCTGACGAGTCTCGTCAGCACATCACATTTGGCAGTCGAGCTATTCCTTAAGATCCAAAGTGACAGTGAGGAGTCTGATGATGATAGTGAGTCGCGTAACGCGTACGACACGAAATTGCTTGTGGCATTCACGGACATGCTGAGCACCGTGGAACGCTGCTTTTGGGCTCGGGAAACAAGCACTGAGTGGTGGGATCACATCGTCATGCAAATCTGGGATGACGAGCAGTGGCTGCAGAACTTTCGGATGAGAAAAGCCACTTTCATGGGACTGTGTGAGGAGCTCACCCCCACCCTGCGGCGCAAAGACACAAGATTGCGAGCTGCCCTGCCGGTGGAGAAGCGGGTGGCTATTGCAATCTGGAAGCTGGCAACTCCAGACAGCTACCGATCGGTCGCGAACCAGTTTGGAGTGGGAAAGTCGACCGTTGGAATCGTGTTGATGCAAGTTTGCAGGGCCATTAATTGCATCCTGCTCAGAAGAACCATGACTCCGTGTAACGTGCAGGACATTGTGGATGGCTTTGCACAAATGGGTTTCCCTAACTGTGGAGGGGCGATAGATGGGACGCATATTCCTATTCTGGCACCACCCCACCTAGCATCCGAGTACGTTAATCGGAAGGGGTATTTCTCTATGGTTCTCCAGGTGCTTGTGGATCACCGTGGGCGTTTCATTGACATTAACACAGGCTGGCCCGGAAAGATGCATGATGCACGCATCTTTCGGAACACTGGCCTGTTCAGGAAGCTGCAGGCCGGGACTCTTTTCCCAGAGCGGAAGATCACAGTAGGGAAAGTCGAAATGCCCATTGTGATCCTTGGAGACCCCGCTTACCCGTTAATGCCGTGGCTCATGAAACCCTACACAGGGAGCCTTGACAGTAGCAAGGAACGGTTCAACTACAGGCTGAGTCGGTGCTGAATGACTGTGGAGTGTGCTTTTGGCCGTTTAAAGGGCCGCTGGTGATCTCTGTATGGGAAGCTGGACTTGGCCGAAAACAGCATCCCCGCGGTTATATCCGCGTGCTGTACCCTCCATAATATTTGTGAAGGGAAGGGTGAAAAATTGTCAGGCATGGACCTCTGATGTTCAACACCTGGAGGCTGAATTTGCACAGCCAGAGAGCAGGGCTATTAGAGGGGCCCAGCATGGGGCTGCAAGGATTAGGGATGCCTTGAGGGAGCAATTTGAGGCTGAAAACCAGCAGTAATGTCTGGTGCCCTGTGGTTACGTTAGTAGGAATCTGTGTTTGCTAAGCTGATTTGCAGTGCCTGTTTCCTGGGCTAAGGTATCTTTTACTTTATGCAATAATAAAGAATGTTTTCAAAGCCAAAATATCCATTTATTGAAAAGAAACACAACTGTTTGGGAATCAGAAAGGGCAAGGGGGTTGAGTGGGGAATGGTACAATCACAGATTTGCGTATGTCCTGTCTGGAGTGCTGTGCAATGAGTGCTGCACTTCAGGATGGCTATACTGCATGGTGATGGGGGTTGAGTGCAGAGGGTAAGGGTCGTTGTTCTCAGGGCTGGGTGGTGAAGATACAGGTGTGGGAGGCAGCTGGTGGCGGTAAGAACCCGGATGTTGGGGAAAGTGGGTTGGAGGTGACATGGGGGCACAAGGGAAAGAGTTTGGGGACAAGGGCTGAAGGGGGGGGCCGGGCACGGTAGTGCTCCGCCTGCATGGCTACGAGCGCCTGGATAGAGTCCGCTTGGCTTTGCTTCCGGTGCGCTGCGTTTTCCTTGCGGGTCCTGCTTTCGCTCTCCCTCCACTCCTGCGCTTTTTGGTTCTCTGTAAGAGATAGATGCATCACTTCGTACAGCATGTCTTCTTTGCTTTTTCGTGGTCTCTTCCGGAGTTCCCAGTCTCTCAGCCGGTGATAACACGGACCGCTGAGATCTCAAGGTTGCATCTGTAAAGGCAAAATGTAACACTTAACAGAGTTTATACCAGACAGAGTAATGATTCCCCCGCACTTAAGGAGGGCACACACACAGTCTACACAATAACATAATTTCCCGTCCCAAAGAGAGCGCACATAACCCATGGGAGCCCCAAAATGGTGAGTAAGGGGGACTGATTGTTTCAGGGCTGTATGTCCTCTGGGTTTCTGTGCCTTGGGGAGAGCCAACAGCTGCAGGGGGCACCTACACTGAACACTGTCCCAACATTTTCCACAGGAGTCCATCCTGGAAGATATCTCACTGCTGAGGGTGACCTGGGAAGCAAGGAGGGGCTTCTACTGCAATGCGGCTTCCGCCCTGGCCCATATGCAGTTTGCCTGTGTGCAGCAATGGTCCCCCCGCCCCTTGTGGCACAGTGGCGCGGACACATTAGCCTGACTGGGACAAGGACCACAGTGGCTCTCCCAAGAAACCTGCGCAAGCGCATTGCCCACATTCTGGATGAGACTTTCGAAGAGATTACCGAGGCCGATTACCGCGATGTGATAGATCAATGCGCTATTCCGCATCTAGGCATGCATGCAGCCCTAACGCTCCTCTCCCTAAAAATTTCCTTCCCCCCCCCAAAAAAAGCCGCTTACCGGGAACCCGCACTTCTGTTTGTCCTCCACCAAGTACCGGCCGCTGCGACTGGCTACCTTCCTCCTGGCTCGAGAAGAGCTCCTGGCTGCATGCCTCCAGGGATTCCGGGGTGTCTCCTCCCCACCCCAGCACCCTCACTCCCGCTTTCCTCCTCCTCCCCCTGCTCTGAAGTATCCATGGTGGTGCTCGGAGTGGAGGTGGGGTCACCCCCAAGTATCGCGTCCAGCTCTTTGTATAATCGGCAGGTCGCAGGGGGAGCACCCGAACAGCCGTTTGTTCGCGGGCTTTGCGGTAGGCAGTCCACAGCTCCTTCACTTTAATCCTGCACTGCAGTGCGTCCCGGCCATGGCCCCTTTCCATCATGGCCCTTGATGTCTGCCCGAAGGTATCGTAATTCCTACAGCTGGAGCGCAGCTGGGAGTGAACAGCTTCCTCCCCCCAAACACTGATGAGGTCCAGCAACTCGCCATTGCTCCATGCTGGGGCTCGCTTGGCGCGTGGAGGCATGGTCACCTGGAAAGATTCGCTGATAGCACTCCACGCCTGGCTGAGCAAACAGGAAGGGGATTTTTAAAATTCCCGGGGAATATAAAGGGCGGGTCTGACAGTTGGTCACCTGAGGCCAGGGCAGTAGAGTTCGAACTGATGACCAGAGTGGCTAGAACAGGCATTGTGGGATACTGCCGAATACTTCCGGAGGCCAATCAGAGTATATTGGGCGGCCACACTGGTGCAGCAGCGGCAGCGCAATACTCTTTATTCCTCTCGGGGAGGTGGAGTACAAGCAGCGCTGTATCCGTGGAGATACAGCGCTGTACGTGCCCTGCCAGTGTGGACGGGGAGTGAGGTACAGCGCTGTGGGTGGCTTTATTGCGCTGTAACTCGCAAGTGTAGCCAAGGCCTCAGGAAGTTAACCGATTGCTTCACTACAGCCTACTTAAAATCAAACAAGTATGCAGCCAATATTCATAACTTTGAATACAAAAATGATACATGCATACAAATAGAATTAATAGATTCAGTAGATCATTACCTTGACAAAGATATGTTACATGGCATATGTAGCACAAAACACATTCTAGTTATGTTATACACATAAGCATATGTCTGGATGGAGAATCTTGCCCGCATGCTCGGGGTTCAGCTGATCGCCATATTTGGGGTCGGGAAGGAATTTTCCTCCAGGGTAGATTGGCAGAGGCCCTGGAGGTTTTTCGCCTTCCTCCACAGCATGGGGCAGTGGTCGCTTGCTAGAGGATTATCTGCTGCTTGAAGTCGTTAAATCAAGATTTGGGGACTTCAACAGCTGAGTCAAGGGTGAGAGGTAGTTCAGGAGTGGGTGGGTCAACTCTTGTGGCCTGCATCATGCGGGAGGTCAGACTAGATGATCATAATGGTCCCTTCTGATCTTAAGTTCTATGATTCTATGATTCTATGATATTTTCATAAAGCCTTATGGATGGCACCGTCATAGGGAGAACCCCAGATTCTGGCTGACATGATGCCTCCAGACACCCTCAGAGGGACAGTACCGCCCGATCCCAGGGCACATATGGGAGGGAAGAATGTGGGCGTGACTGACATCCACTCACCCTCCCTCCCACCATCACATCACCTGAACCCAATATCCCTCACCAGAACCCCCTAACCCCTCTGACCTCATAATCCCCCTCCCTTTGCTGTAGCCCCAATTCCCTCTACACCTGTAAGCAGAGTCAGGATGAGCTCTACCCTGACATCTGGTGGGTGCAGGAGGGGTGTGAGGTGGCAGCGGCTCCCTGCACGCCTGCCCTGTCCCCGGCCCCATGCCGCTCCCGGAAGCGCTGCGGCCCCTGGGGGAGGAGGGGCGGAGGGCTCCTCGTGTGCTGTAGTTTGCCCACCCCTGGTCTTGACTCTCACAAACACATCTCAGCAAATTGTGGGGAAAAAATGTTGTGAACATTTGTTCCCCCTTACAAGAGAAATTAGACTCAGTTGAGGTACTGACCTGCCACACCTTGAGCTCTGGGAACATCCAAGCCCCACTTGTGCAAATTCTCATCAAAAGTGATTTTTAGATTGAAAAGCTGAAACATTAACTGCAAGGAAGTGCTGATACTAGGAGGAGAGGAAAATCCACAGGAAATGCTACACTGAGAATATAACCATTGAGGTGGTTATTGTAGGGTCTCTGGTGGGTACAGGTGTTGTAACCAGACTGGTTTGTTATTGTTGTAGGTCTACCCACAGCATTGTTATTTTGGCAGGGCTGGATGGCTGCAGACACCCCTCGTGTCACCGGGGAGGTGGGGTGAGGGGGGAAGGTCACAGGGAACCGATGGGTCTCTCCCCCACAGAGCATCCCCTGTGCCATCCCTGCTGGAAACTGCCGAAGGCCCATCCACACCAGAGATGCTGAGCCTGAGCTGCTCCTCCAAGCTGCGGCTGCTAGAGGGGACACTACGGAGGCGCTTGCCCGATACATTGCCGGTGACAAGGACCCATCTTTTTTCCCACGTGCCACTTCCTGGGATGGGAGAAGGGCAGAAAGTTCTCTCTCCCCAGGGTGATGGGGTGGAGATTGGGCTGGCTGGGGGCAAGACCCACCCCCTGGGTCAAGGGCTAGCTGGGGGGGCAGGCCACTCCCCACAGGTACAGGCTGCTCTCCCAGCCACCCCTCCCGACTCACATCTCCTGTCTCTCAAAGTCCAAACCCAGCAAATTCCTGCTGCTCACCCAGTGTAGCCGGCGAGACCTCCCCAGCCAATTACAGGGCAGATTGGCTCCATATCAAACAGTTACAGCACAGGCAGGCTCCATGCCAGCCAATCAAAGACCTGGGTAGCTCTGGCTCCCTCCATGATTCCATGCCATCAAATGGCTCAAGTGGGTGTGTGGGGGTCACCAGCCCCTTTGTCCCCCCTCCTCCGCGCTCAGGGTCTCCCCTGCGATACCAGGCCAGGACCCACAAATAAGGAGTCAGACCTCTAAATCAGGAAAGTAAACCCAGGGTGGTGGTTAGAGACAGGCCCCGCCCCATCCCTCGTCCGTCATACTCTCTTCCCCATATCTCTCCCCTCCACATCCCTGCACCCTCCTTGCCCCTCACCCCAACCCCTAGCATCCCCCACATCCCCCCACTCGCTCCCCAATCACCTCTCCTTGCTGCTCCTCACCTTCCCCTGTTCCCCATCTCTGGTACCCAGAGCCTGGGGCAGCTGTCTTCCCAGGCCTCAGCCCCCTGAAATCATTGTGAGGTGGTGGCCATCTTGACTAAGGGCAGCCTGTGGGTGTCAGCCACATTAGCAGGGATGGGAGAGGGAGGCCATGTTGGAGAAGGGCAAAAACCACCTAATGTGCAGAAGATCACGAGATGCTGAAACCCCCCAATAAATACTGGGTGGCTCCAAACAGAGTTGTGGGAGTAGGAATTGCTGCCCCTCCCCCAGCTCTGACCCCCACCACCTCCATGTCTCTGGCAGGTCTATGGCACTGTGATGACCATAAACCGGGGGAACCCGGCTGCCCAGGAGGTGCTGGTGGATTCATGGCCCGAGTTCAAAGTCGTCCTCACCCGGCCACGCAGAGAGGTGATGCCCCTCAGCCACCACGCTGCACCTGGGGAGCTGGTTGGCTCAGGAGGATGTAGAATGGGATCCGAGGCCTTTCCTCTCTAGGGGACCCCAAGACGGGGGGCCAGATTGGCTCAGGGAGGAGACAGGGACTGGGATTCGGGGCCCTTCCTCTTCAAGAGGCCACAGGGTTGAGCCAAGCTGGCTTGGGGGCTGGGAATGGGACACACAGCCCTTCCCCTCTAGGGAGGACCAGGCTGGCTCGGGGGAGAGGGGGAAGGCAGATCAGTCATTCCACTAGGAATTCTCCTGTCTTGGCTGTATGTCTCCCCCAACAGGTGGCATCGGATGACTCTGACTTGTACACCAACACATACACGGTGTACTACCGGGACCTAGGTGCCTACTGGGCCCTGCTGGGCAGTGCGGGTGCTGTCAACTGGGGACAGACCTTCCGCATCCTTGGTAACCTGTGCCCCAAAGCATCTGGGAGAGCCCCACAGCAACTGAACATAAATGTCCTGTTTGGGCCAAATCCCAGGATCCCACCCTATAATGCCAGCCCCGAAGCTCTCTGCTCCCCCCAGGCGGCAAGGCTGCTCCCATGAGCCCTATGCAGGGCAGGAACATATGGGGTAGACCCTTACCAGTGCTGGGCTGGGGTCAGCGCACCTGACCACACCCTCTTCCCTGAGGGCTGGGGCTGGGGGTTTGGAAGCTCAGACTCCTGCCCCTCCTGACCCGTGTGCCAGGCTGGGCTCCCCACACATATGGGCCCTTTTGTCACCACCATTCAGTCCCTTTCCCCACTGCTCATGGCCCGTCGCTGCCCCATGCAGGGCTCCAGGATGGAGTGTACGAAGTCTCCAAGGACATCGCCGAGGCTAAGGGGATGAAGCTGGAGGAGTTCTGCTACTTCACCTATTTTCACCCAGATCATAGAATCATAGAATCATAGAATCTCAGGGTTGGAAGGGACCTCAGGAGGTCATCTAGTCCAACCCCCTGCTCAAAGCAGGACCAAACCCAACTAAATCAGCCCAGCCAGGGCTTTGTCAAGCCTGACCTTAAAAACCTCTAAGGAAGGAGATTCCACTACCTCCCTAGGTAACCCATTCCAGTTCTTCACCACCCTACTAGTGAAAAAGTTTTTCCTAATGTCCAACCTAAACCTCCCCCTCTGCAACTTGAGACCATTACTCCTTGTTCTGTCATCTTCTATCACTGAGAACAGTCTAGATCCATCCTCTTTGGAACCCCCTTTCAGGTAGTTGAAAGCAGCTATCAAATCGCCCCTCATTCTTCTCTTCTGCAGACTAAACAATCCCAGTTCCCTCAGCCTCTCCTCGTAAGTCATGTGCTCCAGCCCCCTAATCATTTTTGTTGCCCTCCGCTGGACTCTCTCCAATTTATCCACATCCTTCTTGTAGTGTGGGGCCCAAAACTGGACACAGTACTCCAAATGAGGCCTCACCAGTGCTGAGTAGAGGGGAATGATCACATCCCTCGATCTGCTGGAAATGCCCCTACTTATACAACCCAAAATGCCATTAGCCTTCTTGGCAACAAGGGCACACTGTTGACTCATATTCAGCTTTTCGTCCACCGTAACCCCTAGGTCCTTTTCTGCAGAACTGCTGCCCAGCCATTCGGTCCCTAGTCTATAGCAGTGCATGGGATTCTTTCGTCCTAAATGCAGGACTCTGCACTTGTCCTTGTTGAACCTCATCATATTTCTTTTGGCCCAATCCTCTAATTTGTCTAGGTCCCTCTGTATCCTATCCCTACCCTCCAGCGTATCAACCACTCCTCCCAGTTTAGTGTCATCTGCAAACTTGCTAAGGGTGCAGTCCACACCATCTTCCAGATCGTTAATGAAGATATTGAATAAAACCGGCCCCAGCACCGACCCTTGGGGCACTCCACTTGATACCGGCTGCCAACTAGACAAGGAACCATTGATCACTACCCGTTGAGCCCGACCATCTAGCCAGTTTTCTATCCACCTTACCGTCCATTCATCCAGCCCATACTTCTTTAACTTGCTGGCAAGAATACTGTGGGAGACTGTATCAAAAGCTTTGCTAAAGTCCAGAAATAGCACATCCACTGCTTTCCCCTCATCCACAGAGCCGGTTATCTTATCATAGAAGGCAATTAGGTTAGTCAGGCATGACTTGCCCTTGGTGAATCCATGCTGACTGTTCCTGATCACTTTCCCCTCCTTTAAGTGGTTCAGGATTGATTCCTTGAGGACCTGTTCCATGATTTTTCCAGGGACTGAGGTGAGACTAACTGGCCTGTAGTTCCCTGGATCTTCCTTCTTCCCTTTCTTAAAGATGGGCACTACATTAGCTTTTTTCCAGTCNAGCATCTGTGGGGTAAGTGACTGTCTGTAGTGTGTGTTTGTTTGTGATTGGGGGTTACTTGCTGTGTGCTGAGCTTGTGTTTGTCAGTCTGTTTGTTTGTTTGGTTGTTTGAGGGACCGTGTGCTCTGGCTGGCAGTTGGAGGCAGGTCTGAAAGGTCGAAGCCTCTGGTAATTGGCTGAGCCTTAATCAGTGGGCGGGGCATTCACTCAGGCCAGGGCTTTATAAAGCCGCGCACAAGCGACCAGGGAGCTTTGCGAACAGGGGCTGCTAACAGGGAGTTTCGCAAGGGAGTTCTCCAGGTGAAGGAGGAGCTAATACAGCATCTGTGGGGTAAGTGACTGTCTGTAGTGTGTGTTTGTTTGTGATTGGGGGTTACTTGCTGTGTGCTGAGCTTGTGTTTGTCAGTCTGTTTGTTTGTTTGGTTGTTTGAGGGACCGTGTGCTCTGGCTGGCAGTTGGAGGCAGGTCTGAAAGGTCGAAGCCTCTGGTAATTGGCTGAGCCTTAATCAGTGGGCGGGGCATTCACTCAGGCCAGGGCTTTATAAAGCCGCGCACAAGCGACCAGGGAGCTTTGCGAACAGGGGCTGCTAACAGGGAGTTTCGCAAGGGAGTTCTCCAGGTGAAGGAGGAGCTAATACAGCATCTGTGGGGTAAGTGACTGTCTGTAGTGTGTGTTTGTTTGTGATTGGGGGTTACTTGCTGTGTGCTGAGCTTGTGTTTGTCAGTCTGTTTGTTTGTTTGGTTGTTTGAGGGACCGTGTGCTCTGGCTGGCAGTTGGAGGCAGGTCTGAAAGGTCGAAGCCTCTGGTAATTGGCTGAGCCTTAATCAGTGGGCGGGGCATTCACTCAGGCCAGGGCTTTATAAAGCCGCGCACAAGCGACCAGGGAGCTTTGCGAACAGGGGCTGCTAACAGGGAGTTTCGCAAGGGAGTTCTCCAGGTGAAGGAGGAGCTAATACAGCATCTGTGGGGTAAGTGACTGTCTGTAGTGTGTGTTTGTTTGTGATTGGGGGTTACTTGCTGTGTGCTGAGCTTGTGTTTGTCAGTCTGTTTGTTTGTTTGGTTGTTTGAGGGACCGTGTGCTCTGGCTGGCAGTTGGAGGCAGGTCTGAAAGGTCGAAGCCTCTGGTAATTGGCTGAGCCTTAATCAGTGGGCGGGGCATTCACTCAGGCCAGGGCTTTATAAAGCCGCGCACAAGCGACCAGGGAGCTTTGCGAACAGGGGCTGCTAACAGGGAGTTTCGCAAGGGAGTTCTCCAGGTGAAGGAGGAGCTAATACAGCATCTGTGGGGTAAGTGACTGTCTGTAGTGTGTGTTTGTTTGTGATTGGGGGTTACTTGCTGTGTGCTGAGCTTGTGTTTGTCAGTCTGTTTGTTTGTTTGGTTGTTTGAGGGACCGTGTGCTCTGGCTGGCAGTTGGAGGCAGGTCTGAAAGGTCGAAGCCTCTGGTAATTGGCTGAGCCTTAATCAGTGGGCGGGGCATTCACTCAGGCCAGGGCTTTATAAAGCCGCGCACAAGCGACCAGGGAGCTTTGCGAACAGGGGCTGCTAACAGGGAGTTTCGCAAGGGAGTTCTCCAGGTGAAGGAGGAGCTAATACAGCATCTGTGGGGTAAGTGACTGTCTGTAGTGTGTGTTTGTTTGTGATTGGGGGTTACTTGCTGTGTGCTGAGCTTGTGTTTGTCAGTCTGTTTGTTTGTTTGGTTGTTTGAGGGACCGTGTGCTCTGGCTGGCAGTTGGAGGCAGGTCTGAAAGGTCGAAGCCTCTGGTAATTGGCTGAGCCTTAATCAGTGGGCGGGGCATTCACTCAGGCCAGGGCTTTATAAAGCCGCGCACAAGCGACCAGGGAGCTTTGCGAACAGGGGCTGCTAACAGGGAGTTTCGCAAGGGAGTTCTCCAGGTGAAGGAGGAGCTAATACAGCATCTGTGGGGTAAGTGACTGTCTGTAGTGTGTGTTTGTTTGTGATTGGGGGTTACTTGCTGTGTGCTGAGCTTGTGTTTGTCAGTCTGTTTGTTTGTTTGGTTGTTTGAGGGACCGTGTGCTCTGGCTGGCAGTTGGAGGCAGGTCTGAAAGGTCGAAGCCTCTGGTAATTGGCTGAGCCTTAATCAGTGGGCGGGGCATTCACTCAGGCCAGGGCTTTATAAAGCCGCGCACAAGCGACCAGGGAGCTTTGCGAACAGGGGCTGCTAACAGGGAGTTTCGCAAGGGAGTTCTCCAGGTGAAGGAGGAGCTAATACAGCATCTGTGGGGTAAGTGACTGTCTGTAGTGTGTGTTTGTTTGTGATTGGGGGTTACTTGCTGTGTGCTGAGCTTGTGTTTGTCAGTCTGTTTGTTTGTTTGGTTGTTTGAGGGACCGTGTGCTCTGGCTGGCAGTTGGAGGCAGGTCTGAAAGGTCGAAGCCTCTGGTAATTGGCTGAGCCTTAATCAGTGGGCGGGGCATTCACTCAGGCCAGGGCTTTATAAAGCCGCGCACAAGCGACCAGGGAGCTTTGCGAACAGGGGCTGCTAACAGGGAGTTTCGCAAGGGAGTTCTCCAGGTGAAGGAGGAGCTAATACAGCATCTGTGGGGTAAGTGACTGTCTGTAGTGTGTGTTTGTTTGTGATTGGGGGTTACTTGCTGTGTGCTGAGCTTGTGTTTGTCAGTCTGTTTGTTTGTTTGGTTGTTTGAGGGACCGTGTGCTCTGGCTGGCAGTTGGAGGCAGGTCTGAAAGGTCGAAGCCTCTGGTAATTGGCTGAGCCTTAATCAGTGGGCGGGGCATTCACTCAGGCCAGGGCTTTATAAAGCCGCGCACAAGCGACCAGGGAGCTTTGTGAACAGGGGCTGCTAACAGGGAGTTTCGCAAGGGAGTTTAGAAGGGGAGTGGGAAGGGAGTGGGAGCCCCTCGCCGGTCGTAACCCCTTCCACGTGCCCCCCCCCCTAGAACCTTTTTGCGAACAGGGGCTGCTAACAGGGAGTTTCGTAAGGATTGTTTGATTGCTTGTTTGATCAGTTTGCTTTGGGAGTGCTTTGTTCCAGCTGGGCCTGACTGTTATAAAAAGATCCCAGCTCCATGCCTGAGATCCGGTCAGTGTCTGCCTGTCTCACAGGGCCCCACAAGGGGCGTCGTAGGGAAGGAGGCAGCCTAAGAGGTGGGGGCATTGGCCAGCATGGCACTGGGATTCGGGTGACCAGACAGCAAGCATGAAAAATTGGGACAGGGGGTGGGGGGTAATAGGCACCTATATAAGACAAAGCCCCAGATATCAGGACTGTCCCTATAGAATCTCAGTGGGATTGGCACTGAGCCCAACCTCCTTCAGGGACCCTGCAGGGACTGGGGAGTGTAGCCATCGGGTGGGGCCAGCCATGGGGAGCCCTCTTCAGCTCCTGCACAGGGCCCCCAGCCTCTGCCAGGAAACCCTGATGCAAATGGCTTCTGTGCCACCAATGGGGCCCCATCCGTGGCCCCTGGGCACCAGGCACTCCTTCAATCAGCCAGCACTGGCAGGGCTTGGGCAGCGAGAGACCGTGCTCCCCTCATCCCTGCACCACATCTCACCTAGCCCAGGATGGAGAGGAACCTTCCCTGTCCACAGCCTGTTCAGACCTCGGCTTCTCAGCCAGGACCCAGGGAGGGGCAGATACCCCGGGGGCACTTTAGGGATGGGGTGGTCTCTATCAGGAAGGGGAATGAGACACTCAGTTCTAATGAGAAGAGATATTAGGCAGCCTTGCCACCATATGGGTAAGAGGGAAAAGGCCCCGTGTCCCATTCCCCACCCCCTGAGCCAGCGGATCCCCCTGTTCTGGGCCAGATCAGTGCTAGTGCCCCCTAGGGGGGAAGGCCCTGTTTCCCATTTCCCATCCCCCAAGCAAGACAGCTTCCTCACCTCTCCACTTGGCTCTATCATCCCTCTCTTCTGAGTCCCACAAGTTTGGCCAGGTCTGGAGCCCATCTTACAATGACCTTCATGGGAATCCCCCCCTGCCCTGGGGGGGAAGCCCAGTCTTATTGACTGCCTCTCCCACACGCCCCGCTGGGGGAAGAGCAGCCAATCAGAGCTGCTGCAGTAAGAGGTCCCTACCCCTGCCTCTCCCTGAGGTAACATGACACCTTCTCATGGGACCGGTAGGGGTAAGAGGGAGCAGAATTTGCTCAGCATCTCAGGGTGGTTCCACTCCCTCCTCCTCCACCCCTCTTGTGAGCAATGGGACAACATGGTGTCCCTGTTCACCCCTTCCCTGGGACACCCAGCCAGGGAAGGGCAGAGGGGAGCCTGCTGCAGCCCCCACAGGGCTGGGAGGGGTGGGAGAACACCAGGAGGTGTAGAGGGGAAGCTGGGAGCGGGCTGGGGGTGGGTGGGACTGGAGACAGAGTTGATGGGTGCCTGTGTGGGGGCAGAACTGATGGGGCAGAATGATTTGCTGGGCATCAGATGGGCAGATATGGGGATAGGAGATTCTGCAGTCAGGCCCATCTCACCCTAATAAATCTGGGAGTGTTGGCAATACTGATTATGTCACATCCAGGGGTTGGGGCCAGGGGAGTTCAGCTGTCAAGGGAGACCAGCAATCACAGTGTCATATTTTTAAAAAACCTCATGATCTTAAGGCCATCTCATGATTCTGAGGTGTCACTCTGATCACTGATCTTTGGGGCTTTGCCCTGCTGCTTTCTGCCCCCCAAGGCTGGACCCGCCCATGAGGCTCTCGTCCCTGGATGTCTCCCATGTCAACCTGCTGAATGAGACGTCAGTCTTTGGGGGGAATGAGAAAAGCAGGAAGTACCTGGCCACCCTTATCCGCCAGTCCCCCAGTGTCTGCCTGCTGGATGCCGCTGGCTACCCGTTTAGCTGGACCGCTTCATACCCGTTTGGTGCCATGGGGCCTGGCTACACTCTGCCCCAGCACTGGCGGCGCAGCTACATGGGGATGCTGAATAATTTGATAGCCAAGCGGTTGCAAGCACTAGGCTATCCCAGCCATGGCTATGTGGCCGTGGACAACTACCCCATGCAGAGGTTGCAGGAGAGGCAGGGCTTCCAGCGCCAGCCCAGCCTGTGGTACTTCATTCATCACAACCTGGCACTGGCGAAAGCCCCCACCTTAACCCCCAGCCCAGCACCAGGCACAGCCCCCGCGTGAGTCCCCAACCCAGCCGCCCAGGGGACCTGACGGGGGGGAGGGGGGGAGAGGGGAGTCTGGGGATCATTGTTGGCCACGTGGAATCAGTAACATCTCCCAGCTCCAGCCTCACATGGGGCCTGCTACCTCCAGCCCCACAGGCCATGCCCTCCCCCACAGCCCTATACCCACCTTTAGAGGGTCTGTCCTAATCTCCCGGGCCCATAACCTACCCTCCTTGGTGGACCCTACCACCCCAGACCCATAGACACAGCACCCCCGTCCCACTTCTCTACACTGCCCCATCCCAGTTCCTCTTCCAGACACTCCAGCAACGGCTCAATGATCTTCCACCCAATCTAGCTACATGCTCACCTGCCTCCTGCATCTGCTCCTCCTCCCCTGCTTCTCCTGGGACATCCTGCTCAGCGTATTGCATCTCTAACTCCTCCACGGACAGTGTGTCACCCTCCCCGCACCCTGCCAGAGACATCTTCCCCAGATCTCTCTCTTCCCAGCTTCCCTGGGGCTTGTCACGTCTCTTGCTGTTGCACCCTGCTCTCATCAGTTCTTTTTCCATCTCCTGGACAATACAAGCCGGGGCAGCTTTAAGCGGGGCGCGAGGGGCTGGGCAGTCGGTCCCCATTCAGCAACATCTCCTTGAGCACAGCGTGCTCTAACCCATGATGCTTCTAACCCATGATGGATCTGGCTGTTCCGCATTGATACTAACCAGCCCAAGAGTGTTCCCATGCCAAAGACTCCCTCAAGGGCAGTCTGGGTTAAATACCTCCCGGGGATGTTGATTGTCCTCAAACCAAACTTCACTATCCCCAAAGATTCCCGTCCTGAGGTCACACTCAAAAGCAATCCAGATGTGTTAAATTCAGTACCACACAGCCAAGACACCCAAATCCCCTTAACTCCACCTACTGACATTGACCGATAGTAGTAAGCGTTTTGGGCTTTGTGATCCCAGCTGCGATTAAACTGATTGTTGAAGACATCTTTGAGTATTTCCCCTTTGCGGCGGCACTCCCTGGCATGGCTGGGACCACGCAGGCGAGGGGGAAGGTAGAATTACAGCTAGGGCCACGCAACAGTTTTCCATTTTTCAACCCACTTTTCAAATGAAATTTTCCCAAAAAAGCTTCTGCTTGTTCCCAGAAAATGTTGACTTTGTGTCAAAATACTGAAGGTCAGAAAACCAAAGTGTTCTGGGTGCATAACCTGGTCTCCAGGGTGGTGTCTGCAGCAACAAAGGTCAGGTCAAATATCTAGAGCTTCCTTTTGAAAACTAACCAATAGCACCAGTTGGAGCCATCCTACCAAATTTCTAGGATCACTAAATATCTTCCTTGGGGGGACTTTAAGAGACAAAGTGAGTGTGTCTGAAACAAGAAGAGATTTGTTAGAGGGGATGGAGAAACCAGCACTCAATTGGGGAGAGCACAGCAATAACAATCACCTATCTGTACTTATGAATAATAAGTAAACACCCAGTCCTGCCCCTTAGTGTCTCCAGCTGTGTCCTCTGATTCAGTTCCCTGCCCACAACCACTGAACAGATGCCCCTTCAGCAGTGGTTTCCTCCTCCGCTACGCTCCACTCATGGTTTGGTGTCAGCTGTTGGCCTCGTCCCAGACACTGGCATCAGACAGGCCTGTGCCCTATCCTTTGTGAAATGCCAGCTGGGCCAGCCCCCAGGCTCCACCACCCCACTCAGCTCTGGTGATTTCATCTTCCTTTGTGTGAGGTAAGGGAGGGCTGCCCAGGGCTCCAGCAGCCCTGCTGCCACCCTCTGCCGCTTTGGCAAAGGGCCACCTCGGTGCTGCCTCCCAATCAGCGGCAGCTCCAGGCACCAGCGCAGCAAGCACGTGCCTGGGGTGGCAAGCCGCAGGGGGTGGCCTGCCGGTCCCTGCGAGGGCGGCAGTCAGGCTGCCTTTGGTGGCATGCCTGCGGGTGGTCCGCCGGTCCCGCAGCTTCGGTGGCAATTCGGCGGTGGGTACACCGAAGGCGCGGGACTGGTGGACCTCCCACAGGCACGCCGCCGAAGGCAGCCTGCCTGCCGTGCTTGGGGGCGGCAAAAAAGCTAGAGTCGCCCCTGCTCCCAATGAAGAGTTTTTTGAATGCAAATCTGGCCCCCCCACCTCCCATAACTCTGGCAGATCCACGGCGCCACAATGAACATGAAGCTGCGGGAACCCGGCTGGGCACAAAGTGCTGGTGGATTCACAACCCTAGTTCAAAGCCGTTTTCATCCAGCCACAGACAGAAGTGTCACCCTTCAGCCACCACGCTGCACCCAAGTGGCCAGGCTGGTTCAGGGAGTGAGGAATGGGACACGGGGCCTTTTTTCCCTCGAGGGGGCCTCCGGACAGAGGCCCGGCTGACTTGGAGGGGGTGGGGAGGAGGAGCGGGCAAATCAATCATTCCATTGGGAGTTCCCCTTTGGCCTTTCGGCTCTGTGTCTCCCATGGCAGGTGGCATCAGACAACTCTGACTTCTGCACCAACATGTATGCAGAGTTCTACCGGGCCCTTCTGGGCAGCATGGGCGTGATCAACTGAGGTTAGGCCTTCTGCATCCACAGCAATGTCTGGGGCTGCCTCCTCCTGAGCCCCACAGTCACTGCATGTCCCCCCCACCCATCTGGGGCCAAACTCCAGCAGACTCCGACACTGCCAGACCCTGAGTCTCCAGGTCCCAACATTTCCCACCAGGCTGCTCCCATGTGCTCCATGGTCTCAGGACAGGATTGCCTCACTTGGTGCAGGCTCCCTTTCATGAGACCGGCATGCCAGTGGGTCAGCTTGGTCCCCTCTCCTCCCCACATTCCAAGCTGGGCCTCCAACAGCCACGTTCCCCATTCAGGGCTGCCACTGCTCAGGGCCTGTCGCCACCTCCTGCAGGGCTCCAGGATGGGGTGTACGAGGCCTTGAGGGACATCACCAGGGATGCAGCTGGAGGCATCCAATTACTTCACCTACCTCCACTGGATCCCAGCACCATGCCTGAGATCTGGTCTGTGTCTGCCTGGGGGTGGGCACTCTGGCATGGACCGAGTCACTGGAAGTCCCACAGACTGGCTAGCTGGCCCTGTTCCTCACCCCGTCTGGGCCCCAGGCACAGGGGCTCATGATACCAATGACAGTGTCCCACTTGGATTGGCACTGCCCACACAGCCTGCTCTCTGGCTCCTCAGGGAACCCGCAGACACTGGACAGCTCAGGCACGTGTTGTATGTGTGGGAGACTCCTGATTCCCCAACACCAGAGGTGTCATTTCAGAAAAACTCAGGGGGCAGGAAGAGCAAAGCTGTGTTTGAATATTACAGGCGATCCTGTATCCTGCAAAGCCAGGTGGGGCAAAAAGTGGAGCAGATAGACCTATGTGGGGAAGGCAAGCCAAGGTCTAGAGGGGCAATGGCCTCCCTTGCTCCATAGCACATGATGGTCCTGCCCAACAGTTGCCTGACCTGCACCCCTGGAGACCTGCACCCTGGCAAGCAGCCCAGGCAGAGCACGGACAGCTACCAGCCACTTGCCCCAAGCCACGGCTCCACCAGTCACAAGGGCCCCCCGGGGGCAGGGGCATCTTCCCTCCCCAAAGCCTGTTCAGTCATCAGTGGCTCACTCAGGCCCCCAGCAAAGGGCCTGGCTCCAGGGGATGCTCAGGGAATGGGGAGCAGCTTCCCTAAGGAACGAGATACCCCCTCTGAGACCCGCCGAGCAGGGACATGACACAGTGCTGCTCCCACCTGCATTACCAGGGAAAGGCCCCATGCTCCCCACTTCTCTGATCCAGCCAGTTCCCCAGCCCCAGGGCCGGATCGGAGCCAGCACCCATTGAGGGGAAAGGCCCCTTGTTCCATTCCCCACCTCCTGAGCCAGCCTGTCCCTCCCTCCCCTTGGCTAAACCCTGCCGCTTTGTGCTCCCCAGGCTGGACTCTGCCCTGAGGCTCTCGTCCCTGGACGACTCCGACGCCAACCTGCTGAACGAGACGTGGCCCTATGTGGGGACTGAGCAGAGCCAGCGGTACCTGACCAACCTGATTTGCCACTTCTCCACTTCTGCCTCCTGGATGCCACCAGCCACTCTGTTAGCTGGAGCCTCATGGACCCCTTCGGTGCCATGGCTCATGGCTACACCCTGCCCCAGCACCGTAGGTGCGGCTACATGTGGGTGCTCAACACCCCTACAGCCAAGTGGACACATGCACGAGGCTGCCCATCTTTGGCCACGTGGCCCTGGACAACCTCCCCATACAGAGACTGCAGAAGAGCCAGGGCTTCCAGCGCCAGTCCAGCCTGTGCCATCATTATTCACACCCCCAGAGCCAGTGACAGCTCCTGCCTGAGCCCCCTGACCCAGCACCAGCCACCACCTCGTACTTAAGTCCCCTTCCCCAGCAACCTCCATGGGGCAGGGCTGAGGGCCAACAGGGTGGCCAGGAAAATCCAGGGCTCCGCATTGGGCCCCATGGAACTAGAAACATCTGCCGTCTCTCCAGCACCAGTCTGTAACATAGCACATACCAGCCTCGGGGAGGGGGGGGGGGCAGGCGGGGGGGGACCTACCTAATTCGCGCTCCATTTTGGTCAATATCAGGGGATTTTAAAAATCATAAACTTCACGGTTCCAGATTGATTTGGATTGAAATCGTGGAGATTCCCGACCCAAAATGCAGCTGTGGGGCCAGGTTGCAAGGCCATTCTAGAGGGGGTCGCAGCATTGCCACCCTTAGTTCTGAGCACTTCTGACAGCGGCGCTGCCTTCAGAGCTGGGTGGCTGGAGAGAATTGGCTGCTGGCCGGGAGCCCAGCTCTGAAGGCAGCGTTGCCACCAGCAGGAGCACAGAAGTCAGGGTGGCATAGTATGAGAGGGGTCATCACTTTTTTGGGAGAGGAAGGGCTGGTCTTAGAGGTGGGCAACAGCCCTCACGGTCAGAGGTCAGCCATACCAAAGCCCCTTAAGCCTCTGAGTGCTGGGACCAGAGCAGGGAGGGGCAGGGCTGGGGGCTCCTACCACATGTACTGAGCTCCAGCTGCTAATCCCATCCAAGCTGGGGAGAGATAGGACTTCCTCTTCCCCTGCATGGGCCGCTCCCTGGGCCGGGTTAGAGCCACCTCCGGGATCCTCCCCTGGCTTCAGGAAGCACCGCGGCTGATGGCTGGGAACCCAGCTCTGAAGGGAGCACCACCTCCAGCAGCAGCACTCAAGTGAGGGTGGCCACCCTTACATTTGTGCTACCACCACCTGCAGCACAGAAGTAAGAATGGTAATACCATACCATGCCACCCTTACTTCTGCAGTGCTGCCAGGAGTGGCGATGCCTTCAGAGCTGGAAGGCCCAAGAGCAGTGGCTGCTGTCTGGGAGCCCAGCACTGGAGGCAGTGCTGCCACCACCAGCAGCCCAGAGGTAAGGGTGGCATAGTATTGGGGGGGCTGTCACTTTGGGGGAGGGGGCGTAACAGGTCCAGCCTTATGGGTGGACAACCCCCAGGGTGATGTGGCACACACACAGCCAGCCCAAGGCCCCTTTAACCACTGAATGGTAGGTCTGGAGCTGGGATGGGGCAGGTCTAGGGAACCCCAGCCAAGGGCTCCTCCTGTGCGCCGGGCTCTACACTCCAACCTTCAGCACCTCCCCTGGCTGCAGGAAGCTGCTGCTGATGGCGGCGCAGAAGTCAGGATGGAAATACCATACCATGAACCCACACTTCTGGGCTGCTGCTGGCGGCAGCGCTGCCTTCAGAGCTGGACTCCTGGCCTGCAGCCGCCACTCTCCATCCACCCTGCTTATGAGGCAGCACTGCTGCCAGCAGCAGCCCAGAATTGAGGCTTCATGGTATGGTATACCAAATCTTGCAACCCCCCTACAATAGCCAGATTTCCTGGGGTAGACCAGATTTCATGATCTGTAATGCATTTTTCACAGCTGTGAATTTGGTAGGCCCCTACTCATGGGGCCAGCCACCGCAGTTCCATAACCAGCCTCCCTGGGTGGAACTATAAACATAGCACCCTGCAGTCCAGCTCCCCTTCGCTGCCCCCTTTCTTGGCTTGTAGACATGCTAGCAACTGTAACAATCTCCCATCCAATAAAGCTATATGCCAGCCACAGCACACAGGCCAGTATCATTGTGGTTGAATGGCTTTAAGTTCATATCCAATCCCCGAGAGAAGTCTGAGAACAAACCATTCTTGCTGCTACAACCTGACTCTGCCAAAGGGGTTTTTAATCTTATTATTTGGAGCTGTGGGGGAAATGTAATTGCAGGACAGCAGAAGATTCAGAAGGTGCTTAATCTAGTAACAAATAAATAAATGCCATATGCGAAAGTTTGCTGTGAGGGGGAATTAGGAGGCAGGGCGAAATACGGGTAGAGGGGATTGGGGCTGCAGCAAAGGGAGGGGGACTATGACGAGTGGGATATTGGGGCAGGATATAAGGTGGTGGGAGGGAGGCTGAGCAGGTGTCAGTCACGCCGCTATTCTTCCCTCCCATATGTGCCTTGAGATCTGGGGGGGTCTGTCGCTCTGGGGGTGTCTGAGCCCATCTCCTTGCCCCTGTATCTGCCAGGATAGGGAGTCCCTGTCCCTTTATAGGGGTCTCTAACTGCTTTCCTTGCCTCCACTCAGGTGTGCTGGGATCTAGGAGACTCTTCCTCTCTAGGGGTTATCTGACCTACTTTCCCTGCCCCCCGTGGGAGCCGGCATCCAGGGAAGCCCTGTCCCTCTGGCGGGGAGCTGAGTGCAGCCATCCCAGAATCATGCACCAAAACCACACCACTAGATTGGGGTGAGCAACTAAGAACGAGAAGGCTTGGTGCCTAGCACAAGCTCCCAAGCACTGACCAGGGGAGGGGGGCTGAGAACACCCACTGAGATGAATGGAGCTATTGTCCCAGGCTGTATCGTCTCAATGGGTGCTCTCCTTCAGCAGATACCATCACACCAAGATCCATGGGCCCCATCACATTGCTCAGAACCACCTGTACTTTCAGAATTGTCCCATGCTGGTGTGATAGATTTATGTTACCAATCTGCCTGGGGCTTCAGGTGATCAGGCTGAAGTTGTAGGATCTTTAGGGGAGGAGACGAAGGAGCACACCAAGTGACTAAGTTTAAAGCTTTATTAACCAAATAACAGCGGTGAGTGCTGGGTGCGCCCCACGTCACTCAGAGGGAGGAAGAAAGCGTTAGTGCCCAAGCCCTAACCCACTTTCATACTTACACACGCACAACCCAAGGCTGGCCAAGCCTGGGTGTAACGTAAGAAGAAGAGGGGGGGAAGAGTGGATGAGAGTTCTGCCCTGTGCACAGGCCGTCTAGGGTCCACTGTAAATCTCTGACTTGCTTCAGCTCTCGGAAGGGTTTTAATCCCTGGGTTTTTCCGGGGGCATTTTCATCCAGGGACCCTCGTCCCCCATGCTCTTGGTATCAGTCCAAAACGGCCTTCTGCGGCTCCCTTAGTTTCCCCAAAACACACCGGTTTCAGGGTCGCGAGACTGTTGTTTACCAACTCACTGACCTTCGCAATCTTACTAGTTTTACAACCCCTTCAGTTCTGTCTGGCTCAGTTCTCCTTTCTCACAGCTGGCTGGGATTGAGATACAGGCTTCTGGCTGTTTGGCAGCAGAGAGCTTGTTTTTGTGCGCTGGCCTTGGGCTGCAGTTTTGTTCCTTATCTTCGGGCCTAGTTGGATCATCAAGTTAACCTGTTCCTTTCTCCCTTCCTCCCCCTTTGGCCTCTTGTAACCAGCAAAGGAATTTTCCACTCCACACTCACACCTTCAACCCTTACCAAAATACTTTCCAATGCATATAAAGGCATTAGCAATATACAACGCTGGTGCTGACCCAGGGGACCCCATGGGGGGGCATTTTATTGTGACACTGGGGATCTGGAGATAGCAAAGCAGCTGCTGCTGATTAATTTCATACAATTTTACAGCTGAGTGCCAGGTTGGCTACAGTTAAAATTGAGTAGGCTTCTATTTAAAACCAATTCTTCTAAGTGCTCTGAAATCCCCATGCTTACTTGGATTGTCTTGAAATTTGGGCTCCCTCCTGGGGGTATAGAGTAGGGGGAGTGATAGGGTGACCACACGTAACATTTTGGCCAGGATAGTCCCTTTTTTAAGCCGCGTCCCTGCCATCCCAACTTTTTTTTGCAAAAATGGGCATTTGTCCCATTTGCTCTTGTCGACTTGATCAGTTGGCAAGAGCAAACAGGACACATGCCCACTTTTGTCAAAAAGTGGGGTGTGGAAGAACGTGAGGGGGGGGGCGAGCTGTGATGCCAGCCTCAGACAGGGAGGGTGGCAGGGCTATAGTGGGGAGGCAGGCAGGGCTCGAGCGAGCAGAGCTCTTTGGAAAATATGGTCACCCTACTGAGTGACCCACATTTGAGGTCATTTGAATAAGAGGTTCCTGAAATACATCCACCCACCCAAAAACAGCTTTTCTTCAAGTTCACAGTTTCTACCAACGGTTTTAGTGCACCCCTGCCTTCGAAAATGCTGATGGCTTAATGGGCTAGGCAGGAGATGGTCAGCTGGAAATGCTGGCAGGGTACCAGGGGAAGGCTATATGTAGTAGGGGACAGTAGAGGTTGGGGAGGAGAGAGACACCAGACCTAGGGGTTACGGTGGACGAAAAGCTGAATATGAGTCAACAGTGTGCCCTTGTTGCCAAGAAGGCTAATGGCATTTTGGGTTGTATAAGTAGGGGCATTTCCAGCAGATCGAGGGATGTGATCATTCCCCTCTACTCAGCACTGGTGAGGCCTCATTTGGAGTACTGTGTCCAGTTTTGGGCCCCACACTACAAGAAGGATGTGGATAAATTGGAGAGAGTCCAGCGGAGGGCAACAAAAATGATTAGGGGGCTGGAGCACATGACTTACGAGGAGAGGCTGAGGGAACTGGGATTGTTTAGTCTGCAGAAGAGAAGAATGAGGGGCGATTTGATAGCTGCTTTCAACTACCTGAAAGGGGGTTCCAAAGAGGATGGATCTAGACTGTTCTCAGTGATAGAAGATGACAGAACAAGGAGTAATGGTCTCAAGTTGCAGAGGGGGAGGTTTAGGTTGGACATTAGGAAAAACTTTTTCACTAGTAGGGTGGTGAAGAACTGGAATGGGTTACCTAGGGAGGTAGTGGAATCTCCTTCCTTAGAGGTTTTTAAGGTCAAGCTTGACAAAGCCCTGGCTGGGCTGATTTAGTTGGGTTTGGTCCTGCTTTGAGCAGGGGGTTGGACTAGATGACCTCCTGAGGTCCCTTCCAACCCTGAGATTCTATGATTCTATGACTTTTTACACGTAATAAAATAACCACCAAGTTTTTGGGTAATAGACCAACTACACACTGCAAACGTTACAAAGCATGACCGTTATCTCCATTCGACTGTTACCAAATGTGCGTGGTGAAAGGGGGGGGGGAAGCAATGCCCCAATACATCCATAACACACCTACTCACACTCCGTTGTTGCATTGTACTGAACAGGGGCTCCCTTCCCTTGCCCGGCACAAACACTAAGGACTGGTCTACACAATAAAGTTAGATCAACTCAGGGATAATCCCCATTCCGGAATGATGTAGTTACACTGACCTAAGTCCCCGTGCAGACAGCGCTACAGGTGGAAGAACTGTCGCTGCAGCGTTTTCAATGTAGACACGGCTTGATCCTGCTCCATATCACATCTGTTCAATTGTACAACCCCTTCAACCTCATCCCCTTCAGGTACATGATGCCATCTAACACTTCACTGTCATTTATCTTTCATGCATACCCACCTCACTGATGACAGTCCCCCAGGCAGGAAGACCCTGTGCCCCATTAGTGACACAACATGCACAAGTCAATGATGGAATGAGGCAAAATACATCTCTCAGGGTACCTGTGCACCTTTCCTCTGATCACACACTGGGGGGGGAGCAGGAAGAGGGGCTCACCCCTGTTGAAGGGAACAGCCCCCCCAAACCACCTCGTCTCAGTCACAGCTCTGCCGAGCTGCTCCAGCTAACCCCTCCCCATTCAGTACAGCGACATATAACGCTGAGGACAGCTGGACCCCAGGGGTTCTTGGCAGCTCCAGGGGCAGAGTTAAGGACCATGGGCAGGCACCTTAACTCCTCATTGCTTGGTTTTCAGATGTGAGAGTTTTGCTGGGCTTGACATTCTGGAAGGGCGCGTGGAACCTCTGGGCAATGTTAACTCCGTGGTTTGCCAGTGACTTAGCACGCAAGGAGCAGGAGACATGGACACAGCTCTGCTGCAGCTTGGAACAAAGACACGGGGTGCGAGGGAGGCGACTGTGTTTGTGAGAACCCCAGAGACTCAGCATCCCAGGAACTCACACGGGGATGCAGAGACAAAAGGAGGGCGAATCAAGATCGATCCCAAAGAGTTGCTGTGGCCAACATGGCGTCTGCCTTCAGCTCGGGTTCTCTGGCTGGATTCCAGCTAAGTAATAAATATGACGCTAGGTCATGGCAGATACTGATTGCATTGCTCCCGGCGGGTAATGAACCATGACAGCCACATCTTGTTGTAGGTGAAACCTGCCCAGACTGGATCCCATGACCCCTCCCCAATGCTGATCGGGACCCATGTGAAATCCCAGCCTCTGCATGAGCAAAACAAGCACAGAGTGTAGGGCACACACACCTCGGGGGACAGGGCTGGGAGAGACACAGGCCAGAGGGAAGGATGCAGCCAAGGAGAGGGGCCCAGACTGGAGGCTCCCATCGCAGCAGAATCCTCTATCAAAGCAAGAGACAGAGACAGAGTTAGCAGAGATGCTATGCAGGAGCCCAGGGCTGGGACAGCAGGGACTGTGGGTCAGGATAGAGGGGCCCCAGCAGAGTTGGTTTGCCCATGCCCCACTACTGGCTGTGCTCGTATTTCCTCAGAATTCTACTCCACTGGCCCCAGGAAATCGTTTCACCCCTCGCTGCCCATGGAAGGAGCCTGATTGTGCCTTGTGACTTCAGGGAGGTGCCCCCGGCTCAGGGCCAGACACAGACTCTGGTAATGGTTCATTCGCTCAGGGTTAAGAGGCTGGAGCAGTACTCAAGGGAGAGATCCAGTGGAAACGGGACCAGGTGGATACGCTGGAGGGTAGGGATAGGATACAGAGGGACCTAGACAAATTAGAGGATTGGGCCAAAAGAAATATGATGAGGTTCAACAAGGACAAGTGCAGAGTCCTGCATTTAGGACGAAAGAATCCCATGCACTGCTATAGACTAGGGACCGAATGGCTGGGCAGCAGTTCTGCAGAAAAGGACCTAGGGGTTACGGTGGACGAAAAGCTGAATATGAGTCAACAGTGTGCCCTTGTTGCCAAGAAGGCTAATGGCATTTTGGGTTGTATAAGTAGGGGCATTTCCAGCAGATCGAGGGATGTGATCATTCCCCTCTACTCAGCACTGGTGAGGCCTCATTTGGAGTACTGTGTCCAGTTTTGGGCCCCACACTACAAGAAGGATGTGGATAAATTGGAGAGAGTCCAGCGGAGGGCAACAAAAATGATTAGGGGGCTGGAGCACATGACTTACGAGGAGAGGCTGAGGGAACTGGGATTGTTTAGTCTGCAGAAGAGAAGAATGAGGGGCGATTTGATAGCTGCTTTCAACTACCTGAAAGGGGGTTCCAAAGAGGATGGATCTAGACTGTTCTCAGTGATAGAAGATGACAGAACAAGGAGTAATGGTCTCAAGTTGCAGAGGGGGAGGTTTAGGTTGGACATTAGGAAAAACTTTTTCACTAGTAGGGTGGTGAAGAACTGGAATGGGTTACCTAGGGAGGTAGTGGAATCTCCTTCCTTAGAGGTTTTTAAGGTCAGGCTTGACAAAGCCCTGGCTGGGCTGATTTAGTTGGGTTTGGTCCTGCTTTGAGCAGGGGGTTGGACTAGATGACCTCCTGAGGTCCCTTCCAACCCTGAGATTCTATGATTCTATGATTCTAGGTGCTGCCAGGTAGGGACTGCACTGTCTTCTCCGGGACTGCTCCTTACTCTAGCACAGAGACTGCCCAGGTGAGGCAGGTCTTGGGATGCATCAGGTGAGGTATTTCCAGTAGAGATAAGGAGGTGTTAGTACTGTTATACAAGGCACTGGTGAGACCTCATCTGGAATATTGTGTGACATTCTGGTCTCCCATGTTTAAGAAGGATGAATTCAAACTGGAACAGGTACAGAGAAGGGCCACTAGGATGATCCGAGGAATGGAAAACCTGTCTTATGAAAGGAGACTCAAAGAGCTTGGCTTGTTTAGCTTAACCAAAAGAAGGTTGAGGGGAGATATGATTGCTCTCTATAAATATATCAGAGGGATAAATACCAGGGAGGGAGACGAATTATTTAAGCTCAGTACCAATGTGGACATAAGGACAAATGGATATAGACTGGCCATCAGGAAGTTTAGACTTGAAATTAGACGAAGGTTTCTAACCATCAGAGGAGTGAAGTTCTGGAACAGCCTTCCAAGGGGAGCAGTGGAGGCGACACTACGGAGGCACTTGCCTGAGACATTGCAGGTGACATGGCTGTGCCTATCCCCACTGCCCGCACCCCAGGGATGGGACTCAACCCTCCCCACCCCCATCCATGGGGCAGAGAGCAGGGGAAGGTCCCTCTGACTCCCCTGGGAGATGGGCTAGCGATCAGGCTGGAGGGGCAGGTTCCTCTGCCCCACAGGGTAGGAGGTGGCATGGGGGGCAGGACTCCCCCCCAGGTACTGGCTGCTCTCCTGGCCACCCACTGCTACCTTGCTCCTTGTGTCTCCCAAAGTCCAAACCCAGCACCAATTCCTGCTGCTCATCCAGCGTAGCTGGCGGGACTTCCCCAGCCAATCACAGGGCAGGTTGGCTCCATATCAGCCAATTACAGCACAGGTGGGCTCTGTGCCAGCTGGTCACTGCATGGGCATGCGCCGTGCCAGTCAATCAGAGAGTTGGGTAGCTGTGGCTTCCTCCATGGCTGCACGCCCATCACATGGCTCTAGTGTCTGTGGGGGGTCACCAGCCCCTTCAATCCCCCTCTCCCCCCACACCTGCCCTAGGGTTGCCAACTTTCTGATTGCAGAAAACCGAACACCCTTGCCCCACCGCTGCCCCGAGACCCCGCCCCTTCCCTGAGGCACCATCCCCTCTCACTCCATTCCCCTTCCCTCCGTCGCTCACTCTTCCTCACCTTCGCTCATTTACTTATTTTCACTGGGCTGGGACATGGGGTTGGGGTTTGGGAGGGGGGTGACGGTGATGGCTGGGGGTGAGGGCTGGGGATGAGGGATTTGGGGTGCAGGAGGGAGCTACAGGCTGGGGCCGAGGAGCTCAGCGTGTGGGAGGGGGCTCTTGGCTGGGGGCTAGGGTGGGGGGGGGGAGGGCTCTGGCTGGGGTTGTGGGCTCCGGGGTGGGGCCAGAAGTGAGGGGCTTGGAGTGGGCTCCGGACTGGGGCAGGGGGTTGGGGTCCAGAACAGGGTGAGGGCTCTGGCTGGGGGTGCAGGCTCTGGTGTGGGGCTGAGGATGAGGGGTTTGGGGTGCAGGAGGGGGCCCAGGGCTGGGGCAGGGGGTTGGGGAGCTGGACAGGGTGCAGAGTACAGTTTCCGGGAGGGAGTTTGGGTGTGGGAGGGGATTCGAGCTGAGGCAGGGGGTTCATAGAATCATAGAATATCAGGGTTGGAAGGGACCTCAGGAGGTCATCTAGTCCAACCCCCTGCTCAAAGCAGGACCAATCCCCAACTAAATCATCCCAGCCAGGGCTTTGTCAAGCCTGACCTTAAAAATCTCTAAGGAAGGAGATTCCACCACCTCCCTAGGTAACCCATTCCAGTGCTTCACCACATTCCTGGTGAAAACGTTTTCCCTAATATCCAACCTAAACCTCCCCCACTGCAACTTGAGACCATTACTCCTTGTTCTGTTGTTAGCCAAACAGGGCTCGTTTCCCCCTGGAGCTTACCTAATTACACCAAGGAGGCACGGAGAGACAAGAAGACGGGTACCAACATCTTTATTACTCGATCAGCTGAGCGGGTGTTCTCATTGGCTCATGCCAGAGGAGAGACACACCCTACATGGCCGGACTGGCCCTTTTTATAGTCAGTAACAAACAAACAACTTTGCGTCATTAGGTTGGCCTATAGATAATAGGACACACATACGATAAGGGAGTACACAAGAAACATTTGTTGTGGATACATGTATCATTTTGAAGGGACAAACAAGATATAACTGTTGCTCCCTCGCACTAACTACCTTGAAAATATATGGGAAAATAGCAGCATTATGAGTGTAAGCCAAATGAGCCAGTTAAGCTGATAGGGAATAGCTGACATGGTTATATACATGTCCTTAGTTCTATTGAGCTGTTCTCAGCATTTTCCTAACAGTTCTCCCCCGTTAAAAGCATTTTAAGAGCCTTATAATCCCCGCTCTGCAGCTTCTATTCCTACTGGCGGGTATAACACCATCATCTGTTGAAATGTAGCCTGGGCCGCCAGCCTTCGGATCATTGAAACTAAGCAAGGGGCGAAGCAAGCTAGGGTTAATAGGGTGATAACAAAAAATACAAAGAGGAGAAACCCTTTTCGTATCCATCCAAACTGTGGCAACCAGGAAGTAAACCAATCTGTGTCCCATCCACCCCAAGTTTACTAGGGTTCCAGGTGGCTGGTCCATAATGTTTGATAATTCTTTCAGGGGGCCAGTCCTGATCTCTCCAAGTTTGGGAGCTCCCGGCCGCTAAAGTGGAGTCCACAAACCGTTTTTCCCGAATTAGATCATCATATACTTTGACCCCCAAAAGTCTTTCCTTGGAGTTGGGGCAATAGGAAAAATAGGGGCCTAATATACCTCACATAGCATATTCCGGACCAATTTGGAGGCAACCTATGATAAGCGTAGGATCCACAGATCCAGTAGTGGCCTTTTAGGGCCCAAGTCCCATTAGCAAGTCCCCCAGGTTTTGGGATCCAGTGGGTTTTCATAGTATAAGTGATTACCTGTTCCTAAGGGCCCTCCCATTACGATGGACGAGAAGCCTTCAGGATTACAATATTCACATCTCCATGCCCCAGCCCCTGCTCTCCAAACACAATTACAGCCCAGTTTGGCTGATTGGTACTTGACCAAAACTTTCTAAAATAGGTCCGGGTCCCATTTTGGTGTTGCCATGCCCATCCAAGCCGCCGTGCCACGTGGTTCTTACTGGTGGTATTGTGCTGCCGGCAAGTTATAAAGAGGATATTAGAAAGGCGGTTATCCTGTTTTACCGGCCTACACTCTCTATCTTCGTGTTGCTGATGATGGGAACATTTTACCCAGCTATTATTAGAAAGTTTCACATGGGTGGTGTTCCATTGCCCCTGATATTTAGAACAGTCCCAAGGGGCACAGTCGGGATGATCGCAATCAAATCCTAAGGATAGAGTCCAGTCACATTTGCTTTCCCCTACAGACACCCCCTCTCGTCTTGTCCGGTTAAGGCAAAAGCTGCCTATTCCGGAAGAGTAGAGTCGCCAGGGATTATTGTCCTCAGCCCATCTCTCTGTCCCATTATGTACTGTGCTTAAATTACTGACCCACCATTTGAGCTCGACTGGTTGGGCTACCCCAGGCCATTCATTTAATTCTCTTGGACCGCCACACACCCAACAATTAGTAAGGTTAAAGGCATTTGCTATTAACTCCCCGAGTTGCAAAAACCCATTTTCCCAACCATATAAATATTGGGATACACATAACAAAAACACAAGGAAGAGCTTCATTATTTCGTTCTCTTAAACAGTCCCTTCAGTCCCTCTAGTCCTTGATACTCCCAGGTGGAGTCTTCACCTGTGTCACCTCGGGCCTCCGGAGCCGGGGCGAGCAGAGGGCTGATGTCCTCTTCTGCCGATTCAGTTTCCAGGTTAGGGCTCAGGAACCGCTTTACCCGTGTGTGGTGTGTCCATTTGTCGCTTCCAAGAATTTTAACTGCGACGAGCGAAACAGTATGCGGGCCGTCCCACCGTGCTGTGAGGGGATCATGCTTCCACTTCTTGACTAGGACTTGGTCACCAATCTGGAATGAATGCACGGGTTGATCCAAGGGAAGAGTCTGGAAAGGCGCTGCGTATCGATGTAGCTTTGAGTAGTAACCAATAGGTTGCCATGTCGGTCCTGATCTTTGGCACAGGACTCCAGATGCCACCCCTCCCCTCTCGTGAACGTATAGGGTGAATGGCTTCCAGGAATCTGGAAGGGCTAAAACGGGAGGCTGAACCAAGGCCTTTTTGAGCTCTTGAAATGCTTTTTCCTTTTCCTTGGTCCATGTCCAATGGAGCAGACCTTCCTTTTCCTGAAACAGTCGTGGTTTAGCATCATACAGGGGAGAAGTTACCAGCACATCACCCTGTCATGGGTTTTGCTTCTTCTAGAAAAATCCAAAGGCACAGTAGGTCTGTCAGTGGACAAGGGAGAGGTTACTAGCACTTCACCTTGTCCTTTTTTCCTGCTGTCCAGAAGGCAAAGCAGAGCTAGAAGGAGAAATAGGCTAATCATCAGTAGAAGAATCCTCCCGAGGTGGAGGGGTCTTTTTTCAGTGAGAAGCATGGGTCCAAGTAGGCAGTCCTTGGCACTTCACAGCGGTGTTGGTGGTTAACAGGACTTGGAAAGGGCCTTTCCAGCATGGAGCCAAAGCAGTCTTTCGTTGGTGGATCTTTTCATAGATCCAGTCTCCTGGTTCCAAGGAGTGGCAGGACTGCTAGGGTCTTTGGGTAGCACTTCTTTTATCTGTGAGAAAAGAAACCTAACACATTTCATTAATGCCTGGCAGTGTTTTGCAGATTTTACAGCTGCTTGGGCACATTCAAGCCCCCCCTTTTCTTGGTTGTCAGCCAAGTCTTAGCTGTGAACAGTGTCCTTGGATGGGGCCAGCGTCTTATCTTTGGACTGAGGTTGCTAGCTATAGTTTTTCAGTTAACTCATTCTGTTCTTTTTCCTTCTCCTCTTCTTGGCTTCTTTTAACCTACAAAGGAAACTTCCACTCTTCACTCATACACCTTTTCCCAACAATGAACACATACACATTGCCATTATACAGTACTTTAGTCTTATTATTCAATGTATGCCACATATACCCTTCCAGTAAAATAACTTTATTACAGAGCTTTGGAGCAACAAGTCAGGACAAGCACACCCACTTTTGAGGAGTCCACTCAGTACAACCTCTTCTATCCAATAGCTTTCCTCCCTCCCCAGCCCTCTGGCTAGAAATCTGAGGTAGCCAGAAGGATCCCATGTGCAATATGGGGAGTGGGTTAACCTTTCATGTCCTTGCTTCCAAAGACTGTTGGTATGCACATTTTAACAACAATTTTTTCAATTAAAAACAAATCTGGCCAATGAAGTTTCTTTTTCTTACTTAAGCAAATGGGTTAGACTTTAGTATATCACATTTTCCTGATTTATCCAAACACTTTGTATTCTAAGTTGAATAAAACAAGTATCTGCTTTTTGATTTAACCCTTCTATTTAGTTTTGAACTAGACTGTCTTATGAAAATATTAAACACAACAATTCTGGCCACGAGACAAACATCACAAGACAGGACATAAAACACAAAACATAATTCCTATTGTGCCAGTAAATGCATGGTATGTTGAATGCTGTTCAGCTGGCATTAGTTTTCTCTGATTATCTGAAAGACAAAAGAACAGAGGTCTACCCCCTCTGGGCAGTCAGTCTTAAAATATTTCCTTTATATACAAATACTCTTGTTGATTTCAGGCAAGACAGAGGAATTACCCCATATTTTCTTGTATTTGTTTCATAGGCAGCCCAGGTTTCAGTGGCTTTTACCTTATCAGTTAGATAATTTGCATTAACACAGATGCTTTCTGGCTTGCTTCTGGATCCAAAGCTATCCACAGCTTAAAGACTCTTACTTAAAAGGGACACAATTAACTTTTAACTCCTGTTTTCAAACACACAGCGATCTGAAAAAGACAACACAACCTATTGTGGCTCCCTTTGGAGTTCCAATATGATTTTAATTAAATAGCATGGTAGGTTTGCATTTCTTTACCCCTGCTACAATATATACTGCACATGTTCTGGGGAAAATGCATATTTCCTCCATAATTCAATTTCCACAACACTAGCCACATCAACTTCTATACAAGGTGTAACTGTTTCTTTTGTGCTTACAAAATCTCCATGCACCCCTAGTAAAGTGACAGCTCGACCACACAGAGCCAGGGGCACTGTCCTTCTCTCTCTTCTCCAGATCTTTTATCTGCTATTTTGTCTACCCTGCTGCAGCCACAACCTTTGGTCTTTATTTAAAACATTTTAAATCTTGTAAAGCATTAAGTCACCTTAAGAATTAACTGCTAAATACCATATTAAACAACACTAGTTTCCTGTGTCTGGCAAAAGTATTCTCGGTTTTTCAACTTTAAAACAATACCAATTCATCTCAAACTTATAAAACACAGATTGTACACAGCAGGAGTGTTCTTCAGCAAATTTGACTAACTTATTCATAGTCGAATAATTCCACTTAAATAACCTCTTGCCTGGATTACTTACCGACATTCCTACCAAGTTTTACTGCTTGATTCCCTCTAGCAACTACAGAGTTAACTTCTTTCCCTATTGCCTTAAATCACTTGCTTGTCTCCCAAAACAACACCCAATCAACTCAGATTTTATCATTCCAATTATTGTCCTGGGGATTTAAAATCCCCATGCTTATAATTACTTACTCCTTTCCTTCCACTATGCTCTCAAAGTTTCCAACCTGTTTTCCAATCTCTCTGTTGCCCGCCGCTTGGGCCCGATCCTGCATTTCTCGCTGAACCGTCCCTTCCATGCGCACCGGCTTGTTCCACTATCAATTTAGCTAGGAGGGTGGGCTTCTCAACTAGCCCCCACCCTTCCTGGTCTCTTCCCTTAAACATTCTTACTCACAAGGCTACCCGAGTCCTCCCTTGTGAGGCTTACCACCTGGACAAAAACGCATGGTCCATTGGCGTTTAACTATTCAATTTTCTCTTGTGACAAACTGCCACACTGCTGTTACAGCGTATGCTGAGCACAATGGTTAAATATTGACAAGTCCCTGAAGGACCGGTACTTGCTTAGCCAGTGCTTCCTTTTCTGTCTGGAAGTCCTGTCTCAAGGCTTGCAACTTGCCCTGGGCGTAGGTTTGAGTTGCTGCCTGGTTCATGATCCATGCTCTTAATTGCTCAATTCTAGTTATCAAGTACACATCTTTTTTCTCCAACTTCTCTATTGCCCATCCTGAGTTACAATTTTATGTACAGCCTGCACAGTTTCTAATTTAAGTGTTCCCCCACTTGGCCAGGCTACCCCAAATGTTGTCCATTCTATAGTACAGAATTTCACCAGGTCATCTTTACATAACACAATTCCGTAATCAGCCTGGCGTCGAAACGCCTTCCAATTCATCAACATACATCCTAAGGGTGTCCCGGCATATGTACTTTGTCCGGACCCCATTACGTGTTTCTTTTAACCTGGTCATGGGTTCGACCGACCCCCCTTGCGATCAAGAGATCCTGGTCACGGGGTTTCCCCTCGCAGGAATCTTGGGGCGGAGAGTCGGTTTAAGTCCTAGACCTGGTTATTACAATGTTGGTTTCCAGCATAGCATTAAAACAAGAAATACAAATCCCCCTATCAAGAATATAAGCAGGCCCTGTGGCTGCTCCAAGTCCCAATAATTATTCAACACGTTCCACGAACTTGTGGAGTTAGTTGAATTATTCATTAGTTAAATTCAGTGGACGTTGCACATTCCCTTCACAATACAATAACAAGACATGCATAGTACTATATCAACATTTAACATTACTATACCTTTCTGTGCACATACCGCCTAAGGGGTTTCCACTGTCCAACCCACACCTCGGGGGCGTTATTCCTCAAAACCCAGGAGGTAAACGCACTTACCGCCCGGAGTGGCTGCGTCCAGCGGTTGGACCTCCCCTCCGTCTGGTACCGTCTTGTCTCCGTATCGTGTGGAGTTCTCTATAGAGGGAGCGCAGCCGTCCCGGCCAATTGCGGCGACCCAGAGCCCGAGCAAACCGCTCGAGGTGGCCACTCTCTAGAGTCGTCCTCGGCCGCCGGTCAGCACCCCCTACAGGGAGAGAAGGCCCAGCGGAGTCGCCAAATTTGTTAGCCAAACAGGGCTCGTTTCCCCCTGGAGCTTACCTAATTACACCAAGGAGGCACGGAGAGACAAGAAGACGGGTACCAACATCTTTATTACTCTATCAGCTGAGCGGGTGTTCTCATCGGCTCATGCCAGAGGAGAGACACACCCTACATGGCCAGACTGGCCCTTTTTATAGTCAGTAACAAACAAACAACTTTGTGTCATTAGGTTGGCCTATAGATAATAGGACACACATACGATAAGGGAGTATACAAGGCCTGGTCCACACTAGGGGGGGATGTCGAAGTAAGATACGCGACTTCAGCTACAAGAATAGCGTAGCTGAAGTCGAAGTATCTTACTTCGAAGTACCGCGACTTACCTCGCGTCCTCGCGTCGCGGGATCGACGGCCGCGGCTCCCACGTCGACTCCGCAACTCCGCTCGCCCTGCTGGAGTTCCGGAGTCGAAGGGAGCGCGTTCGGGGATCGATCTATTGCGTCCAGACGAGACGCGATAGATCGATCCCCGATATATCGATGGCTACCCGCCGATCCGGGCGGGTAGTGTGGACGTAGCCCAAGAAACATTTGTTGTGGATACATGTATCATTTTGAAGGGACAAACAAGATATAACTGTTGCTCCCTCACACTAACTACCTTGAAAATATATGGGAAAATAGCAGCATTATGAGTGTAAGCCAAATGAGCCAGTTAAGCTGATAGGGAATAGCTGACATGGTTATATACATGTCCTTAGTTCTATTGAGCTGTTCTCAGCATTTTCCTAACACTGTCATCTGGTACCACTGAGAACAGTCTAGATCCATCCTCTTTGGAACCCCCTTTCAGGTAGTTGAAAGTAGCTATCAAATCCCCCCTCATTCTTCTCTTCTGCAGACTAAATAATCCCAGTTCCCTCAGCCTCTCCTCATAAGTCATGTGCTCCAGCCCCCCATAATTTTTGTTGCCCTCCGCTGGACTCTTTCCAATTTCTCCACATCCTTCCTGTAGTGTGGGGCCCAAAACTGGACACAGAACTCCAGATGAGGCCTCACCAATACCGAATAGATGGGAATGATCACGTCCCTCGATCTGCTCGCAATGCCCCTACTTATACAGCCCAAAATGCCATTAGCCTTCTTGGCAACAAGGGCACACTGTCGACTCATCCAGCTTTTCTGCAGAACTGCAGCCTAGCCATTCGGTCTCTAGTCTGTAGCAGTGCATGAGATTCTTCCGTCCTAAGTGCAGGACTCTGCACTTGTCCTTGTTGAACCTCATCAGATTTCTTTTGGCCCAATCCTCTAATTTGTCCAGGTCCCTCTGTATGCTATCCCTACTCTCCAGCGTAGCTACCACTCCTCCCAGTTTACTGTCATCTCCAAACTTGCTGAGGGTGCCGTCCACGCCATCTTCCAGATCGAGGCAGAGGTAGCGTGCGGAGCTCCCTGGCTACCCCTGAGCCTAGGAGCCGGAGGGGGGACATGCCGCCGCTTCCGGGAGCCGCACAGTGCCAGAGGAGGCAGGGAGCCTGCCTTAGCCCCACTGTGCCACCGACTGGACTTTTAGCGACCTGACAGCGGTGCTGACCAGAGCCACCAGGGTCCGTGAAAACCGGACGCCTGGCAACCCTAACCCAGCCACCGTCAGGGTCTCCTCTATGATACCAGCCCAGGGGCCACAAATCAGGGGTCAGACACCAAAAATCAGGAGAGTAACCCCGGTGTGTGTGTGTGTGTGGCAGGAGACCACCATCTTCCCTGGCCTCGGCCCACTGAAATCATTGTGAGGTGGTAGTCATCTTGACTAAGGGCAGCCTGTGGTGTCAGCCCTATTGGCAGGGATGGGAGAGGGTGGCCATTTTGAAGAATGGCAAAAAACTGCCAAGGTGCAGAAGATCACTAGACGCTGAAACCCCCCGATAAACAATGGGAGGCTCCTGACAGAGTTGTGAGAGCTGGAATCGCTGCCCCGCACCCAGCTCTAACCCCCACCACATCCATGTCGCTGGCAGGTCCATGGCGCCGTGATGACCATAAATTGCAGGAACCCAGCAGCGCAGGAGATGCTGGTGGATTCGTGGCCTGAGTTCAAAGCCGTCCTCACACGGCCACACAAAGAGGTGCCACCCTCAGCCACCGTGCTGCACCTGGGTGGCCTGGCTCTCTCGGGTGCTGGGGAGTGGGACCTGGAGCCTTTCCCCTCTGGGTGGGCCATGGTGTGAGGGCCAGGCTAGCTCAGGGGGCAGGGATTGGGATTCAAGTCTGTTCCCGTCTAGGTGGCCCCAGGGCGGGGACCAAACTGGTTCAGAGGGGCAGGGATTGGGATTAGGGACCTTTCCGCTCTACAGCAGTAGTTCTCAACCTTTTTGGGCTTAGGACCCATTTGTAACTGTTGTGACCCAGTAAATAGTCTGGGGGTGGAGGCCCTGGGGTAGTTTCTGTCGGATTCTGTCCCCTGTGGGGGGTTGGGTCCTGCCCGGCACTCACCTCAAAATGGCAGCTCCTGTGGTGTGGGGCTGGCTGGGCTTGGCTCTTTGCTCTGGCCATTGCAACCTCCGGGGTTTCAGTGCCGCTCAGGTTTGGTTCCGCCCCCCTGACTGGACTAAATTTGTGAGAGTGGAGTAGTACCCTGGCTCATGGGGCTGCAGTGCCACTCACTCAAATTTGGCCTCCCATCATCATGGTGGTTGGGCCAAACCTGAATGCCACCGGGACCCCAGAGGTTGCAGTGCCTGGAGCAGGGAGGCCAGTGCCATGGGACAGTAGCCACAGGAGCTGCCATGCGACCCTTTCAAATATTCTGGCAACACATTTTTGGGTCCTGACCCACAGGTTGAGAAACCGTGCACTAGGGGAACCCCAGGTTGGGGGCCAAGCTGGCTCAGGGGGGGCTGGGATTGGGATTTGGGGCCTTTCTCTTCTAGGGGGCCCCTGAGCAGGGGCCAGGCTGGCTGGTGGGTGGGAGGAGCAGGCAGATCAGTCATTCCATTGGGAGTTCCCGCTTCTCGGCTCCGTGTCTCCCCCGGCAGGTGGCATTGGATGACTCTGATTTCTACACCAACATGTACGCGGCGTACTACCGGGACCTGGGTGCCTACTGGGCCCTGCTGGGCAGCGCTGCCAACTGGAACCAGGCCTTCTGTATCCATGGTAATGTGGGTCTCAGAGCACCGGGGAGAGCCCCACAAAGACTGAGCATATAAGTCCTGCGTGGGCCCAACCCCAGGATCTTGCCCTACAGTGCCAGCCCCGTAGCCCTCCACTCCCCCCAGGCTGCTCCCATGAGCCCTATGTAGGGCAGTTACATATGGGGTAGCCCCTCGCCAGTGCTGGGCTGAGATCAGCTCACCTGACCACATCCTCCTCCCTGAGGCCTGGGGCTGGTAGGTTTGGAAGCTCAGACTCCTGCCCCTCCCTGTGCCAGGCTGGGCTGCCCACACATATGGGCCCTTTTGTCACCACCATTCAATCCCTGTCCCCACTGCTCATGGCTTGTTGCTGCCCCCTGCAGGGCTCCGGGACAGGCTCTACGAGGCCTCCAGGGACATCACCAACATTAAAGGGGTCAAGCTGGAGGTGTTCCGCTACTTCACTTATTTTCACCCGGATCCCAGCACCTTGCCTGAAATCCAGTCAGTGTCGGCTTGCGCCACAGGGCCCCACAGGAGGGGTGGGGTTGGTAGAGAAGGGAGCAGTCTGCGGGTGAGGGAATTGGCCAGTATGGTGCTGGGATGCCCAAGATGTGGTTGACTATTCCCCATGCAGGACCTGGGGCACTGGGGCCCTATTGCCAGCAGTATAATCCCTGAGGGATTGGCACTGAGCCTAACCTCCTTCAAGGATCTTGCAGGGACTGGGGAGCGTAGCCATCGGGTGGGGACAGCAAAGGGAGGAAGATCCCTGTTCATCTCCTGCACAGGGCCCCCAGCCTCTGCCAGGAAACCCTGATGCAAATGGCTTCTGTGCCACCAATGGGGCCCCATCCGTGGCCCCTGGGGACCAGGCACTCCTTCAATCAGCCATCAGCCCTGGCAGGGCTTGGGCAGCGAAAGCCCGTGCTCCCCCCATCCCTGCACCAAATCTCACCTGGCCAAAGGGACATTAGGCAGAGCTGCCACAGTGTGGGTTAGTGAGGAAAGGCCCCATGTCCCACTGCCCACCCTCTGAGCCAGCCATTTCCCTCTTCCACTTGGCTTTAGCAATCCCCTCTCCTGAGTCCCAGGAATTTCACTGGGGAGCCCATCTTACAATCACCTTCATGGGAATTCCCCCCTGCCTGCGGGGGAAGTCCCCTCTGATTGGCTGCCGCTCCGATATACCCTCCTGGGGAAGAGCAGCCAATCAGAGCTGCTGCAGTAAGATCTCCTTCCCCCCACTCCCTGCAGTAATGTGACACCTTTCTCACAGGAGGGAAGGAGGGAGCAGGAATTGCTCAGCATCTCAGGGTGGCTCCACTCCCTCTCCCCACCCCGTCCCGCACCCAAACTCCCTCCCAGAACCTTTACCCTGCACCCTATCCCGCTCCCCAACCTCCTGCCCCAGCCCTGAGCCTGTGAGCAATGGGGACAGGATGGTGCACGTGCTGCCCCCATCCCAGGGACACCAGGCCTGGGAGGGGAAGAGGGGAGCCCGCTGCAGCCCCCACAGGGCTGGGAGGGGGCGGAAGAACACCAGGAGGTGCAGAAGGGAGGCTGGGGGGCGGGGAGGGTGAGGGCTAGGAAGAGTTGATGGGCACCTGGCTGGGGACAGAACTGATGGGGCAGAATTAATTGCTGGGCAGGAGATCCCAAATCACCATAATAAATCTGGGACTGTTGACAACACTGTCACAACCAGGGGTTGGGGGAGTTCAGCTATCAAAGGAGACCAGCAATCACAGTCATCTTTAAAAAAACCCTCATGATCTTAGGGCCAATCTCATTATTTTGGGGTCTAATTCACAATCGCTAACCCTTGGGGCTTGGCCCTGCTGCTCCTTGCCCCCCAGACTGGACCCGGCCATGAGGCTGTCAACCCTGGATGTCTCCCACCTTGACATGATGAACGAGATGTGGCCCTATCAGGGGAACAAGTACAGCAAGAGGTTCCTGGAAAGCCTCATCCGCCGCTTCCCCAGCTTCTGCCTCCTCAATTCTGTTGGCCACCTTGTCAGCTGGACTGTTTCAGACACATATGGTGCATTGGGGCGTAGGTTCACTCTGCCCCAGCACCGGGGACGCGGTTACAATGGGGTGCTGAACAATTTGATAGCCAAGCGGTTGCACGCACTAGGCTATCCCAGCTACTGCCATGTGGCCCTGGACAACCACCCCACAAAGAGGCTGCAGGAGAGGCGGGGCTTCCAGCGCCAACCCAACTTGTGCCACTTCATCCTCCACAATGCAGCACTGCATAGAACCCCCACGTTAACCCCAAGCCCAGCACCGGGCAGGGGACCTGGAAGCATTTTCGGCTTTGTGATCACAGCTGCGATTAAACTGATTGTTGAAGACACCTTTGAGTATTTCCCCTTTGTGGCGGCACTCCCTGGCACGGCTGGGACCACGCAGGTGAGGGGGAAGGTAGAATTACAGCTAGGGCCACGCAACAGTTTTCCATTTTTCAACCCACTTTTCAAATGAAATTTTCCCAAAAATGGTTCTGCTTGTTCCCAGTGTCGGCTTTGTGTCCAGACACTGAGGGCCTGAAAACCAAAGTGTTCTGGGTGCGTAACCTGGTCTGCGGGGTGGTGTCCGCAGCAACTAAGGTCAGGGTCAAATAACTACGGCTTCCTTTTGAAAAGTAACCAATGGCACCGGTTGGAGTTGCCCCAACAAATTTCTAGGATCACTAAATATCTTCCCTGGAGAGATTTTAAAAGTCAAACTGAGTGTGTGTGAAACAAGAAGAGCTTTGTTAGAGGGGACGTGGAAACCAGCACCCAGCTGGGGAGAGCTCAACAATAACAGCTCACCTCTCAGTAGTTATGAATAATAAGTAAACACCCAGTCCTGCCCCTTAGTGTCTCCAGCTGTGTCCTCTGATTCAGTTCCCCGCCCACAACCACTGAACAGATGCTCTTTCAGCAGTGGTTTCCTCCTCCACTGCTCCCCACTCATAGTTTGGTGTCAGCTGTTGGCCTCGTCCCAGAGCCTGGCATCAGACAGGCCTGTGCCCTATCCTTTGAGAAATGCCAGCTGGGCCAGCCCCCAGGCTCTGGTGATTTCAGCCTCATTTGCATGGGATAAGGGAGGGCTGCCCACCCTCTGCCGCTTTGGCAAAGGGCCACTTTGGTGCAGCCTCCCAATGAAGAGTTTTCTGACTTTGCAAAATCTGACACCCCTTCCCCCATGCCTCTGGCAGATCACGGCACCGTGATGGACATAAACTGCAGGAACCTGGCCAGGCACGAGTCATGGTCCTAGTTTAAAGCCATCCTCACCCAGCCACGCAGGCAGGACCCGGACACCTGGACCTCGCTGTGCAGGGCTGGGCAGCTGGGACTCGGACCCTGGACCCTACCAAATGTAGCGGGGACTAGATTTTTTTAGCACATAACTGTGCCGTATCTGTGTGCTAATTGGGCCGTATGAGGCCCACAGGTTGAGAACCACTGCGTTAGGGTGAGACACTGCTTGATTCAAATCTTGCTTTGTCTAAGTTAGAATTTAGACTGCGAATTTATTTTGTTTCTTAATTTTGTTTCAACTGTGATCTCTACGCCTGCTACTTATAATCACTTAAAATCTATCTTTCTGTAGTTAATAAATCTCTTTTCTATTTTACCTAAAGCAGTATGTTTTTGGTTGAAGTGCTGGGGGAATCTCAGCTCAGATTACAATGACTGGTGCATGTCCATTTTCCTATGAAGGTGTGTCAAACTTAATAAACTTGCACTGCCCATGGGAGCCTTGAGCAATGTAAGACAGTGCAGTTCTGGGGTGCAAGGCTGGGGAGCTGGGGGGAAATGGCTGGAGCCGCTGTATTGATGGTTCATGAGTGGCTGGGAGATCATTCATGTAACTCATCTGGGTGTGTCCCTGCCTGTGGATGGCTGTGTAACTGCAGTGTCTATCAGAGGTTTGTAGCTTGACATCAGCATCATAGTGTAAGGCACAGCCCAAGCTGGTGGGTTTGGAGTACTCAGTGGTCCCATAGTCCAGGTTGCACACTGGGGACCCTGTCAAAGGGGACTCCCTGCTTCAGCCCCCACATAGGGACCCCAACACCAGAGGTGTCATTTCAGAAAAACTCAGGGGGTGGGGGGTTGAACATTACAGGTGATAATATCCTGCAACGCAAAGTGGGGCAAAAAGTGGAGCAGATAGACCCATGAAAAGTCGGGGGGGATACCAAGGCCCAGGGGGGAAAATGACCCCTTACTCCATAGCAAATGAGGCCCGACTTGCGCCTCTGGAGATCTGCACCCTGGCAAGCAGCCCAGGCAAAGCACAGACAGTCACTGACCACGCTTTCTCCACTAGCCACCTTCCCCATGCCACAGCTCTGCCAGCCACAAGGGTTCCCTGGGCAGTAGTGCAAGTAGGATGGTACTCTCCAGTACGCAGTACCAGCAAGAGATTTTTAGGGGGTACGGGATACTGGAAAGACTTGGGGCTAGCTCCCCCGCTCGGGGAGATGGGAGGTGGGTGGGAAGGGGCTGCGCTGTGCTCCTTAAAAGAGCAGATCACAACTAGGGAGGGCATTCATTCTTTATATGTCTTTAGCAGCACAATGCATATGCTAACAAACCTAAACAAAGGCTTTGTTTAACTTTGTTAGCATATGTATTGTGCTGTTAAATTGGTCAGGAGTCCTCAAGAGGGGAGCAGTGGAGGAGGAGGGGCGGGACGGAAGGGACACTGTTTAAACAGTGTTTTTTATTCTGTTTCTCCCCATTGGTCTGAATTATCCATGACATCCATACTGCATCACATCAAGTCCAAATCATTAGAGGAATGCCTCTGCTTGCACTGACCAGAGGATGTTTGGATTCTGATGTCAGCCCAGTTCTGCAGCCTGACAGGTATCAGGTGTTGTCCCCAGGATACATAGAATTCTTCTTTGCAGCCAAACTAGTCTAACATGCATTTTGCTAACTGGAACCGGAGCAGCAAAACAAAGAAAACAAATCCCTCATTTTCCAGCTTTGTGGGTGAGGGAACTATAAGTGAAGATTATAATGCTGGACACTGACGACCTTAAGCCAGCTGCCTCAGGAATCTGCCAAGAACTTTGCTGAAAATTTGATCCTCATCTTAGCAACGAAGCAAAGACTTATTGGTCCCAGATTCTCCCAGTATATACGGGGGGAGTATGGGAGTGTGTTCTCTCTTCTCTGCCCCCTCACAGGTCCCGAACACGAGCCATGTCATCCCACCGGTGCACCAGCACCCTGCTCTTCGTAAGTGTCTGGAGTCTGATGCTATCCAGGCTCTATGCTGTACCTGTGATCCCTCTGAGCCTCTGGAGGTGCTTGCCAGCTGGAGCCCGATTCTATGGGAATGGGAGCAACCCTCTGGCCCTGAAGCATCGCTACCGGTTCTACGCTGTTGGCAACTCCTCGGGTTGCCCCTGGGAAAGCAAAGTGTGGGCCATTAATGGTGGTTTGGAATCTTGATGACTCCCATTAACTAGGACCATTGTCTGCAGATGGCTGTATTTACCTGTGAGTCTTCCTGTATATGTGTGTGCTGGCAAGTGGGTAATGAAGTCTTACAGTGACATGTGATCATGTCACCTGAACTGGAATCCATCTTTAACCTGGTGCTTTTCCAGTGAGGG
>QXTE01000442.1:9015-82701 GCA_003942145.1 Platysternon megacephalum
TCATAGAACTTGAGATCAGAAGGGACCATTATGATCATCTAGTCTGACCTCCTGCATGATGCAGGCCACAAAAGTTGACCCACCCACCCCTGAAATAACTCTCACCCTTGACTCAGCTGTTGAAGTCCCCAAATCCTGATTTGGCGACTTCAAGCAGCAGATAATCCTCTAGCAAACGACCCCTGCCCCATGCTCGGAGGAAGGCGAAAAACCTCCAGGGCCTCTGCCAATCTACCCCGGAGGAAAATTCCTTCCCGACCCCAAATATGGCGATCAGCTGAACCCCGAGCATGTGGCCAATATTCTCCATCCTGACACTTAGGAAAAGACTCCCAATATCCCAACATTTAAAATCGGTACTAACTCCCAGGTGGCACATTATTGACCTATTGAGTAAATCAAGTTATCCTATCAGATCATCCCTTCCATAAACTTATCAAGCTTAGTCTTAAAGCCGGAGAGGTCTTTCGCCCCCACTATGTCCCTCGGCAGGCCATTCCAGTATTTCACTCCTCTGACTCCAGGACCTCCCCCGATCGCCATGAGTTTTCAAAGATAATGGCCAATGGCTCTGCAATCACATCCGCCAACTCCTTTAGCACCCTCAGATGCAGCGCATCCGGCCCCATGGACTTGTGCTCGTCCAGCTTTAAATAGTCCTGAACCACTCTACTGAACGCCTGTGTCACACTAGATACAGACATTTCACAATGACGATCAGACTGAAAATTATGTTCTTAAGGTCTGAGTTAGGGTTGGTCACCAGAAAGTAATAAAAGGGTTTCCTTCACGCAGGAGACACTTATCTCGCCATACTTAGATTGAGTAGTGTGTCTGTCACCCTGAATGCCTATTTACAATTCTGTGCAAAATGCTAATTAAGTGATTGCAAAGTCTCCAGGGAAGATTCTAGACAGGAAAAAACTTTCCCACCCAGGAACAGATAAAGGAAACAAACACTATCCATTTACTCTAAGCCTAAACACTCAACTATTTACACATGAAAAGAGTAATGAGAAGCTAGGTGGAAAAGTGAGCTTGAGGCTCACAAGGAGCTCCAACTTATAGCCACAGACGGTGAGTAGAACTGAGAAGGGTCAGGACAGCCCAGCCCTTTATGCCCTTGTTGGAGGCATGGGGACACTCGGTGGACATATGGCACCTCAACAAGTACTGCTGATTAAAATTATTTGGCTCAAGTACCTTGGGCATGCACACACCTGAGGTGGATCAATACATACACAATCACTCAAAGCAGACCAATAATATATAATAGTAGACTGAGACCTATGTATGACATTGGTGCTTTTGGCAGATGAGTCTCTGGTCTTGATCAAAGGGAGAATGTCTTGCAGGCAAGACAAATAGCTTTCAACTCCAGAACACTAACATGGAGCTTTCACCTTCTACAGAGTACATGAACCTTAAAAAGGTTGGATAACAAGATGAACCATTCTACCATTCCAGTCACCATCTGCAAATATTACTGTAGATGGTCAGGGAGGAGAGAAAGAAATTCCCTTAGGAGCATGTGTTATCTTCACTTTCTGCATCTTGCATGACCTGAGACATAAGTGGCTTGGGAGTAAGTAGCATCAATAAAGTATGATTCCTTTGCAATCAGTCTTATGGAGGCTGAATAAAGGTAAAACCCAGTTACACTAGTAAGGAACCTGCCTGTTGACCAAAAGAGTCTGTATACAGACATGGACACACTGATGTCTGAGATAGATAGCAGGATTCTCTCCCCATCTCATTTTTTTTGAACTGCTTTAAAAGTCACCCATCCAATGGATACATATAGCTAGTTGGACCGATATAAAAACTGGAGTTTGTCCCATGATAAAAGGTTATAAAATGCAAATGTTACTTTATAGGTGTGACGTTAGGTAGCGATTTTCCTGTGCTGGGGCCAAGGAACACCACTCCACACCAACAATTCTGAGCAATTGGAGTTCTTAATTTCAGTGGTAATCCTAGCTTTAGAAGTTAAGTGCTTTCTCACTGGGTATTGTAGCTTCCTGAGTTCTCAGGTTAGGCTAAATTCAAAATTATCTGAGAACACTTCTGAGGCACCTGTCCCTGAAGCAGATTGCCTACTATCCCCAAATGAAGGTTGAAAGTCCAAGGTTGTCCTGACATCATAACAACATAAGAATGGCCATACTGGGTCAGACCAAAGGTCCATCCATCCCAGTATCCTGTCTACCGACAGTGGCCATTGCCAGGTGCCCCAGAGGGAGTGAACCTAACAGGCAATGATCAAGTGATCTCTCTCCTGCCATCCATCTCCACCCTCTGACAAACAGAGTCTAGGAACACCATTGCTTACCCATCCTGGCTAATAGCCATTAATGGACTTAACCTCCATGAATTTATCTAGTTCTCTTTTAAACCCTGTTATAGTCCTAGCCTTCACAACCTCCTCAGGCAAGGAGTTCCACAGGTTGACTGTGCGCTGTGTGAAGAAGAACTTCCTTTTATTTGTTTTAAACCTGCTGCCTATTAATTTCATTTGGTGGCCCCTAGTTCTTATATTATGGGAACAAGTAAATAACTTTTTCTTATTCACTTTCTCCAGACCACTCATGATTTTATATACCTCTATCATATCCCCCCTTAGTCTCCTCTTTTCCAAGCTGAAAAGTCCTAGCCTCTTTAATCTCTCCTCATATGGGACCCATTCCAAACCCCTAATCATTTTAGCTGCCCTTCTCTGAACCTTTTCTAATGCCAGTATATCTTTTTTGAGATGAGGAGACCACATCTGTACGCAATATTCAAGATGTGGGCGTACCATGGATTTATATAAGGGCAATAAGATATTCTCCATCTTATTCTCTATCTCTTTTTTAATGATTTGATGATGATCGCCACTGAATAGGTTACAGGACTAAAGCATAGGGGTACAGCACCAGAGAACACAATCTGATTAGAACAGAGAACTTTGGTGTTAAGGCAGAGTGGCTCCAGGCATGGCTGCCAAAATGTATTTATTTACTGTGGTTCCTGGGGACCCAGGGGATATCACAGAAAGAACCAGTGATCCAGCACTGGCAGATGTTAGTGGAACAGATTCTAAGAAAGCTCTTTATGACTGAACTTCAGAAATAGAGCACATATGCCAGTGTTTGGACCCTAAATGTCTTAAGGCAATCAGAGCTTTGGCATTAACCTTGGTTTAGAAGTCTTAACCAGCAACTGGTGGTACACCGTATTAGAGTCAGTAGGTTCCGGGGCCATGTCAGTCTGGCTTGAGGGTGGGTTTCCAAAGGTTTCAGTGCCAAGGACGTTTCGGCACTCAAGAATAGGGTTATTCTTTCTGAGCTCATTAAGGTGATTCCAGACACTCGTCAGAACTTTTGTAGCTCTACTGATTTCCTCTGGAGGGACTCCCACAAAAACATCTAGAGCTTCATCTGATTATCCCTGCAGGCTCTGGGAGTAAGCCATCAATAGACAGCATCCCTCAGTAGTATTTAAAAGGAGACCAGGATAGTAGGCCCAGATTTTTTTAGGGGCACCAACAGCAGTCCCTAGGGGATCAGGGAACTATTTTATTTTTCTTATAGGTGGCAACAGTCAATGCTGCCAGGTTCTCTGACCCAGACAATGTAGATATATTTGGGGGCCTATAAGCCACTTATGCTAGACTTAAAGCATCAAAATATGTGATTCTCCTGAATCTGTGACAAATCAGGAAACCTTGGTGACACTGATATAGGGGATAAGACTCCTTTAGCAACTGGTACTTCGTAGACAGCAAATCATGCTGGCATCAGATCCAGTTATACTGAGCAAATATGGGAATTTGAGTATTGTTTATATTGGGCACCAAACTGCTTTGTCAAGTGGTTTATCCAAGTTAATGGTGCTGAATCTTCCTACTGACCTATGTTGGCTCATATGGATCCTACAGACCATGGAGTTGGGTACAGTACACTTCAACTAAGGTCCACCTTAGTGCTGTTTATACTGCTCCCCAGCTACTTGAAGCAAGAGTCACAGTTAATTGTGACAAGTTCTCAGCAATAGCCCCATGCACCAAGGACCTGAAGACCTAATACTCTTATATTGGTGCCGGACTCCTTTAGACTAGTGGTACCCTAGCTAACGGGGTCAAAACCTTACATGACCCAGATTGTTGTGGGAACATTAATGCCATATGTAATAGGCACTGGAACACTCCCATCAAGTGGTTCACCAGGGTTCATGATGCTGGATCACAGGCACTGAACTCAGTTGACTTGGATGGATCTGGGGATGGTGCCAGGATGTTGGGGGCAAACTAGATCAACCCAGAGGGACTTGAGAACTGACACTGAATTGATGGCACCAGAGACACCCAGGGATCTCAGCTATCAGTGGTGCTGGGACCTCAGTGCTGAATAGAGCAACCCATTGCATCAGCGTTGTGCTGGGACCTTGGCAACATATAGGTTGACCTGGAGGAATCTAGAAACCTTGGTGCTGCATTGAGAGTTCTGGGACTCTGGAATGAACAGGTTAACCTGGACACATTCAGGGATCTTGGTGCCAGCTGGCACCAGGCTCACCTGGATAAGACCAGGGAGAGGGATACTGCTTAAGCTGAGGGTCATAGATCTATAGGGGGTTTCTTATATCCTGGCCTTCCTTCAGTCTCTTTCGGAAACACCCTTAGTATTCACCAGGCACTGGACGTAGCTTATTACAAGGGTGAGCCATGCAGCCCCATGGCTCCAAAACTGCACCTTCGGCCTCCAACAGCCCGATTCTCACTGTGCACTCTTACATGGAGTTCAGAAGCCTTTAAGCTTCTGCATCTTCAAGGAGCAAAGCAATCAGTGAGTATTTTCAGTGACACGGGGAAGCCTTTTAAAAACAGTAGCATTTATTAGTCAACTGAAACACAACATCTGAGATTACTTAGGCTAGCATGGAAAAATCAACTTAAGATAGAGTTACTATTGGCAAAAGCAACTGCCTTATTACTCCATGCCTTCCTGGAATCCACCTTGTCTTTGTCTGTGGCCCTCTGTTTCCTTGTGTGTCTATCTGACCAGTTCTTAACACAGTCATTTGAAACCTCCTGCCACTATTCCAAGTTGCAGCCCTGCTGTTTCCACCTATTCCTTGGCTGTCAGGTGGCTCCCCCTGTCTCCATTCATATGCTGAGAGTCCTTGATAGTTCCTTCATCTATGCTTGCCTCCACCACCTAGCTCTTATTCCCTTTGTCCCAGAGGAGAATTTTAACTACTTCAGCCCCAGTGGGCAGCAGCACAAAATGAGTGGATAAACTGAGTCACACATTGCTCATAAAAATATTACAATTCCCACCTTCTCCACACTGAGCACAGAGTCACTTAAGGCTAGCAGATGTCAAAAGTAGTTGCTGGACTTACACACCAACAATTGGGCTTGAGGAACCTCCTTCATCAGTAGGGGGCTTTGAGACAGTCCACCGGTGCCTGGTGGTCATTTCAAACTGAAGAAATTTGCACTGTTACTCAGGGCCGGCGCAACCCATTAGGCGACCTAGGCGGTCGCCTAGGGCACTGCTATTTTGGGGGCTCCGGCGCCCCGGCAGTCCGTTGAATTTTGGGGGCGGGACCTTCCGCCGCCGCTGTCGGGGGCGGCATTTTGGGGGCAGGACCTTCCGCCGCCTAGGGCGCCGGAAAAGCTGGCGACGCTCCTGCTGTTACTCTATCTAAAATGGAAATGGCCCCCAAAGGCAGAATCAAAAGAGAAAGCAACAAGGGAAAAGTTGAGGACACTGCCTGTGAGCCAAGCTTGCTGCACCTTTGGTGATTAAAAATGAATTGGAGAGTGGCTGGGGACACTCCTCCTTTAACACCCCAGTATCCTCCATGGGGGAAGAGATAAGAGGCCCCAATGGATACTGCTTATTAGAAAAATTCTGCAGCTTGATGGCAGGGCTGCTATATATCATAAGTGTGAATATGCAGAGGCCACGTAAAGAAGAACTGTAATATTATATGTTTTAACATCCCTAGAACACCTTTAAAAAAAACCAACGAGGCTCCATGCATCTGAAGAAGTGAGTTTTTTACCCACGAAAGCTTATGCCCAAATAAATCTGTTCGTCTTTAAGGTGCCACCGGATTCCTCGTTTTTGTGGATACAGACTAACACAGCTACCCCTCTGATACAGGACACCTTTAAAGTCCCTGCTAATTTATACAACACAGGATACATCTGAACTAGTCCTTCGATAGGGTGACGAGGAGAGGTACACGGGGTGCGGTCAGGCCAATTTGTATTCCATTATTGTAAGTGTGCTGGACACCTCCAGTCCAGACAAGGAAATACTGAAGATGCCTATTCTCCTACCAGCCAGATTTCCCTTTCCTAGTTAATAAACCTTCGGTTAGTTTAATATAGGATTGGCTACAAGTGTCGTCTTTGGTGAGAGATCTAAGGTACAATTGACCTGGGGTAAGTGACTGGGAGTAACCTGAATATCGCTGTGATTTTTGGTGTAACAGACCATCTATCACAAAGGCACGCTTTGTTGCAAGACAGATGGAGTGCCCAAGGGGGCTGTCTGACTCCATGCTAAGTCTGTTATAGTGCTTGAGGAATTCACACTTGATTGTTGGTTGGTGAACTCTAATTATAGATCACACTACCAGTTTGAAGTTTGTGCCCTGGTCTGTAACAGTCTGCCCTGAGGTTGGCACCCACATTCATGAGCCACTTTAGACTGACAGTCATTTTTGGCTCTATTCTTGTAGGCAGATAGGGCTTTGATTAAGGAGAGGGTACAGACTTTACAGATCATTTCAGGTTCCATGCATTGTGATGGTGTGGAAGAAAGACTGGAGAGGGCTATGGGAGAAGCAGAGAAATGGGGTATCTAGGCTGGTATCACTGGCAGAGTGCAGGGGGTGGGGCGAAGTGATAAGTGAAGGTGGGAAGCAGCATTCTGGACAAGTTGGCATTAGAAGGGCGGGAGCTCAGGGAGGCCAGAGGGCAGGAAGCTGAAATGGCCCTGGCCAGAGGAGATGGGACCCAGGATGGGGATCTTAAGGTCACAGGTGTTGCAAATGGCAATGTTGCAGAGGTGGTGACAGGCGATTTGCCGATGTCAGATTTCAGGGAAAAGATGTCACCATCCAGGCTATAGGCAATCGGTGGCAGCAGCAGTCCCTCAAGGTCGAGGATGATCTCTTTCACGGGTTCTATTTGTCATGGGCCCTTTGGTGACAATAGGAAATGGAGGCAAGTCACTTACCCGCTTTGTCCCTGGTGGCGTATACAGGCACCCAGCTCTCTGCTCCAGGCACAGGAGGGGTCTCTGCCCAGGACACACTCAATGCAGCTCTTGTATCGCTCACAGTCTGTTATGTTGACCTGAGTCACTTCAGTAGAGGACCCTACATACAACCAGCTCTACAAAGGTAGCAAGAGAGAACAGAAGGTGAAAACCAACATTTGCAAAGTTTGGCTATGTACAAAGAATATCTTGGGCACAATAGATGGGCTCAGGTGGGAGCTGAGCACCCAGGAGATTTTCAAAGTCGGGGTTTGTTTGTGCCCAAGTTGCCCAATGAGCACTCCAAGGGAGGACAACAGGGCAAAGTCTAAGTGATAGGTACCTCTCACCCTCCCGTAACAAGATCCTCACAGACATGCAGGCTCATCCCTGAAGCCATCCAGCACCTCATGACTTTAAAGGGGAGCAGGAGAGAGGCCAACCCATAGGAACCAGGCTCCTCTACATCCTAGACAGGGTCAGCACAGCACTCTTCTTTGCCTCTGGGTCCTCTGAGGGATGTGACTGGCATCAGCAAGTTTGCTGCCTCTTTGCCTAGGGGGCTTTGAAATGATGTGACCTGCAGGGTGTGACGCTCTGTACCTCAGGGGAACACCCTGCACCCCCATGTTCATCCTTGTAATATGATTGTGTGGTATCCAATGCAAAGTTTGTCATGTCGGGTGTCTTCGGAAGGTTCATGATGCACTGAACATTGTTGTTATAGTAAGTGTATAGGTTGTAATTTCATGTATATAGTTATGAGGCTGAAAATGTGTCCTCATGGCTTAAAACAAGCCCAGGCAAAACTCTCTGGGAGCCTCACAGGAACAAAGGACACTGGCCTAGGCAGCAACAAAGGATCTGTTGGACTCTCGATGAGTCACCCCCGTTCCCTTGGTCAGTTTGGGACTACAATGAGGTAATGCTCACCTGACTCTGAAGGGGGGGGCGCAAAGCCAAGAGGGAAGAAAGGACATGATAAAAGGGAGAGACGTTTGCCAGGCTCTTTCTTTCTTCCACCTCCATCTACAGACACCACCACCAAGTGACTGAAGCGCTGATCAAAGAGGAGAGCCTGGTTGAAGGGCAACCAACCAGCCTGTGGTGAGAAGCATCTAAGTTTGTAAGGGCACTGAAAGTGTTAAGATCAGCTTAGAATGTGTTTTGCTTTTATTTCATTTGACCAAATCTGACTTCTTGTGCTTTGACTTAGAATCACTTAAAATCTATCTTTTATAGTTAATGAATGTGTTTGTTTATTCTACCTGAAGCAGTGTGTTAGGTTTGAAGCATGTCAGAGACTCCCCATGGGATAACAAGCCGGGTACATATCAATTTCTTTGTTAAATTGACGAATCATAGAAGATTAGGGTTGGAAGAGACCTTAGGAGATTATCTAGTCTAACCCTGTGCTCAAAGCAGGATCAGCACCAACTAAATCATCCCAGCCAGGGCTTTGTCAAGCTGGACCTTAAAAACCTCTAAGGATGGAGATTCCACCACCTCCCTAGGTAACTTATTCCAGTGCTTCAACACCCTCCTAGTGAAATAGTGTTTCCTAATCTCCAACCTAGACCTCCCACACTGCAACTTGAGACCATTGCTCCTTGTTCTGTCATCTGCCACCACTGAGAACAGCCGGGCTCTATCCTCTTTGGAACCCCTGTTCAGGTAGTTGAAGGCTGCTATCAAATCCCCCCTCACTCTTCTCTTCTGCAGACTAAACAAGCCCAGTTCCCTCAGCCGCTCCTCATAAGTCATGTGCCCCAGCCCCCTGATAATTTTCGTTGCCCTCCGCTGGACTCTCTCCAATTTGTTCACATCCTTTCTTCTAGTGGGGGGCCCAAAACTGGATGCAATACTCCAGATGTGGCCTCACCAGTGCCTAATAGAGGGGAATAATCACTGCCCTCTATCTGCTGGCAATGCTCCTACTAATGCAGCCCAATATGCCGTTAGCCTCCTTGGCAACAAGGGCACACTGCTGACTCATATCCAGCTTCTCATCCACTGTAATCCCCAGGTCCTTTTCGGTAGAACTGCTGCTTAGCCAGTCGGTCCCCAGCCTGTAGCGGTGCATGGGATTCTTTCGTCCTAAGTGCAGGACTCTGCACTTGTCCTTGTTGAATCTCATCAGATTTCTTTTGGCCCAATCCTCCAATTTGTTTAGGTAACTCTGGACCTTATCCCGACCCTCCAGTGTATCTACCTCTCCCCCATCTTAGTGTCATCTGTGAACTTGCTGAGGGAGCAATCCATCCCATCATCCAGATCATTAATAAAGATGTTGAACAAAACCGGCCACAGGACCGACCCCTGGGGTACTCCGCTTGATATCAGCTGCCAACTAGACAGCGAGCTGTTGATCACTACCCGTTGAGCCCGACAATCTAGCCAGCTTTCTATCCACCTTATAGTCCATTAATCCAATCTAAACTTTTTTAACTTGCTGGCAAGAATACTGTGGGAGACCGTATCGAAAGCTTTGCTAAAGTCAAGATATACCATGTCCACTGCTTTCCCCATATCCATAGAGCCAGTTATCTCATCATAGAAGGCAATCAGGTTGGTCAGGCATGACTTGCCCTGGGTGAATCCATATTGACTGTTCCTGATCACCTTCCTCTCCTCTAAGTGCTTCAAAATGGTTTCCTTGAGGATCTGCTCCATGATTTTTCTAGGGACTGAGGTGAGGCTGACCGGTCTGTAGTTCCCCGGGTTCTCCTTCCCTTTTTTAAATATGGGCACTGTATTTGCATTTTTCCAATCGTCCAGGACCTCCACCGATCGCCACGAGTTTTCAAAGATAATGGCCAATGGCTCTGCAATCACATCCGCCAACTCCTTTAGCACCCTCAGATGCAGTGCATCCAGCCCCATAGACTTATGAATGTCCAGATTTTCTAAATAGTTCTTAACCTGTTCTTTCACCACTGAGGGCTGCTCACCTCCTCCCCATACTGTGTTGCCCAGTGCAGCAGTGTGGGAGCTGACCTTGTCTGTGAAGACTGAGGCAAAAAAAGCATTGAGTACTTCAGCTTTTTCCACATCATCTGTCACTAGGTTGCCTCCCCCATTCATTAAGGGTCCCACACTTTCCCTGACCTTTTTCTTGTTGCTAACATACCTGTAGAAACCCTTCTTGTTACCCTTCACATCCCTTGCTAGCTGCAACTCCAGTTGTGTTTTGGCCTTCCTGATTACACCCCTGCATGCTCGAGCAATATTTTTATACTCTTCCCTAGTCATCTGTCCAAGTTTCCACTTCTTGTAATCTTCCTTTTTGTGTTTAAGTTCAGCGAAGATTTCACTGTTGAGCCAAGCTGGTCGCCTGCCATATTTGCTATTCTTTCTGCACATCGGGATGGTTTGTTCCTGCGCCCTCAATAAGGCTTCTTTAAAATACAGCCAGGTTTCCTGGACTCCTTTCCCGCTCATATTAGCCTCCCAGGGGATCCTGCCCATCAGTTCCCTAAGGGAGTCAAAGTCTGCTTTTCTGAAGCCCAGGGTCTGTATTTTGCTACTCTCCTTTCTTCCTTTTGTGAGGATCCTGAACTCAACCATCTCATGGTCACTGCTGCCTAGATTGCCACCTACTTCTACTTCCCCTACCAATTCTTCCCTATTTGTAAGCAGCAGGTCAAGAGAAGAACGGCCCCTGGTTGGTTCCTCCAGTAGTTGCACCAGGAAGTTGTCCCCAACACTCTCCAAAAACTTCCTGGATTGTCTGTGCACCGCTGTATTGCTCTCCCAGCAGATGTCATAGTGATTGAAGACACCCATTAGAACCAGGGCCTGTGTTCTGGAAACTTCAGTTAGTTGTCCGAAGAAAGCCTCGTCTACCTCTTCCATGTGATCCGGTGGTCTATAGCACATGCCCACCATGACATCACCCTTGTTGCTCTCACCTCTAAACTTAACCCAAAGACTCTCAACAGGTTTTTCTCCAGTTTCATATGGGAGCTCTGAGCAGTCATACTGCTCTCTTACATACAGTGCAACTCCTCCACCTTTTCTCCCCTGCCTGTCCTTCCTGAACAGTTTATACCCATCCATGACAGTGCTCCAGTCATGTGAGCTACCCCACCAAGTCTCTGTTATTCCAATCACATCATAGTTCTTTGACTGTACCCATGAGCCTCTGGGTGCCTCTCCTGCATAGATCTTTGCATTCCTCCCACTTTGTGCAGTTTCCTATCACCTCCTTCACAAATCAGGCAGGGATCAGCCAATGGGACACTCCTCCTCTCTGGTGTGAGGAGGAGTGCAATACAACAAGTGGAAGATATAGCCAGCCCCTTGAATAACATTTTGAGTGGGAGTTGTCTCTCGGGGGATGGGTGAAGGGGGAAGTGAGACTGGTGCGAGAGCTGTGACTCAGCAAACTGCACAATGAACAGGAAGACATCCTCAAACAGGAACTCCCAAGGGTGACACAGCAGAGCCACCTCAATGCTAGCACCTCCACAAGACTACGACATGCTGCACTGCAGCAGCAAGAAAGGAGCTGGACGGGGTCACAGCCACATCTCTTGAACTAAAGATTTGGATTCACAAAGGAGCACGTGCCCAGCCCAATAGAAACTGCTCTTCTAAGAGCTCCGGTTCAGTGCCAAGCATGGTTCCATCCATATGGTAACTCTCAGAAGAGCAATCTATGACCCAGATACAGAGAACTGAACAGTCTCCTGCCTATGAGGTGAAAAGATTAAGGGTGTGATCATTAGGGCAGAGAAGTCTAATGTATTGTGGGGAATGTCCACTCACAGCCGAACAAAACGCTCCCTGTGAGTGAATGGAGACTAGCGGAAGAGCCTGTATACCTGCAAGGATCTGAGAAAGGATCTGCAGACAGGGCCAACGCAGCTGACCTGTCTCCCCACCTCACACTGAGTCTGGGATCTGGAAGTTGGCCCAACGTACCTGAGAAACTCTTTCCCTGCCCTGGACGACACCATGACACCTATATACTGCTGGAGCCGCCAGCCACAAAGGGAAGGCCCATGAGTGTAAGGATAGCACTTTTGTGGCCAGTAGCCCACAGCTGCAGGAGTCACTCCCAGCACAAATCTCAGTGCTGCCAGGACCACATATTAAACTCATGTGACCACCGTTCCTACAGCAACCAGCCGACAGGGACAAGGGGAAGAGAAACAAGATTCCATGGAACTTTTAATATATACCCTGTAAGATGTACAGTTGCCATGGTGCTGAGCACAGTATAAGCACTCAGGCAGATAACCAGGGGCATCTGGGTAAGGGAGGAATCTATTACCCTCACCAACAGGGAGCAATGGAACCCAGTAAACCTCATGTGCCAGTGAATCAGGGATAAGGAAGGCTGGGGGCAGGCAGCCACTTTTTGGATTTGATCCACCAGACCCACATTTTCCCACCCTGTACATGTCAGTTTCCTTTTCAAATACCATGTGTCCATCAGTGCTTGGAACATGCCAGCCTAGCCAGAGCTAGCTCCAGGCATCCAGGGGCTTGCTCCCATACCTGGTGGAGCTGCAGGCTCTGAATTGGCTGGGGCTCTGGGAACAGTGTCAGATCCTCAATGACGACAGCTTTTTGGGCAATCTTCACTGCTTTGTGCAAATGTCCATCCTCTGCAAAGGGAAGGCCAGAGCAGGGGAAGAGATTAGATCAGCACCACCATCTGGTGCCACAGCAGCAGAGACAAGCTCCACAACTGTCCCTTCCCAAAAGGGCCTCAGCTCCCATGCCAGGGGGTGGCCATTCTTGCTCTCACCTAAGATAGCTGCCCCCCCAGCCTGCATCTCAAGCCCTCCCTGACACCGCCTCTCTCCATCACTGTGGACAACATCAGCATCTGCCTGTCACTCAGTCCCATAACGCAGAGGTCACCTTTGACTCTGGATGTGAGGACCTAGAGAGAGGTCATACCATGTCTCTGTCTTGCAGATTTTTTCTACATAATGTCTCTAAGATACGGCCTCTCTTACCCACCCATACGGCTAAAATTCTCATGTGGGCTCTGGTTCTCCCACGTCTCCATTACTGAACATCCTTCTCCCTGGCCTCGACAAATGCAGTCTTGCCCAACGCACACCATTCAGAATGCTGCTGCAAAGATTGTTTTCCTAGCCCATCGCTTTGACCATGGCAGCCCCTCCCCGCATACCTCCACTGGTTCCCCCTTTTCTGTCACTTCAGACATATGCCCTTGTCTTTGCTTTCAAGCCCCTTTGCAACCTATTCCCATCCTACCTATCGTCTCTCATTAACTACTGAAATGCTGACTCCTGCCCCGAGTCAGACCATCATGCCAGCTTCCATTGCCCACTTGTTACATTTTCAAACAAACATTTTGTGCTTTCTCCCCTGCTGCCCCCCACACTGGGAGATGATCCCAGTAAACAGCCCCCAAACTAACTCATTATCCTCCTTCAAAACCCTCCTTTGCTGTGAAGTCTAGAAAAAAATTGACAATGGTGCTAGTGTGCTGAGCCCACTTCCTACCACGCTGACCAATATTGTCTCTGTTTCTTGGTGCTCCCCCCTCAGTCTGTCTGTATCCATCTCTTGTGTTATTCTTAGACTGTAAGCTCCTTGGGGCAGGGACTTTTGTTTGTTCTGCATTTGTACAGTGCCTAGCACCATGGGGTCCAGGTCCATGACTGGGCTCCCAGGAGCTACAATACAAATAATAAATCATCCCTCTACTCCATGTGGCTGCCCCCAGGTGACTGCACCTGATTTACAGCCATACCCTCCCAACCTGTGCCCATTCTTTCCCTGTGCCTGTCCATTCCTGTCCCCACCCAGTGCTGCCATCTCCCTCACCGGTCCCCAGGTACAGCATATCATATTCCTGCCCAGAGACGCTTCTGACACGATGTACTGCAATTCTGAGGTACTGTGTGTCCAGCTTGATCAGCACGGGCCCCATTTCCAGCGGGTGAACAACCTGGTCCATGAGAGGATGATCTCGGACAAATGTCAGAACACGGTCAGGCAGCGCCAGTGAGGAGCCAAAGCCAGCCAGCTTCATGCTCTTGGTAATGCACTGTGGGTAAAAAACAGGAAGACATGTTCAAATGACCTGGGCAGCAGAACACCTGGACTGGATGTTGTTTCCTAGTCAGAAACTGGTAATTCCACTCCTTCAGCACCCTGGGGATCTTCTGAATACAAAGTATGGTGCATACAGTCTGCATATGGGGTTTCATACACACACAGCAGATCACCTTGTGTTTCAGCAAATCCCACTGGGGACTGAGGCTAACCCCACAATGGCCCATTCAGGCTTTTAAGGCACATCTCAGAGCAACAGAGGGACTACTTAGCTGCCCTTACAAACAGGTCACAAAGGTATCTACAAGCTAATGGCTGACTAGGGAGATGGTTAATAGCTTAACTAAGCACCTGAGAAAGGGGGATATAATGAGAAGCATTAGACACCACTGCCATCTCTGCCTACAACAAATCCCCCCCCCCGATTAAACCTGCCCTCTCTCAGACAATCAGTTATTTTTGGCCATTATAATTGCTAATTTTGGGGCTTCGGCGTTTTGCCATTTTAGCCTTTGCTGTATTTGTGCATTTTGCCTAGAAAGTTTTACTTGCAATTATTTTTTATATATTTTTAAAGTATGGTTTTTTGCCCAGGAATTTTTGAAGTATTGGTGTTTTGCCTTGAGTGCTTTATTAGGCACTTCTGATAAAATCCGTTATTTTTTTAAAGAGGCAGTCTGCCATAGTAGCACTTTTTTTTATATGAAGTTACAGTAGCAACTTTTGTGCATCCTGGAATTGCAGGATTGAGCACAGCGCTTGCTGGCCTGCACAAGTGTACATGAGATTAACAAACACTAGCGTTCCACCTCTCATTCAACGTTACCCCTTCCGAGCAGTTAGGTTGCGACCCAACACTGCTTGGTTTGACTGATGTTTTGGCTGGATGGCTCCTGGCTCGGTGCGCCAATTTGTTGATAAATTGGGCACAGTTAATTGCTTGACCACACTTTGGTTTGTTATGAAATATACTTAAGAGACCAAATAACCAATGTTAGTTAGGTTTAGTGCTATAAGCCATTATAATATAGTACAGGAAAAAAAGTTTTATACCGGGGTGGGCAAACTTTTTGGCCTGAGGGCCACATCGGGGTATGGAAATTGTATGGCAGGCCATGAATGCTCACAAAATTGGGGGTAGGGGTGCAGGAGGGGGTGAGGGCTCTGGCTGGGAGTGCGGGCTCTGGGGTGGGGCCAGAAATTAGGAGTTCAGGGTGCGGGAGAGGGCTCCGGGGTAGAGTGCGAGGGGGTTAGGCTCTGGGGTGGGGCTGAGGCTGGGGATGAGGGGTTTGGGGTGCAGGAAGGGGCTCCAGGCTGGGACCAAGGGGTTTGGAGGGCGGGAGGGGGATCAGGGCTGGGGCAGGCTGTTGGGGCACGGGGGGGGTGAGGGCTCTGGCTGGGGGTGCTGGCTCTGAGGTGGGGTTTGGGGTACAAGAGGAGGCTCTGGGCTGGGATCGAGGGCGGGAGGTGGATCAGGGCTGTGGCAGGGGATTGGGGCGCAGGGGGGGCTCAGGGGTGCAGGCTCTGGGCACGTCCCCCCTCCGGCTCCGAGGCGCGGCCAGACGGCTCTGCAAGCTTCCGCTTCCACTGGCGCCACCCATGCAGATGCCATTGGCCGGGAACCGCGGCCAATGGGAGCTGTGGGGTTGGCGCCTGCGGACGGCGCAGTGTGCAGAGCCACCTGGCCACGTCTCTGCGTACCACGTAGGAGACGGAATGGGGTCATGCCGGCTGCTTCCTAGGAGCCGCGCGGAGTGGAGCAAACCCCCCCAACACCACTCCCTGTCTGGAGCGCCGGAGCGGGGCAAACCTCCGACCCTGCTCCCCAGCGGGAGCTGAGGGCCGGATTAAATGGTCTGACGGGCCGGATGTGGCCCGCGGGCCGTAGTTTGCCCACCCCTGTTTTATACCAGTCTCCAGGAAGCCACCTCATGCTGTGTTGTTACATTTACTTTATAGAATCACAGAATCATATAATATCAGGGTTGGAAGGGACCTCAGGAGGTATCTAGTCCACCCCCCTGCTCAAAACAGGACCAATCCCCAACTAAATCATCCCAGCCAGGGCTTTGTCCAGCCTGACCTTAAAAACCTCTAAGGAAGGAGATTCCACCACCTCCCTAGGTAACCCATTCCAGTGCTTCACCACCCTCCTAGTGAAATAGTTTTCCTAATATCCAACCTAAACCTCCCCCACTGCAACTTGAGACCATTACGCCTTGTACTTGTCTATTTATGTAGAAAGTGGACTCCCAAAGTTACACTCTAAAGCCATTTTTATACCCTACCTGTTTACAAGTAAAAGGTATTGTGTACGTTATTTCAAACTAAATTTAACCAATTGGTTTTTACCTTGTTTTTTTTGTTTATACCAGGATGTAACCCGTATCGCTTTATTCTGTACACATGCATTTTAGGTACCAAAGGGTACCTTCTAGTTTTGTACTAGGGTAGAACAATTATTTGTTATGTCCTCTTCCTTTGGGACATTCCACTACAGGGCTGTGAGAGTAACTTTATTTTTGCTCCTATGGTAAAGCACTCATCTGTACCAATTTTGACAGCTTTTTTATTTGCTTAAGCCAAAACTTATTTTAGTGAATGCAAAGGTTACGGGACACTTAGCATAAGTTATCAGGGTTATATAACAATTATAGGCCAATTTAGGCTATATAACTGCTATAATATTTGTGCTTACTGCATACTGAGATAGATAGGTACATATGTGTATGAATGATGTGGTACATATTATTAATACGATACGTATATATACTAGGCAGCATATGTTAGTCAACACCTCCCTCACCTCCCCACCCAGTGTTCTAGGCCAAAGCCTGAAGGTCCACAGCCCTGTTCAAGAAAAAAAGAAGAGATCTGTATCTGTCCAGTAGCCAGCACGGTCCTCATCACTTACTGCGCCTGGTCGTGGCTCAGGGACATCCCCACCCATGACACTTGTCCACTTGTCACAGTCATGTTTAAATTCCTTGAAACGGCCATTCATGGCTTTCTGGATGTCCCGAATGCTGTAGGCACAGACAGCTGAGACCTGCCCGCCGTCCCTGAAGGAGAAACAGAAAGGGAAGTTAATTAGCTGTAAGAGAAGCTTTGGGCAGATTGTCAGGGGAGAATCCTCAGACTCTGAGTGGCACCATGGAATGACTTGTGTGAAGTTAAATAAGGAGTGTGGCCCATACAACCTCTCAAGTTTCTATTTAGCATATCAAAAAGAAGATTTAGAGGTGACTTGATTACAGCGTATAAATACCATCATGGAGGAAAAATGCCAGGTACTAAAGGACTCTTTAATCTAGCAGAGAAAAGCATAACAAGACTCAATGGCTAGATGCTGGAGGCAGATAATTCAAAACAGAAGTTAGGGACAATTAAAAAAAACCAAAGAGAGATTAGCCATTGGACCAAAGTATCATGGGAAGTGGTGAATTCTCCAGCTCTTGATGTTTTCAGATCAGTACCAGATGCCTTTCTGGAAGGTGTGCCTTAGTTAAACACAATACAGGGGTAACTGAGTGAATGTAATGGCCTGTGATATACAGGAGGTCACAGTAGGTGACCTAATGGCCCCTTCTGGCCTTAAACTCCATGAATCCAGTTATAGGCATTATCAGTAGAGATATGCACTTTGGGGAAATTCACTCATGAGTGGTAAGAAACCCCTAAAGAGCAGGGAATGGGGAAGATAGTTAGATAAGTGACTGAAAAATTGCTCTCCTGAACTAGGCACCAGATCTCAAAGCTAGGGCAAAAGTGATGCTATGAAGGTAAAAATTGACCTCTGCATATTTCTACACTGAGGACATTACAGAAGGCAAGCCTTATAAGACACCTTGGTTGCAATGGGATGGGATATCTGCTAACCCATAGCATGTCTGCATAGGATATCTGCTAACCCATACAGGATTTGGCCCAGTGGGATCTATCTATCAGGAAGAAATAGCCTGTCCCCTAACTCTACTTGGGGGATTATGAAAAGATTTTGTTCCATTAGGTAGCAGTCAGGAGCACTTTTAATGTCATGCATATGCGTGTCTCAGGGTGTACGCTAACCTCCATTGAAGGGGAAAGATTTGGGGAAGACAAGTGAAAATCAGTAACCACATTAGGGAAGAAATTGGGGTGTGGGCCCATTACCCATTTGTCTTCAGGGAAGGCTGGGTAAGTAGGGCTCAGCGGTAAAGGATGGGACTCTAATTCTCCTGGCAGATGTGTCACCATAAAGCATTATAACTGTAGATGCAGAAGACCTGGCACAGGCAAAAGCAGCTTCCCATGTCAAATCCAGGGGTTCCCAAGTATCAGACCTACGTATCACAGTGTGGCACTGTCAGCAGAACTCGGGCCTGGTCTTGTTTGATAAAATGGTTATTTTCCTATATTGTAGCTGTTGTACTTCAAGATGTATTGTGTCTCTCTTCTCCTTCGGTGTGGGCGCACCCAGTGTGCTCAAGCCAAAGAGTTCACGACGCAGCATGTGCCCTGCACCTCCCGACTGGGGTTGCCAGGTGTCCAGTTTTCGACTGGAAAGTCCAGTCAAATGGGGACCAGACACCAAAAGTCCGATTACTGTGGGCGGGGGCGGAAAGGGAGGGGAGGCACCGGGTCATCAACCTGCACCAGCCCCTGCTCAGCCAGGGCTGCCTCCTACCTGCATCACATGGGCAAGCAGCAGACTCCACATCAGGCTGCAGCTCCTGTCCCAGCCCCAGAACAGAGGGATCCCAGCTGGGGAGAGGAAGGGAGGTGGAGAGGATTGAGCAACCAGGAAGGGGGAAGAGGGGAGAGCAGTGAGCGATGGGGGAAGAGGCAGGACAGGGCAGCGGCAGCTCCAGGCACCAGCGCTCCAAGTGCGTGCCTGGGGCGGCAAGCCGCGGGGGGCGCCCTGCCGGTCCCTGCGAGGGCGGCAGTCAGGCAGCCTTTGGTGGCTTGCCTGCGGGAGGTCCGCCGGTCCCGCGGATTCGGCAGCGGATACGCCGCATCCGCGGGACTGGTGGACCTCCGGCAGGCATGCCGCCGAATCCGCGGGACCGGGGACCTCCCGCAGGCATGCCGCCGAAGGCAGCCTGCCTGCCATGCTTGGGGAGGCAAAAAAAGCTAGAGCCGCCCCTGGGACAGGGGGCAGGGCCTAGGGGGAAAAGAGGTGGGGCGGGGTGTGTGTGTGTGTGTGTGTTTGGTTTCCAAAAATTAGAAAGTTAGCAACCCTACTCCCCACGCCATGGGCCACGGGCATAAATGGTGGAGTCCCCGATCCTCTTTCAGTTCCTTCACACCAGAATCATGATGAGATAGACTCCAAGGAAGAGGGGAAGGAGGATAGGCTGTGGGCTCTCACACAGTTACAACGCAGTTAAGTAACAGATTTTTCTTCTTTATGTGATTGCACACATCCATTCCACTTAGATGACACCCAAGCAGTGCATCATGGTGGTGGGGCCTGGAGTCAATTTGAAAAGGGATTGCACCATTTCTCTCCCAAAGTCAAGTCAGCTCTGGAGGCTGCAATAATCACATAATGCTTGGCAAAGATATACCTCGAGGGCCATGTCTCTGCTTTACAGATGTCCTCTATAGGTACATCTCTTCACAAAGTCAGGCAAGTTGCTTGGGCTGTGGTAGAATGCGCTGCCACTCTTGGAGGACATAAGGTGTTAGCTAGCTCACAAACTAGGGTTGCCAGCCCTCCAGGATTGTCCTGGAGTCTCCACGAATTAAAGATTAATCTGTAATTAAAGATTATGTAATGTGATGAAACCTCCAGGAATCTGCCCAATCAAAATTGGCAACCCTACTCATAACATGAGATTATCCAGTGAGAAATTTCCTGGGCTGGAACTGCCTGACCTTTTATCCTTCCTGGATGGGATATACTGCATATACTCGTTCATAAGCTGAATTTTTTTAGTAAAAAAGGGAAGCACCAGAGACGGGGGTCAGCTTATGAACGGGTATAGAGAGGGAGAGGTGGGACACAGCCCCTCCCCCCAACAGAGGGAGCAAGGAGAGGCAGCACAGCCAGCAGAGCCAGAAGGGAAGAGGCGGGGCCAGAGTCTCTCCGCTTCCGGCCATGCTGCTCTCCCCCCAGCCTTCGAAGCAGCTGCAGCTCCGGGGCTGGCAGGCTGCAGCCGTGCTGCTCGGCCCCGCCCCCCAGAGCAGGCTGTGGCTGCACCACCTGGGCGCCGGAGCACGCTGGGCCACGCCGCCCAGCCCAGCCTGCCGGAACATGCTCCGGCCGCGCTGCCCAGCCTGCCAGAGCAGCTCCAGCCAGGTCAGAGACATCCTCCCCTGGCCCTCCCCAGATCAGGTGGGAAGGGATGGGATGGGGAGAGTGTGGGGTCCCGGGCTAGGGGTGGGGTCATGTGGGGGATGGTCACAGGGGTTACTCCCCTGACTCCCAGCTTCTCCCCCCACAAAAAATTTCCCACCAGTTGCTGTCCCGGCCCGTCAGGGTAAGCAGCTGGTGTGCTGGGGACACTTTGTTTACTTAGGTTTAGCTCCGTGCCTGCGGACGCTCGAGGTAAACAAACCATCTCGGCCCAGCAGCGGTTTATCCTGATGGCCTGGGAGCCAAAGTTTGCCGACCCCTGAATTATAGGGTCGGCTTATGAACGGGTTATAAAAAATTTCCATTTTTACTTATCCATCTTGGGGGGGAGAGGGGGGGGAAGGGGGTCGGCTTATAAACGAACCGGCTTATGATCGAGTATATACGGTAAATAAATGTGGTCTATATAAAAAGAGAGGACACAACCAACATCTAGTGTAGGGAGTCTCTCCTCATCCTTATGCATACACGTCTCAGGGGAAAAGGTAGGCAGATGGATTGCCTGGTTATGGTGGGAGCTGGACACCACCTTCATTAGAAATTCCAGATGTGGTTTCATTGAGACTTTGTATTTATAGAATGTGGTATGGGGGACCTGCCATCAGGACTTGCAGCTCTGCCCACTTCTCTTGCCCACGTGACAGCCACCAGGAAGGACACATTTGCTAATGGGAGGGCTAAAGAGTAGGTTGCCATTGGCTCAAATGGAGGCCCTATCAGAGCAGATAATACAAGGGTCAAGTCTCAAGGAGGAACCAGAGCCCAGATGGGAGGAGGAGTTCTATTTATCTCTTAAAAAATCCAGCCTCCATGGAGTTAGAGAAAATTGACTGCACCTGGTTAGGAGGGTTGATAGCCAAGATTGCAGCTAAGTGTACTTTTAGTGAGCTAGTAGACAGTCACAATTCCTTAAGATGTAGGAGCTATTCCAAGATATCTTAGAATCTTGTTCCTGACGGAAGTTATGACTCTCAGACCAACTAGAAAAATGTTTCCCCTTATAGAGATAAGTACTCAAAGTAGATGGTTTTCTGCTGTTCTATAGAATACTTTGCACAGCCATCCAACAGCCAAGCCATCAGGTGGATGCTGTTGGGATTTGGGTGAAGGACTTGACGGTCATGCAGGCATACTGTGTCTTTGTCTGGGAGAAGCGTTAGAGGTAATTGAAAAGAGAATCTTTGTAGGTTGGAGAACCAGTGTTGCCTCAGTCAAGCTGGGGCAATCAGAATCATGTGGGATGACCTTGGGAACGAGTGGTACTGGGGAAAAGTGTATGTCAGACTCAACTCCCAGGGAAGGAGGAACGCATCTGCAAGGGATCTGGGGCTGTGACCTGCTCTGAAACAGAACTGATGGCATTCTATTTGCTCTTGTAGCAAATACGTCCATATGGGGAAGTCCCCAAATGAAGAAGATTAATCTGACTAGACTCGCTTTCAAAAACCACTTGTGGTCTTCCCAAAGCATCCAGCTGACACGGTCTGCTGTTCCAAGGACAGTCACAGATGCAGAGTGATCGGCAAGCTGGGCACAAGCAAACAATATACATTTTAACACAGTGAAACGTAAATGGATCCATCTAGGAACAAAGAAAATCGGCCTTACTTACAGGATGGGGAACTCTATCCTGGGAAGCAGTGACTCTGAAAAAGATTTGGGGGTCATGGTGGATAATCAGGTGAACATGAGTTCCCAGTGCAACATTGTGGCCAAAACAATTCATGTGATCCTGGAATATGTAAACAGGGGAATCTCAAGTAGAAACAAAGAGGTTATTTTACCTCTGTATTTGGCACTGGTGCAACTGCTGCTGCAATAGTGTGTCCAGTTCTGGTGTCCACAATTCAAGAAGGATGTTGATAAATTGGAGAGGATTCAGAGAAGAGCCATGAGAAGGATTAGAAAACATGCCTATAGTAAGAGGCTCAAAGAGCTCAATCTATTTAGCTTAAAAAGAGAAATTTAAGGGGTGACTTGATTACAGTCTATAAGTATCTACATGGGAAATAAATATTTGATAATGGGGACTTCAATCTAGCAGAGAAAGGTCTAAGACAATCCAATGGCTGGAAACTGAAGCTGGACAAATTCAGGACTGGGAATGAGGAGCTAATTAACAGTGAGAATAACCAACCATTGGAACAATGTACCAAGGGTCAGGCTGGACTCTCCATCACAGAGTATTTAAAAATCAAGATTGGATGATTTTCTAAAAAAATATGCTCTAGGAATTATTGTTGGGAAATGCCATAGCCTGTGTTATACAGCAGATCCGACTAGAATGGATCTCAGTAGCTCCTTCTGGCCTTGGAATCTATGAATGTATCACCACTGTAGTCTTCAGTGACCACTCATGTTGGTCCCACATCTTCCTACTGACAGAGTCCCTCTGTACATTCTTTTCCACAGCCAGATGCAGAGTTGGTGAATGACGTACGAGGCACCACGGCCAGAACTTTAAGGCCTATGAGCACAGAGATGGAGAGTGTGACGCTCCCTGATTTTTAGATAGTGGCATTGCTGTCAGTACCCGGCCTCAAAGGTAAAGGAGTTAAGGTCCATCAAATGGCTCTGACCTCTAGCACACTGAGGTGGAGTTTTGCTTCCCATTGGTTCCATAATCCATGCATCTCTAGGTATTGACATGCACTTTCCAGTCCAGATTGGAGGCATCTGTTGTGTTAATGGTCTTAGAACAGACAGGCATGACGTACATGAACATAAGAATGGCCATACTGGGTCAGACCAATGGCCCATCTAGCCCAGTATCCTGTCCTCCAACAGTGGTCAATGCCACGTGCTTCAGAGGGAATGAACAGAACAGGTAATCAACAAGTGATCCATCCCATGTCCCCCCACTCCCAGCTTTTGGCAAACAGAGGCTAGGGACACTTCAGAGCATGGTTTTGCATCCCTGCCCATCCTGGCTAATAGCTCTCTTAAGACCCACTGTCAGGCGCTGCCTCCCATAATCAGGCCTAGTGGTTGGAGCATGGGCTGCAGCTAGGAGTAGGGTTGGGCGTGAGCCAAGGGTGGTCCTGGAATCGAGATCTTGGTACAGGCCAGGGTCAAAACCGAGATCAGAGTCAGAGCCAAACCAGAATCTGAATCATAGCCAGAGTCCAGGTGCAGGCCAGAGGTAGTCAGAGTCGAAAGACACACCAAATTGATACCGGAGCCAGAGTCCAGATACGGGCTGAAGGTCAAAAATGGGTAGTCAGAGTCCGAGGGTTTGGGGGGTGATCAGGAGGTAGAGGCCAGGCTGGAGAGAGGTTAGTGCAGGGCAAAGACAATGCTGGGGCAGGGCTCAGGCAAAGCTGGGGCAGGAGCAGGCTGGGAATCACTGGAGTCTGGTGTACTGCGAGGCAGCAGGAGGGTTCTTGGCCAGGTAGCGCTGTTGCTCAGATGGATCTGCAGCTCTGCTGGGGTTGTGGAAATACCTGACCCTGGCTCATTGACCCAGGCTCTGCTCAGTGATAGGTTGTTGCTTAATACCTGAGTGCTGAGTCACCACAGCAGCTGAATGAGGAGCCCTGGTTTGGCTGTGAGTTTTCCTCACACCCCTGAGCTGAATCTGAGCAGTCTTCAGCCTGGTAAGAGCCCGAAGGACCCTCTCGCCGGGTAAGACAGCTTTTCCCTAGTTGAATCCAAACACTCTCCAATGAACATGACTCTCAGACATTTGGGAGAAGTCAAGCCTGATCCTAATTTGCAGGTCCAGGCTATGAAACAAATGGCAAGTTTGGGCTATGGAGTCTGACCCATCTTTTATCAGACAGCCATCTAGGTAGGGAAAGACATGGATCCCCTGATGTCTGAGATGTGTACTTTGTGAATGCCCTTGGGGCCATGGACAGCCGAAAGGGAAGTACTTTGTGCTGGTAATGCCTCTGTCCCACTCAGAATCTTAGCTATCCGCAGTGCATCTTCCTGATGGCCCTGTGGAAAGAGGAGTCAAGCTGAGAGCCGGGTACCAGTCTCCTTGTGACAGAGGAGGATGATAATTTCCCAAAGTGAGAATCCTTAACTCTGAGATCCCAATGAACTTGTTTAGTCTCCTGAGATCCAGGATGGGTCTGAGACCATCCATGGTATTGGGATTGAGAAAGTACAGGGAATAGAAGCCCTTCCCCTGATATTCCTGAGGGACCTCGGTCACAGATCTAGTTGTGCTTGCCTTTTGGAGGGACCCAACCACTGAATCCCATGTGCTTTTAGCTTGCTGACCTGTGCAGAGTTTAGACACTGTCCCCGGTTTTGGGCCTCTCCACATGCAATCCAGGGGCAGATTGCAAGTCTGACATGTCTCGACAGTGCAGACACACAGGACCCAATTGCTTAGATCCTAAAATTAGGGTTGTCCCCCCCTTGCAGTTCTAGCATGTTCCCTGAATCCCACCAAAGGTGTGAGCCTTCTGGTTTACAGTTTACATATTCAGGGGTATGTAGATAAACTTCCAACGTGGCCATAACCTTGGTGAAGACATGTGGAGTTGCCCAAAGGTAGGATTCTGTATTGATAGTGTGATGATCCTTCTAGGAATCTCAGGTATTTTCTGTTAGTTGGATGAATAGAAATGCAAACATAGGCATCTTGTAGGGTAAGAGCTGTAAACCAGTCGATATGATCCAAAGAGGAAGTTACAGAAGCAAGAGTAACCGTTTGGAATTTGAAATGATGGACGAAGGGTTTGAGACTCTGAAGATCGAGGATAGGTCTCCACACCCCTTTCTTCTATTCCTACTATTTTGTGATCAATAAGAAGCCTTTGCCCTGATCTCTAGGGGCACTTCCCTCCACTGCTCCCAATTGTAGGAGGATGTCTACCTCCTGCTCCAACAGTCATGAGAAGGGTCCCTGAGGAGGGACTGGAAGCGGGTGGAGGGGGCAGGAGAACAGCCTGCAATTGGACGTTCACTATCTCAAGGACCCACCAGTCCAAACTTATCCCAGCCCAGGTTTCCTGAAAATATGAAAGGCAGTTGCCAAAGGGGGAGGGGCAGGGGAGAAGGGTCCAGTCAGGCTCTCAAGATACGCAACAAATGTTTTGCATGCTTGATGATCCAGACTGTGGGGCAGCCAAGGAGGAGAGGGCAGAAGATCTCCTGCGGTGAAATCTCTACCCATTCCTCAGAAGCTCAGGTGATCTTTGCTGTGGGTAGTACTGGGACAAGGGTCTTTTTGTCTGTAGAAAGGCTGCTACCTATACAAAGTAGCAACAGACAGCTCCAAAGAGTACAGGGTTTCTCTTGAATCTTTAAGCATGTGAAGTGCCTTGTTTGCACTGCTGCTGAAAAAAATCACTGCCCTCAAAACAGAAGGTCCTCTGTGGTTACTTGAACCTTTAGGGATTCCAGATGCCTGGAGCCACAAAGATATCCTCACAGAGATGGCAGTGGGCAGAGTTCTTGCGACCACATCAGACACGCTCAACACAGCTTGAAGCGATGTCCTGGCACTGAGTTGGCCTTCGGAAACGAGGCTCTTCAGCTCCTCTTGGTGTTCTTTTGGTAGTTTGTCTACCCCAATTAAGGAGTCATATTTTGGGAGCAGTGGTTGGCTACCCTCATCTCTATACTTCCTGTTGAATAGACCTTCCAGCCAAAAAGGTCTAATTTCTTTAGGACCATTTTATAAGGAGTAGACTTCAGAGGACCCTGCACAGCTTCAATCTCTCCTGGACTGCTTGCACTAATGGGGACCTAGGAGCAGGATGCTGATAGTACTCTTTGGCCAGTACTTGCTACCTCCTGTCAACTCTTTTGGACATAGCTGGGATAGAAGCAGAGGGGTGCCAGGTTGCCTTGGTGAGTTTGAGCAGGACCTCATTTATAAGCAACCAGTCTCTCCAGTTTTGCAATGTGATGTGTGTCCAGGAGTTTGCGCTGCTTCTCCCGAATTACCTCAAGTGGAATGTTCAGTGTTTCCACTGTTAGTAAATATTAACATTTTCATGATTTTTCTCATTGTCTTTTGTATACTGATTATACTCCCAGAATCCTTGCTGTATTAGCCAAAAGTGTGCCTGGAGTCTAAGGTCTCAGAGTGTTGGTTCCTAAACTGAACTTAGTGTGTGATTAGCACTTTAGAATGTAACTGTTATTGGTATCGAGCTTTTGGCATCAAGCTTGGTGCTGCAGATAGCGCTGCACGGATGATCCTTGGAGTCCAAAGGAACCATTGTGTTGTCTCTCTCTTTGGCACTGAGATACTAGAGCGGGACTCTGACATGTGGCTCTTTATGGAAGAGGCCTCAGAAGAGCTCATGTCTCCTACTCAAAGTTAAAGAAGACAACCAGTGTCTAGCCTTTCCCTTGAGTGATGCTTCTTTCTGCCGATGTGGCAAACGAGTGGGGTTTATGTGAGGGGGCAACTGAAGGATTTGGGGCCTAGTCCGAGCGTGCCAATGTTGAGGTGGGAAGAGAATCAGGTCTCCCAGGGTCTGCAGAGGCCTGCATAGATTTCTCAAGCTGGAAAAGCTTGACCCTGGCCTCTCTGGCGTTTTTGCTTCTCCTGGAAGCTTTTGATACGGTCTCCCACAGTATTCTTGCCGGCAAGTTAAAGAAGTATGGGCTGGATGAATGGACTATAAGGTGGATAGAAAGCTGGCTAGATCGTCGGGCTCAACGGGTAGTGATCAACGGCTCGATGTCTAATTGGCAGCCGGTATCAAGCAGAGTGCCCCAGGGGTCGGTCCTGGGGCCGGTTTTGTTCAATATCTTCATTAATGATCTGGAGGATGGCGTGGACTGCACTCTCAGCAAATTTGCAGATGACACTAAACTGGGAGGAGTGGTAGATACGCTGGAGGGTAGGGATAGGATACAGAGGGACCTAGACAAATTAGAGGATTGGGCAAAAAGAAATCTGATGAGGTTCAACAAGGACAAGTGCAGAGTCCTGCACTTAGGACGGAAGAATCCCATGCACTGCTACAGACTAGGGACCGAATGGCTAGGCAGCAGTTCTGCAGAAAAGGACCTAGGGGTTACAGTGGACGAGAAGCTGGATATGAGTCGACAGTGTGCCCTTGTTGCGAAGAAGGCTAATGGCATTTTGGGCTGTATAAGTAGGGGCATTGCCAGCAGATCGAGGGACGTGATTATTCCCCTCTATTTGACACTGGTGAGGCCTAATCTGGAGTACTGTGTCCAGTTTTGGGCCCCACAGTACAAGAAGGATGTGGAAAAATTGGAAAGAGCCCAGCGGAGGGCAACAAAAATGATTAAGGGGCTGGAGCACATGACTTATGAGGAGAGGCTGAGGGAAATGGGATTGTTTAGTCTGCAGAAGAGAAGAATGAGGGGGGATTTGATAGCTACTTTCAACTACCTGAAAGGGGGTTCCAAAGAGGATGGAGCTCGGCTGTTTTCAGTGGTACCAGATGACAGAACAAGGAGTAATGGTCTCAAGTTGCAGTGGGGAAGGTTTAGGTTGGACATTAGGAAAAACTTCCTGTCAGGGTGGTTAAGCACTGGAATAAATTACCTAGGAAGGTTGTGGAATCGCCATCATTGGAGATTTTTAAGAGCAAGCTAGAAAAACACTTGTCAGGGATGGTCTAGATAATACTTAGTCCTGCCATGAGTGCAGGGGACTGGACTAGATGACCTCTCAAGGTCCTTTCCAGTCCTGTGATAAGCACATAGGGACAAAATCAGAAAGGCTAAGGCACAAAATGAGTTACACTTAACAAGGAACACAAGAGGCATTAAGAAGAGATTCTATAAATACATTAGGAGCAAGAAAACAACAAAGGAAAGTATAGGTCCACTACTTAGTGGGGAAGGAGAGCTAATAATGGATTACATCGAGAAGGCTGGATATGCTTAATGGCTATTCTGCCTTAGTCTTCCCTAAAAAGGTTAATTGTGATCAGAAACTTAACACAATTAATAACAAGCTGCAAGGAACACAAGCCAGAATAGGGAAAGAACACATTAAAAAATATTTATATTAGTCATCAAGGCCTGATGAAATTCTCTCTAGGGTACTTAAGGAACTAGCTGAAGCAATCTAGTGATTATCTTTGAGAACTCATGCAGGATGTCCCAGAAGACTGGAGAAGGGCAAACATAGTATCTATCTTTCAAAAGGGGAACAAAAAGGACCTGGGGAATTATAGACCAGTCAGCCTAACTTCAACATCTGAAAAGATATTAGAACTAATTATTAAACAATCAATTTGTAAGCACCCAGAGGATATAGCTAAAATGAATATGTCAAGTAATTTGTCATGTAATTTCCTTTCACAGCATTAATGCCCTAGTGGAGTGGTTCTCAAACTTTTGTACTGGTGACCCCTTTCATATACCAAGCCTCTGAGTGTGATCCCCCTTATAAATGAAAAACACTTTTTAATATATTTAACACCATTATAAATGCTGGAGGCAAAGTGGGGTTTGAGGTGGAGGCTGACAGCTTGCGACCCCCCAGGTAATAACCTCATGACCCCCTGAGGGGTCCTGATCTCCAGTTTGACAACCCCTGTTCTAGTGGATGGGGGGAAGCTATAGATGTGATATATTTTGATTTTAGTAAACTTTTTGACACAGTTCCACATGACATTCTCATAAGTAAACTAGGGAAACGTGTTGTAGAAGAAATTACTACAGTAACTCCTCACTTAAATAACATTGTTTCGTTGTTACATTGCTGATCAATTAGAGAACATGCTCATTTAAAGTTGCACAATGCTCCCTTAAAACGACATTTGGCAGCTGCCTGCTTTGTCCACTGCTTACAGGAAGAGCAGCCCGTTGGAGCTAGCTGGTGGGGGCTTGGAACCAGGGTGGACCGGCAGCCCCCCCATCAGCTCCCCTAAGTTCCCTGTGTGGCAGCTGCCCAGCAGGCTATCAATTGCCAGCAGTTCAGCTGCCCCCCACTGCCCAGTGCTGCTCCTGCCCTCTGCCTTGGAGCTGCTCCCAGGAGCCTCCTGCTTGCTGTGCGGGGGGGAGGGGAAGAAGGGGGCTAATGTCAGGGTGTCTCCCTCCCCCATGCTCCTGCCCCGGGGGGGGGGGGGGAAATGGGGGGGGCTTGCTCGCAGCAGCTGCTGTCTCAACTTGCTGATCTACTTTAAAAGGCAATGTACTTAGAGTGGGGTCAGCGTACTTAAAGGGGCAATGTGCATCTCCCTCTCTCTCTCTCACACACACGGTGTGTGTCTCTGTCTGCCATGCTGTCTCCCCTCCCTCCATTCATGCTGCTGTGTAGAGTGTGAGGCTACATTAACAACGTGTTAACCCTTGAGGGCTCAGCCGAGTGCTAGCTCATCATTTAGCAGTAAGGCATTCCCTGGGAAATATCCTACCCTCTTCCACCCTTTGACTCCACCACCTCAACCAAGCTTCACAATCATCATTGCTGTGTACAGTATTAAATTGTTTGTTTAAAACTTATACTGTGTATAAATATATATAATATAGTCTTTTGTCTGGTGAAAAAAAATTCCCTGGAATCTAACCCCCCCATTTACATTAATTCTTATGGGAAAATTGGATTTGCTTAACATCGTTTTGCTTAAAGTCGCATTTTTCAGGAACGTAACTACAACGTTAAGCGAGGAGTTACTGTATAAGGTGGGTGCATCGCTGGTTGAAAGACCAAAATCAAAGAATAGTTATCAATGGTTTACTGTCAAACTGGGAGGACATATCTAGTGGGTTCCCACAGGGATCTGGTACTACTGAATATTTTAATCAATTACATCAATAACGGAGAGGAGAATATGCTCATACAATTTGTGGATAACACCAAGCTGGGAGGGGTTGTTAGCACTCTGGAGGACAGGACATTTCTCAAAATGACCTGGAGAAATTAGAGGATTAGTGTAAAATCAGCAAGATGAAATTCAGTAAAGACAAGTGCAGAGTACTACACCTAAGAAGGAAAAATTAAACACACAAATACATATCAAATGCACAGCTACAAAACAAGGTAGGCAGTAGTACTGCAGAAAAGGATCTGGGGGTTATAGTGTATCATAAATTGAATCTGAGCCAACAATGTGATGCAGTTGAGAAAAAGACTAATATTCTGGAGTGTACTGACAAGAGTGTCATATGTCACCCACAGGAGATACATATCCTGCTCTGCTTGGCACTGGTGAGGTCTGAGCTGGAGTACTGTGTCACATATGTTAAGGGCTGTTATAAAGAAGACTGTGATCAATTGTTCTCCAAGTCCACTGAAGGTGGGACAAAAAGTAATCCGCTTAATCTGCACCAAGGGAGATTTAGGTTTGATTTTGGGAAAAACTTTCTAACTCTAAGGGGAGTTAAACTCTGGCAGGCTTCCAAGGGAGGGCTTGGAATCCGCACCACTGGAAGTTTTTAAGAACAAGTTAAACAAACACCTGCCGGGGATGATCTAGGCACAGTTGGTCTGGCCCCTAGTAAGGGGCTGAACTAGATGACATCTCAAGGTGCCTTCCAGCCCTATATTTTTATGATTCTATGATATTAGAATATCCTCTTGTATTGTGGAGAGATGATGGGGGGGGGGCCTTAGGAAAAAGGGAAACCGATGAAAAGTTTTGGATTTTGGTAAGGGGGGTTTGTTTTTATAAAGCCAACAAGGAGAGGGAACCTAACTAACTCTACCTACTCTAACACTAATTATAGACATTAGTAAGGTAATAGTTAAGTCGCACAAAGCAAGGGAATGGACACTGCAGGGATTCTGTCTCACAGCCATGGGCTTTAAGGAACTAGCAGTGGCTGAGCCCGCTCAACCTTATATGCCTTCAGTTACTGGGGGAAATGCAAGGACATCAGGATGCAGGCCTGGCCCCAATGGACACTGCTATTGCACACACGGGCCGTGTGCGCGTCAAGAGTGTAATCTGTGTGGACAGTCACTCAGAGAGAAACCGAAGTTCCCCGAAACACAGTGTTTCCAGATTAAAATGATCTGAGCTACACACAAGATGAACAGCTGTAACTAGGAGTGAAGAGAATAAAAGCAGTCAATGGACTAAAGGACCAGGATGCTCCCACTTGCTGCTTTAGCACCTGTAAGGAAGTGAGAAGTTGTGAGGATTTTGCCTCCTTATTCTATCCTTGCACGGAGCATTGCATTGCTTGAGATGATATACACTTGGCTCTGCTTGCAGAGATGTCCACAGGGACTCAGACTTGGTGTGCAGAGCACAGCCATATCACGAGACTGAGGATCACTCTCCTTTGCATACCAAGTCCACTTTCCATTCAATGAGCACCTGCCGGAGCCAGGAAAGACACCCACCTCTGGGCTGAGAAGATACCATAGAACACTGCAGAAGTCCCGTTTACAGAGTGCAAGGTAAATACATCCTTCAGTAGATTGAAGTTGGTTCCACTCTCTGGATCCAAGCAAACCAGCTGGGTCTTTAGGAAAGTTGTCCACCGCTTCTGCAGGGTCTTCAGGCCTCCCAAGTCCCCCTAGAGAGAGAGCAGAAAGGAGACATTTACACTCAGGAAAAAGAGGATTTATCTGCTGCTCACAGCTTCTAGCAAGAGCTTATCTTAACTCATCCAAGCATCTTGGGTACTCTTCTGTTCAAGCATTAGCACTGTGCTTTCACTAGGGGCTTCTATGACCAACAGGTCCATTCCAGTGTCCTCAAACACAAAAGAAGGCAGCCCCAAGATTAGGGCAGGATATGTACATAAAGTCAGACTGGAAATAAAGCATAATTTTTTAACCATGAGGGACGTGATGGATTCTCCATCATTGACAAATTTTAAATCAAGATTGGTTGTTTTTCTAAAAGATCTGTTCTGGGGATTATTTTGGGGAAGTTCTATGGTCTGTGTTATGCAGGAGATCAGACTAGATGATCACAATGGTTTCTTCTGGCCTTAGAATCTACAAAATATATTGGAATGACAGAGTAGGGAAATGGCACTATATGTGAAAGAAAGCAGAGTCATATATAGTGAAAATCATAAATAAACCAAGCTGTACCGTAGAATGCCTATGGATATAAATTCCCTGGTTGAATAATAAGAGTTTAGCAGTAGGAATATACCACCAACAACATAACCAGGATGGTGATGGTGATTGTGAAAGGCTCTGGGAGAGTAGAGCAGCTCCAAAACCAGAAAACCCAATGGTAATGGGGGATTTCAACTATCCCTATAGTGACTGGGTACGTCACCTCAGGACAAGATGCAGAGATAAAGTTTCTAGACATCATTAATGACTGCTTCTTGGAGCAGCTAGTCCTGGAACCTATAAGGAGGGAGGTGATTCTTGATTTATCTCTAAGTGGAGCACAGGATCTGGTTTAAGAAGTAAATATAGCTGAAACGCTGGGTAATAGCAACCGTAATATAATTATATTTAACATCCTTTTGGGGGGGAAATACCAAAGAAACCCACCACAGTAGCATTTAACTTCAAAAAGGGGAACGACACAAGAATGAGGTTTGTTAAACAGAAATTAAAAGGAATAGTCGCAAGAATAAAATGCCTCCAAGCTTCATGGAACTTTTTAAACATACCATAATACAGGCTCAATTAAATGTATAGCCAAAATAGAAAATGCAAACAAAACAACACCACCACGCAGATCAAAAAAATGCCACCATGGCTAAACAACAGAGTTGAAGAGGTGGTTAGAGACAAAAAGGAATCCTTTAAAAATTGGAAGTTAAATCCTACTCAGGAAAACAAAAAGGAGCATAAATTCTGGCAAGTCAAGTGTCAAAGGAAAATTAGGCATGCCAAAAAAGAATTTGAAGAGCAACTAGCAAAAGACACAAAAACTGACAGCTAGGGTGACCATATGTCCCAATTTTATAGAGACAGTCCTGATATGGTGCTTTGTCTTATATAGGAGCCTATTACCTCCCACCTCCGTCCCAATTTATCTGGTCATCCTACTGACAGCAACGAATTTTAAGTACATCAGAAGCAGGAAGCCTGCCAGACTGATTGGCAGTGGGGCCGCTGGCTGATTGAGGTGCTAAAGGAGGCTCAAGGAAGACAAGGCCATTGCGGAGAAACTAAATGAATTACAGGTCTGTCTCATCTTACGCTGGGGTTACGTTCCGCAGTCAGCGCCTAAAGCGAAAATCGCATATAGTCAAAATTACATTGAGTGTAATGGCGGGCGGAATCGCCCGCACTACAGAAACAGTATTTAAATTGTTATTTTTCTCTTTTTTTTTTGTTTTGTTTTGGTTTTTGCCAACCGCGTAAATCTGAAATCGTGCATGTTAAATGCGCCTAAGATGCAACAGACCTGTATTTACATCGGTCTTCACTGCAGAGGATGTGAAGGAGATTCCCAGAGCCAGGCTATTTTTGTTAGGTGACAAATCTGAAAAACTGTCCCAGACTGAGGTGTCAATCGAGGTGGGTTTGGAACAAATTGATCAGTTAAACAGTAATAAGTCACCAGTACCAGATGGTATTCATTCAAGAGTTCTGAAGGAATTCATACAAGAAATTGCAGAACTAATAACCTATTGCTTAAATCAGCTTCTGCACCAGATGACTGGAGAATAGCTAATGTAATGCCAATTTTTTAAAAACGCTTCAGAAGCAATCCTGGCAATTACAGGCTGGTAAGCCTAACTTCAGTACGAGGCAGATTGATTAAAACTATTGCAAAGAACAGAATTATCAGGCTCACAGATGAACATGATGATATGTTGGAGAAGAGTCAACTCAGCCTTTTGTAAAGGGAAATCATGCCTCACCAATCTACTACAATTCTTTGAGAGTATCAACAAGCACACATACAGGTTGATCCAATTAACACAGTGCACTTGGACCTTCAGAAAAACTCTGACAAGTTCCAACACCAAAGGCTCTTATGCAAAGTAAGCAGTCATGTGCTGTTCAACACATTCATAAATGACCTGAAAAAGGAGTGAACAGTGAGGTGGCAAAATCTGCAGATGATACAAAATTACTCAAGATAGTTAAGTCCAAAGCAGACTGGAAAGAGAGTTACAAAGGGATCTCACAAAGCTGGGTGACTAGGCAACAACGGCAGATGAAATTCCATGTTGATAAATGCAAAGTAATTCACATTGGAAGACATAATCCCAGCTACACATACACAATGAGGGGGGTCTAAATTAGCTGTTACCACTCAAGAAAGCTCTTGGAGTCATTGTGGATAGTTCTCTGAAAACATCTGCTCAATGTGCAGTGGCAGTCAAAAAAGCTAACAATGTTATTACCTTTCCTAATGGTTCCTCAATCAGAAAACGTAATGCTACTATATAAATCCATGATATGCCCACACCTTGAATGACCATGCAGTTCTGGTCATCCCACCTCAAAAAAGATGTTTGAACTGGAAAAAGTGCAGAGAAGGGCAGCAAAACTGATTAAGGGTATGGAACAGCTGCTGTATGAGGAGAGATTAAAAAGACTGGAACTGCTGAGTTTAGAAAAGAGATGGCTGGGGGGGAGGTGGGAGGGCTATGCTAGAGAATGGTGTGGAAAACATGAATACAGAGGTGTTATTTACTCCTCCTCATAATACAAGAACCAGTGGTCACCCAATGAATCAATAGGCAGCAGGTTCAAAACAAAACAAAAGGAAATACTTCTTCACACAATGCACAGTCAACCTGTGGAACACATTGCCAGGGGATGTTGTGAAGGCCAAAATTATAACAGGGTTGAAAAAAGAATGAGAAGTTCATGGAGGATAGGTCCAGCAATGGCTATTAGCCAAGATGGTCAGGGATGCAACTTCGTGCTCTGGGTGTCGCTAGCCTCTGCCTGCCAGATAGTGGGAGTGGACGACAGGGGATGGATCTCTCAATAGCACTATTCTGTTCGTTCCCTCTGAAGCTCCTGGCACTGGCTGCTGTTGGAAGACAAGATATTGGGCTAGATGGACCATTAGTCTGACCCAGTCTGGCCATTCTTATTGTAAACCACTCTCAACAGGCCAAGATAACAGAAAGAAAGCTTCAATTGGCAGAATACATAACCACCAGAGGCGGTATTAAATTATTGATGAATGATCTTGAAGGCAAGCTTGTCAGATTTCACAAGCTACCCAAACTGGGCATGGCCTGTGTTACAGCTAACATAGCATGTTAGACAATAGATGAGCATGTGAAGCTGTAGCTGTGTCGGTCCCAGGATATTAGAGACAATTCATACAGGCAAACAATAAAAGACAAAAACACCCTGTCACCGGTAGATGAACACTTTTCACAAAGTCATCACCCTATATCTGACCTCTTAGTCCTCATCTTCAAAGGAAACCTGCACAACACTTTCAAAAGACAAGCCTGGGAGCTTAAATTCACTATTCTGCTAGACACTAATAATCATGTACTGGACAGAGACACTGGATTTATGGGTTATTACAACAATCTGTAACTCACTAACCTCCCCCCCGCCCCCCATTTTGTGTCAACAGACCACTCTACCTTGAATGGTCCCTTATAATACATGCTAACTTATGCTAAACAATCTGTTGCACCTTGCATTTAGCTGTGATGCAGTAAGTACCTTTCCCAGACCTGAAGCAGAGCTCTGTGTGACTCAAAAGCTTGTCTCTCTCACGAACAGAAGTTGGTCCAAAAAAACATATTACCTCACCCACCTTGTCCCTCTAACAGATGAGCATTGAGCTTTGCAATACACAGACAGGCAGACTCCCTGATCATGGAATTTACAATGATAATGAAGGTAAAGCCCCACCCTGCGCTGCACAGCAGATTCTACAGGGGCCCACTGGAAGGTTTGCAGTAGATGCAGATAAATTACAAATGAAGCATTTTTATTAAAGATGGATGTGATCAGTAGTCAGTATGGCAACCTGTGTTCTCTATTTGTATATTATTGTAGAGCCAATAGAGCCTTTAGTCCTGACAGATTGACTCCCGCCTCTGATCAGCCCATGATGCCATCCTGCACCACCCACTTGTAAATTTTCAAACAAGCACCTTCCGTGCTTTTTCCCATGCTGCCTCTGGGGGGTGGAAGGTGCTCCTCACAAACATCTGCAAAACAAACTCACTGTTCTCCTTCAAATGCTATCTTAAAACTGCTGTGAAGCCTACAAAAACTTGACAATGTTTAGGCTGCTGGTTCACTGATACCGCTGTCTTTTGTGCTGACCAATACTGTCTCATTGTTTCCTTGTACTCTGCCTGTATCCATCTGTCATCTCTTGTCTTATACTTACATTGTAAGCTCTGAGGCAGTGACAGCCTGTTGAGTCTGTATTTTGCACCTAGCACAATGGGCTCTTGGTCCGTGACTGGGGCTCCTAGGCACTATGATAATATAAATAATGATAATAAATAAGAGCCGAATCACACATCAGAGCCCTGTGGTGCTGGGTGCTGCACAGACACAATGAGAGAGGCACTGTCCCAAAGAGTTTGTAACTTAAGACAAGCAGGAACAGGTGGATGTAATAAGCTAAGGAAGTGGGCGGGGGGGGCATACTGGGGTAACACGGCAGAAAGACACAGTTACAGATTAGTTTTTAAAAGGTATTCAACAAGCAATCAACTTTAATGACATTGGAAGACCCTGCCTAGCCCTTCAAGCTGGCTATTTACTATTGATGTCACAGCAGATGTGGGGCTTGGAAAGGGTCATGGAGGAGGATAGAACAGTCTTTATGGACTAGCTCGTGGAGGGAAGAGGAGCCATGGAGGAAAGCACAGAGATGCTTGTGGGAGACGCAGACAAGCAGGACATGGATGACGGCCCATATGATGGAGAGGAGGAGACTGCACGGGAGGCAGTGCAGAGGAAGTACAGGCAGGAATGTTCAGGCAAGCAGCATGAGCTGAGGACAGAGATCATGGAGAAGCAAGAGAAGATGAGGGTGAGAGGCAGGAGGGAGAACTAGGAGTTCAAAGGGAGCCCACAAGGCTCACCAGGAGCTGAACACGCTCTGCGGGTGCAGTGAGATAGGTTATTTTTGCAGTGGAGGTTTGGACAGAGACGAGAGGTAGCTGTGTGTCAGGGAGGCCAGAGAGGAGGAATTTGCTGTGGTGGAGGTGTGGATGGCCAAGGCCAGGACCGGAGTTTGGCTGTGTGGATGGAGAGGAGTGGACAGAATCTGGAGATACAGCAGAGCTCAGTTTAGTGACAGAATCTGATCAGGGATGGAAGATGTTCTTCGGCAAAGAGAACAGAGGGGCTCCAAGTCCACATTGACACCCCTACCTCCAAGCGGTGGCAGGACATATTGTGCTCCTGACAGTGTTACGACAGTGAGATGTAAAAGTGAGGGCCTGGCCATGTACCATCACTGCATATCCCATAGGCTCTTCTGGCAGAAGCAGGTTTCCAGTTCTGGTTTTGACGGTGCACCCCATAATGCTTTATGGGAATATGCTTATGAATGTATATATGACATAACTGGAATATGGTTTATGCTACATATGCCATATAACATATCTCTGTAAAGGTTATGATCTACTAAATATATTCATCCTATTTGTATGCATGTATCATTTTTGTATTTGAAGTTATGCATATTGGCTATGTACTTGTTTAATTTTAAGTAGCCTCAGTGAAGCAGTTGGTCAACTTCCTGAGAAAAGACTATTCTCAGTAAAAGCAGCAAAGAATCCTGTGGCACCTTATAGACTAACAGATTCTTTGCCACAGGATTCTTTGCTGCTTTTACAGATCCAGACTAACACGGCTACCCCTCTGATACTATTCTCAGTAAGTGCCCAATCAAGAAACACTTAAGCCAACAATGAACTTGGAGACGACAATCCACATCTGAGCTTTCCCAGGAATGTGACCTGGCTGGTAAGGAACTCAGTCATGCATGGACATATGACTTGCCCATGTGACTCCAAAACTCCATCCTGGAGCTGAATTCTGGATAAGAGAGAGGAGGGGGACCACCCACAAGAGAAAGTCTATTTAAGCCCCTGAAAACCCCTCCATTTTGTCTTCAGCTGGCTCAAGAGATAGCCTCTCCACACCCAAAGGTTACCTAAAAGAGACTGGAACAAAGGACAGTAACCACAGGGGTGGGAGTGATTGCTGGACCCAGACTAGAAGGAGGCTAGTCTGTAAAAGCAGCTTACTGGAACATCTCTAAGGGTGAGATTTCATCAGTAATCACTTTCTTACTGTATTAGGCATAGACTTGCGTGTTTTATTTTATTTTGTCTGGTAATTTACTTTGTTCTGTCTGTCATTACTTGGAACCACTTGAATCCTACTTTTTGTATTTAATAAAATCACTTTTTACTTATTAATTAACCCAGAGTATGTATTAATACCTGGGGAGGGGAGGGGGGGGGGAGATAAACAGCTGTGCATATCTCACTATCAGTGCTATAGAGAGCGAACAATTTATGAGTTTACCCTGCATAAGCTTTATACAGGGTTGTGACGGTGCTGCCTGTTGGAGTCAGCTGAGGTCACTCAATGAGGGTGAACTGCAAACAGAACGGGGCAGACAAACCCCAAACGCTGGTGGATATTCCAATACGTAGATTTTCCAAGCCAGCACAAAACAACTTCTATATTACCATACAGGTTACTCAGGAGTCCAAACAACGCAGTTCCCTTAAAGTACCCAGCCTCAGGCCTCCGTCCAGACACACCTGTCAGATATGATGATGATTATTGAGAATCTTATCTCATCATATAAAAGAAAAGGTTCTTCCAATCCCAAAGGATTTAAGGGTAAAACGGATTTATTTGGCGTTTGGACCCCATTGGGAGATGGGTGTCTGTGTGCTAGAGACAGGAACATTTTTTAAGCTGTTTTCAGTTAAGCCTGCAGCTGTTAGGGGACGAGGTTCAGACCTGGGTCTGGGTTTGCAGCAGGCTAGGGTGTCTGGCACAAACCAGGCAGGGCGCTGAAGTTCTAAGCTGCCAAGGGAAACAGGCTCAGGGGTAGTCTCAGCACATCAGTTGGCAGTTCCCAAGGGGTTTCTGTGATCCAATCCGTCACACTGGTGTCCTGGCCAGATAAGGGTAATTACTTTTTACTGCCTCCTGAGAGTGGCAGACACCTTCGGACTGGCAGGCAGCTTTCACCTTGCACAGAAGCTGCCAGATGCCTGTGAGGCCATCCCCTCCCTTCTGCATTGTGGGAGCCCTGGGGATTGTACCTTGCAGACTCTGGCCACGCGTGGGACCTTCACTTGTTCATAGAAGTCATACTCTCTGGCTGTCTCTGTGAAGAAGAAATAGATTTTGTCGTCCTCTCCACTCTCGCCCCCTCTCAGGAAAGTGGAGCCCACAAAGACTGGGTCTATGGATACAAGTGAGAGACAATCACAACAGGAAATGAGCTAACGGAGGTTCAAATGCTGAACAAGGCAGATCCCCCCTCCCCCCGCCACAGGTGACTACCACTGTTCCTAGGCAAAGGGCCAGTATATTGATATCATCCCTACCTGCCTTGGACACTCTCAGGGGCCAAGAGGAGGCAGGATTCACTTGGCATCTTCTCTGTGTGTCATCGGCCATTGATGGTCTCCAAGACTCCCACCCCCGTCCCCCTCAGAAACATCCATCTCCCCCCTTCTCTTTCTCTGTCCCCAGATCCCTTAGAGACTTAGCAAGGGCAGCATCTTGGACCCTGGATTTCAGAAAAGCAGACTTTGACTCCCTCAGGTAACTGATGGGCAGGATCCCCTGGGAGAATAACATGAGGGGGAAAGGAGTCCAGGAGAGCTGGCTGTATTTTAAAGAATCCTTATTGAGGTTTTAGGAACAAACCATCCCGATGCGTAGAAAGACTAGTAAATATGGCAGGTGACCAGCTTGGCTTAACAGTGAAATCCTTGCTGATCCTAAACACAAAAAAGAAGCTTACAAGAAGTGGAAGATTGGACAAATGACCAAGGAATATAAAAATATTGCTCAGGCATGCAGGAGTGAAATCAGGAAAGCCAAATCACACTTGGGAGTTGCACCTAGCAAGAGATGTTAAGAGTAACAAGAAGGGTTTCTTCAGGTATGTTAGCAACAAGAAGAAAGTCAAGGAAAGTGTGGGCCCCTTACTGAATGAGGGAGGCAACCTGGTGACAGAGGATGTGGAAAAAGCTAATGTACTTAATGCTTTTTTTGCCTCTGTCTTCACAAACAAGGTCAGCTCCCAGACTGCTGCACTGGGCAGCACAGTATGGGGAGAAGGTGACCAGCCCTCTGTGGAGAAAAGTGGTTCAGGACTATTTAGAAAAGCTGGACGAGCACAAATCCATGGGTCCAAATCTAATGCATTCAAGGGTGCTAAGGGAATTGGCTGATGTGATTGCAGAGCCATTGGCCATTATCTTTGAAAACTCATGGCGATCGGGGGAGGTCCTGGATGACTGGAAAAAGGCTAATGTAGTGCCCATCTCTAACAAGGGAAGGAGGAGGATCCAGGGAACTACAGGCCAGTCAGCCTCACCTCAGTCCCTGGAAAAATCATGGAGCAGGTCCTCAAGGAATCAATTCTGAAGCACTTAGAGGAGAGGAAAGTGATCAGGAACAGTCAGCATGGATTCACCAAAGGCAAGTCATGCATGACTAACCTAATTGCCTTCTATGACGAGATAACTGGCTCTGTGGATGAGGGGAAAGCAGTGGATGTGTTATTCCTTGACTTTAGCAAAGCTTTTGATACCGTCTCCCACAGTATTCTTGCCAGCAAGTTAAAGATGTATGGGCTGGATGAATGGACTATAAGGTGGATATAAAGCTGGCTAGATCATCGGGCTCAACGGGTAGTGATCAATGGCTCCATGTCTAGTCGGCAGCCGGTTTCAAGTGGAGTGCCCCAAGGGTTGGTCCTGGGGCCGATTTTGTTCAATATCTTCATTAATGATCTGGAGGATGGTGTGGACTGCACCCTCAGCAAGTTTGCAGATGACACTAAACTGGGAGGAGTGGTAGATACGCTGGAGGGTAGGGATAGAATACAGAGGGACCTAGACAAATTAGAGGATTGGGCAAAAAGAAATCTGATGAGGTTCAACAAGGNGCAGATGACAGAACAAGGAGCAATGGTCTCAAGTTGCAGGCGGGGAGGTTTAGGTTGGCTATTAGGAAAAGCTTTTTCACTAGGAGGGTGGTGAAGCACTGGAATGGGTTACCTAGGGAGGTGGTGGAATCTCCTTCCTTAGAGGTTTTTAAGGTCAGGCTTGACAAAGCCCTGGCTGGGCTGATTTAGTTGGGATTAGGTCCTGCTTTGAGCAGGGGGTTGGACTAGATACCTCCTGAGGTCCCTTCCAACCCTGATATTCTACGATTTCCGTTGGTCACTCACCGTTCAGCCAGGTCACTGAGATCTCTGTCCGGATGCGCTCCTCAAGGTTTCCCGTTGCTCTGGAGATGATGGGCTGTGTCCCCAGGAAGTTGCTGACAGTGGCAGCATACAGGACACCATCTAGAGGAAGGTCCAAGATGTGACAGGTGTGAAAGACACAAAGGACCAATGTGCAATGCAGGAAAAGAGGTGGGGGAGGGGAAGGGAGTACACCGTGGCCAGGCTGTAATGCAGAGCTGTGCCTGAACCTAGAAGGAAAATGTGGCAAATTGGGCTTTGGTGTAACACCTGGATGGCAAGGAGACGCTGGATTTTACCCCATTTTCCACCCAGGTTCAGCAGCTGGTTTAGAATGCTAGTGGCTACCACTTGTGGCCTCGGTGCTAACCCAGTCACATGACACCCTCCTCCAGTTGGAGATGGAAGGGAATCTTTCTAACCAAGTCAGTCACTGCACTCTGCCTGGCTACCCACGGCTCAAGCACAGGCAAGACAACGAGGACCAGGTTTGGGAGATTCTAGGTCATGGGGGCACCCTGGGCCTTGGTAGCCTCAGTCCTGGATGCTCGGGTCAGTGTATTTAAAAAGCGTTCACTTTCAAACACTAAATGGTTCAAGGTGGTGCAGACCTCATGCGGCCCGCGCCAGCTCCTGGAGTGGGCACGGGCACATGCCGCACTGTGATGTGCAGTGTAATTTGTATCCCTCTCCAGCTCTGGGTCAGGACATGGATTATGGGGTTTTACACATAGGTCACCGGTTCCGTTCAGAGATAGATAGTAATCCCAGGAAGTCATTGCCCCATGTAGTGACTCTGGGGAACAGAGGGCTGGTGCTTCTGTCCAGTTCCTAATAGACAGGTGTCCACATTGCAACTGTAACTAACCGGCCCCGCAAGCAGTCTCTGCAGAGGCGGCCAAGGACTGAACTCCCTTTACACCTGGATGGTGAGGGAAGTATGTTCGCTTGCTGCTGCTACCCCCAACATGCTTCTTCCTTCCAGAGCCACAGTCTTGCTCCCTGCACCGAGTTCCAGAGCAAACCAAAATGCCGCTGACACTGCAACAAACGTACCGACCATTACGGCTGCTGACTGTTGCGTCGGCTCAAAGGGGCATTTCCCCCGGCCACTTTCCTGCCGCTCCACACTGCTGAAATTGGCCACTTTCTGCAATAAAAGCAGAGAAAGTTCAGCCACCCCGTTTGGGTTTGGGGAGGGGCTTACAGACACCATCCGGGGGGGGGCTGTCTGGGGTGGGACAGGCTGAGGTTAAACTGGATTGTGTGAACTCTCAATGGTGGAAGCCCCAGGACTTATCCCCTCCCTTGTTTAACTTGTTACTACAGCCAAGAGAGCATTTATTTTTTGCTGTAGTGCTTCGTTACAAAGGCCGTTAACCACTCACTGGAGGCCCCAATCCTTCCCTGGGCTCCTGCCTCACCACCACCCCACTCAGGACTGGAAATTTAATATATGGAGGGAATGTTCTGTGGTTAAAACACTGCCTGGGGCCTCAGGAGGGTTCAACCCCTGGTTCTGACACAGACTCCTGGCATGACTTTGGGCCACTCACTTCCCCTTCTGCACAATGGGGATACTACTTCCATAGCTCACCAAGAGGCTAAGGGTGAATTCCTTACGGCCTCTGAGGGCTCAAACTAGGGTGATGAAGCCACAGAAAAGCCTCTCATTAGCTTTAGGTTCACCCTTCTTGATCTCTGCCCATTTCCCCAAGCAGGCAGCACTGGTCTCTTCTCCTGGCCCATTCAACCCCCCCTTTACTCCCTCCCCCAACAGGCACTGGGCCCTTACAATGAAGCCGCACTGTGGATCAAAAGCAAAGGTCCCGCAGGTGAAGAGGTGGCTCTCATCAGCAAACTCCAGAATGCGGATGTAATTGTGACACTCTGCCTGCAGGGACAGAGCAAACAGTCATGACACAGGCACTGTGAAAAGCACAACCAGCCACTGATGTCAAGGATTAAGTGCAAGAGGAGAGGAGCGCATAGGCGCCGACTCCATGGGTGCTCCGGGGCTGGAGCACCCATGGGGAAAAATTAGTGGGTGCTCTGCACCCACCGGCAGCCAAGCTCCCCGCCCCCTCACCTCACCTCCCAGCACGTTGCGTCTCCGCTCCTCCCTCCCTTCCAGCGCTTGCCGCCGTCAAACAGCTGTAGCAAGCGCTGCGAGGGAGGGGGGAGGAGCGGAAACGTGGCGCGCTCAGGGGAGGAGGCGGGGAAGAGGCGGGGCTGGGATTTGGGGAAGGAGTCGNCTCGCCTCACCTCCCAGCACGTTGCGTCTCCACTCCTCCCTCCCTTCCAGCGCTTGCCGCCGTCAAACAGCTGTAGCAAGCGCTGCGAGGGAGGGGGGAGGAGCGGAAACGTGGCGCGCTCAGGGGAGGAGGCGGGGAAGAGGCGGGGCTGGGATTTGGGGGAGGAGGCGGGGAAGAGGCAGGGAGGGGGCGGAGACAGGGTTGGAATGGGGGCGGAAGGGGGCGGAGTTGGGGTGGGGACATTGGGGAAGGAGTTGGAATGGGGGCGGGAGGGGGTGGGGAAGGGGTGGAGTTGGGGCAGGGCCGGGGGTGTCGAGCACCCACTGGCGCCAGAAGAAGTCGGCACCTATGGAGGAGCAGACCCCTCTTACTCACGTAAGTAGTAATTGCAGGGAAGGCACTCACAGCCATGTCAGTAGGTGACATAATTATTCAATTCCCCGCAGTAACTGACAACATGCTGGGAACACTGTGTGAATGTGTCATACCCACGAGTATGCCTGACTTTTCAGCCAGCAGAGCCAGAAGCAGCACCTAAGGCTACGTCTACACTACCCGCCGAAATCGGCGGGTAGCCATCGAACTATCGGGGATCGAATTATCGCGTCTTGTCTGGACGCGATAAATCGATCCCCGAACGCGCTACTTCGAACTCCGGTACTCCTGCAGGGCGAGCGGAGTTACCGGAATCGACGTGGGAGCCGCGAACGTCGATCGCGCGCCGCGCGGACGCGAGGTAAGCGCGCCAAATTCGAACTAAGATACTTCGACTTCAGCTACGCTATTCGCGTAGCTGAAGTCGCGTATCTTAGTTTGATCCCTGCCCCTAGTGTGGACCAGCCCTAAGAGAATCTTTACCATGAAGGACAGACCACGAAATCATAGAAATGCAGGGCTGGAAGGGACCTTGAGAAGTCATGAAGTTCTATCCCCTGCACTGAGGCAGAACCAAGTAAACCTAGAACATCCCTGACAGGTGTTTGGCCAACCTATTCTTAGAAACCTCCAGTGATGGAGATTCCACAACTCAGCCTCAAAGGTCAGAAGGAACCATCATGATCATGTAGTCTGACCTCCTGCACATCACAGGCCACAGAACTCCACCCTCCCACTCCTGTAATAGATCCTTCACCTCTGCCTGAGTTACTGAAGTCCTCAAATTCTGGTTTAAAGACATCAAATTACAGAGAATCCACCTCCTTTAGAAGCCTGTTCCAGAGCTTTACTACCTTTATAGTTAGAAAGTTTTTCCTAATACAGTAGAACTCCGTTTAACCATCTTTCTGTATTAACTGAACCGAGCCCCTCCACCTGGGCTTGACAGCACAAGCCCCGCACATTCTCCTGATTATCTGAATTTTTGATTATCCGATCTGGCCCTGGTCCCAAGTAGATTGGATAAATGGGGTTCCCCTGTACCAAACTGAAATCTCCCTTGTTGCAGATTAAACCGTTTACTTCTTGTCCTACCTTCAGTGGACATGGAGAACAATTGATCACTGTCCTCTTTACAACAGCCCTTAACATAAGAACAGCCATACTGGGTCAGACCAATGGTCCTTCTAGCCCAGTATCCTGTCTTCCAACAGTGGCCAATGCTAGGTGCTTCAGAGGGAATGAACAGAACAGGGAATCATCAAGTGATCCATCCCTTGTCGCCCATTCCTAGCTTCTGGCAAACAGAGGCTAGGGACACTTCAGAGCATGGTTTTGCATCCCTGCCACATTGGCTAATAGCCATTGATGGGCCTATCCTCCATGACCTTATCTAGTTCTTTTTTTAACCCTGTTATAGTCTTGGCCATCACAACATCCTCTGGCAAAGAGTTCCACAGGTTGACTGTGCACTGTGAGAAGAAATACTCCCTTTTGTTTGTTTTAAACCTGATGCCTATTAATTTCATTGGGTGACCCCTAGTTCTTGTGTTATGAGAAGGAGTAAATAACACTTCCTTATTTATTTTCTCCACACCAGTCATGACTTTATAGACCTCTATCATATTCCCCCCCCCCCAGTCATCTCTTTTCCAAGCTGAAAAGTCCCAGTCTTATTAATCTCTCCTCATATGGAAGCTGTTCCATACCCCTAATCTTTTTGTTGCCCTTTTCTGAACCTTTTCCAATTCCAATATATCTTTAATTGAGGTGGGGTGACCAGATATGCACACAGTATTCAATATGTGGGTGTACCATGGATTTATATAGAGGCTATATGATATTTTCTGTCTTATATCTATCCCTTTCCTAATGATTCCCAACATTCTGTTCGCTTTTTTGACTGCCACTGCACATTGAGTGGATGTTTTCAGAGAAATATCCACAATGACTCCAAGATCTTTCTTGAGTGGTAACAGCTAATTTAGACCCCATCATTTGATATGTATAGTTGGGATTATGTTTTCCAATGTGCATTACTTTGCATTTATCAACAATGAATTTCATCTGCCATTTTTGTTGCCCAGTCACCCAGTTTCGTGAGATTCCTTTTTAACTCTTCACAGTCTGCTTTGGATTTAACTATCTTGAGTAGTTTTGTATCATCTGCAAATTTTGTCACCTCACTGTTCACCCTTTTTCCCGATCATTCCCGAATATGTTGAATAGCACTGGTCCCAGTACAGATCCCTGGGGGACACCACTATTTACCTCTCTCCATTCTGAAAACTGACCATTTATTCCTACCCTTTGTTTCCTGTCTTTTAATCAGTTACTGATCCATGAGAGGACCTTCCCTCTTATCCCATGACTGCTTACTTTGCTTAAGAGCCTTTGGTGAGGTCAAAGGCTTTCTGAAAATCTAAGTACACTATATCCACTGGATCCCCCTTGTCCACATGCTTGTTGACTCCCTCAAAGAATTCTAGTAGATTGGTGAGGCATGACTTTTCTTTACAAAAACCATGTTGACTCTTCCCCAACAAATTGTGTTCATCTATGTGTCTGACAATTCTGTTCTTTACTATACTTTCAACCAATTTGCCTGGTACTGGAGTTAGGCTTGCTGGCCTACAATTGCCAGGATTGTATCTAGAGTCTTTTTTACAAATTGGCGTCACATTAGGTATCCTTTAGCCATCCGATACAGAAGCTGATTTAAATCCTGGGTGAGAGAAAATAAAGAAGAAATTCTGCCCTGTTTTGCTACAACAGGATCCTTTGATCCCTAGTCATGCAGTGCACTATCCAATGAACTGCCTGGGGCAAGGATGGGGTGGGCCTGCCATGATCTCTGTACAGTATAGAGCACACCGCTGGTTCTCAGACCCAAAGCCTAACAAACATTTACTGTCCTCAGGGCCCAGTGTCACCCCACACCCTGTTCTAAGCCAAATAGACCATGCAGCAGCTCTCAAGGCTCCTGTAGCCCTAGGGCTCAAAAAGCAGGTGGGATTGGCTGGGAAAGCTTGGGTCCTGAGGGGCAGGGCAGAGAGACTATGATGAAAGAAATATTGCCACGGTACAAGGGACAGCCAGCACCTGCTAGCAATAATGTTTTTAAAACTTTAGAAAATGGTACCAGGTTCGAAGTGCAGCAAGACCAGAGGTTTATTATTATTTAAAACAAGTGTCCTACTAGGGACAAATTGAAGCATATGTACAGGAGGAAATGCAAACGCCCAGGGTAAATTCTTCTGCTTCTTTCCTTTTGTGCTAATAAAAGTAATCAGAAATAAAACAGAAGTAGGGAGAGGGTCAGAGAAATTCAATGAGAAAAACATGATTGAATCCAGCTCACCAAATGGAGTCCTAGATGCTTGCAACCCTGTCCCATCCTACCTTCCTCTTCTCCCTACAACTGTTGGTTAAACCCACTTGCTAGGTCTGGTTTTAAAATGTAGCTCCCAATCCTGCCAACAGCTACATGAGTATGTCCTAGATTTGCTACCGCAGAGCGCCTCCTCATTGTGAGACCCAGCATTGCAGCCCCACATCCTCGCTCTCCACCTTATGACTTTGGTGGTCTGTGCAGTGACTTGGCCCAGCAGCCTGGTCAGGCTAAGCATCCCACTAGAAAAATTAGTGATTTCTTTTGACTGAGGTGGTAAATCAAAGACCCAGAAACTCTGAGACACTTCCCACAGTGAGAGAACAGGCTTTGGCCAGGTGCAAGAGGCTATTTTTCAAATCAAATTATGAACATCTGAAAATGTGCCACCGACATTTGTTTGGAAGGAAATTGCTGGCACACAGACACTACGGTGGTGGGCACCTCACCCAGCCTGAGCACTGAAATTTGCTATTATTGCCCTCAAAATGTGTGTGGCCGAACCACAATTTAAAAGCAGGAGCATCAATAAAATTCTTACCACCACAGCAGAGCTGCCGGGCTTACCTCTAACATTCCTTCTCCCAGACCAGATCGACATGTAGAAAGTGGAGGTCTGGCAGCAACCCAGCTCCTATTCACAGTCAGATTCAGACAGTGTCTAGGGGATTAACTGTCTCAGAACACAAGGCTCAACTGACCAGAACAGGGATGCATGAAGCCTGGTCACTCACCTGACAGGAGCTAGCACCAGGTGCTTCAGAGGAAGGTAGGAGCACCCCCCTGCAGACAGTAAAGGGCTAACCTGCCAGAAGGTAAGCTGTTGATTATACATAAAGCAGGAGGGTCTATCCTTTGCGCATGTTTATCCTATCATATGTAAGTGGATCGTCTGTTTATCAGAGAAACATTCCACCTCTCTCTGAATCCCGAAAAGCTCTCAACTCCATGATATACTATGGCAAGGGGAGTCCACAGATTTATTGGGCATGGTGTGTAAAAAATTTCCTATGATCTGTTTTAAATTGGTTTCCTTTCGATTTCATTGACTGCTTCCTTGTCTGATTTGTGAGAGGATAAACAGGATTCTCTATCTACCACTCATCTAGATAGTGATTTATTTGCATGACAGTAGCACCCACAATGTGCTAGGTGCTTTCCCAAAGTACAGAGTAAAGTCCCTGCCCCAAAGAACTCTCAAAACCTCTCTCACGTCCTCTCTCACTAGCCTCCTCTACTAATTAAACATAGTCCTAATCCTTTTACTATCTCCTCACACGGAAGTCTTTCTACATCCTAATCATTTGCCACCCATTCCCCCAAACACCCTCTACTTCTTTGTTTAACTCCCCTCCAACCCTTCCCCCCCTTTTTCTATACAGGGTGAACAGAACTGATTCTGATAACCCAGGTGAGGGTATGCCATTGATTCCTATCATGGCATTACAACATTCTGGGTATCCTTTGCACCCCAATCCTTATATATCCTGCCATACCTTTGCTTGTTTTTATTCTGTATTATTTGTATTACAAGGTTACCGAACGTACTCAACTGAGATTAGGGTCCCATTGTTCTGGGTGCTGTACATGCCCCTGGAAAGAGACAACCACTGCCTCAGAGCCTGAAGCCTAAACAGGAGACAGATATGGAAGGTGAAACAGGCATAGAGTCATAGACTTTAAGATCATCTAGTCCGACCTCCTGCACAACGCAGGCCAGAGAATCTCACCCACCCACTCCTGTAACAAACCCCTGACCTATGCCCGAGTTATTGAAGTCCTCAAATCGTGGTTCACATAGAGAAGTGAAGTGACTTAACCAAGGTCACTTGGCAGGTAAATGGCAAAGCCCAGGTCTCTTGACTCCCAGTCCCATGCCCATCCACTAGATTAGACTACCTCCTCTGACACTTATCAGGGAGAAAGAACTGATTCAAGGATGAAAAAACAGAAAGGACTAGAGAGGCTGAGAGCAGGTATAATGCCATGGTCTCAGAGACCTTCACTGAGTACTTGGCCCCTCCCTACAGCCAGAGAGGGACTGGCCTGAGAACAGAGAGTGTTGTGACAGGCGGAGTTTATTGCTGGGGCTGGAAAAGATCAAAACCTTCAAGGGAATGAAGCCCAAAGAGCACTAATGCAGTAAGCCTGGTCCTGATGATGACGGAAATTCGATTGGCAAGCTAGGAGCGTATGAAAATGGGCTCATAATGGAAACTGCTTTGTAACCTGAGTTTACCAAGTGCCATCAGACCTGGGAACTTTACTTCTATGCAGCTGAAAGCCTAAACTGATTATTTTTGCATGAAATCAGTGCCCAGGATGAGCAGGAAAGGGGGCCAGGGGAAAGTGCATCCCACCGGCACTCTCCCAAGGAATGCCTCTCACACATATAGTGGTTACAGTTCTGGTTCCTGAAAAGGCAGTTGACAACTGAAAAGGAGAGCTACAAGAATGATTCAAAGTCTGAAAAACCTGCCTTATAGTGAGAGATCGAAGAAGCTCAATCTGTTTAGTTTAACAAACAGGACTAAGAGGAGATCTGATCACTGTCTATAAGCACCTACATGGGGAGAAGATTTCTGATGGTAAACTGCTTTTTAAAACTAGTAGATAAAGGCAGAACAATATCCAATCAACAGCTGGAAGCTGAAGCTAGACAAATTCAGACTAGAAATAAGGTGTAATTTTCAACAGTGAGGATAATTAACCATTGGAACAACTTACCTGGGGACACTGGATTTTCTGTCACCTGTCAGTTGAAGGTTGTATAACCAAAGCCAAAAAGGGATTTTAGGTATACTGCTTCCGCATCGGTCAGTGACCAATCTTCTGGCAGTAATCTCAGGGGAGAGGGGACACGTTACACCCCATGTTCTTTATGGAAATATGGTTATGATATGAATATGGTATAACTAAGATATACTTTATGCAAGATGGATCTTGTAAGGCAGGGGTAGGCAACCTATGGCACGTGTGCCGAAGGCGGCATGCGAGCTGATTTTCAGTGGCACTCACACTGCCCGGGTCCTGGCCACCGATCTGGGGGGCTCTGCATTTTAATTTAATTTTAAATGAAGCTTCTTAAACATTTTAAAAACCTTATTTACTTTACATACAACAATAGTTTAGTTATATATTATAGACTTATAGAAAGAGACCTTCTAAAAATGTTAAAATGTATTACTGGCACGCGAAACCTTAAATTAGAGTGAATAAATGAAGACTCGGCACACCACTTCTGAAAGGTTGCCGACCCCTGTTGTAAAGTATCATTGGAAAAGTTATAATTTACGGAATGTGTTTATCCAATTTGTATGCATGCATCATTTTTGTATCTGAAGCTGGGAATATTGACCATGTCTCTGTATTTCAAATGTGCTACATTGGATGAGGCCAAACAATGTTAGTGGTTTATTGAAGAAATGTACACGAGCATAAGAATTATCCCAGGAACTGTCTGCACTAGAAACCTCTCAGAGATAGCACTACACAATGGGAGCTGTTTGACCCAGGTCACAGCAAAAAAGCTTTCCAGCAAGTCGGGGGGAAGATATAAAAGAGGGACAATGACAACATGAGTGGCCTCACTCTCCCTACAACAACACACCTGAAATCACCTGAGGAACAAAGACTGAACTGTGAGAAGTGATGGTCCCAGGCTTTAGCCTGTGTAAGAAAACCTGGGAAAGCCAAGGCAACTTGGGCCTTAAGAATCTGCCAGCCTGTTTATCACTCAGGGTGAGAATTTGTTAATTTGTATCCTACCTAGCTAGTGTGTTAAGCGCAGTCTGCGGATTTTGTTTATTTACTAAGGTAATCTGCTTTGTTCTGTTTGCTATCCCTTGAACCACTTAAAATTCACCTTTTGTAGTTGTTAAACTTATTTCTTGTTTATAATAAAACCCAGTTTGTAATTTCTAACTGGGGGGCAAGAAGTTGTGCATCTCTCTCTTCACATTGAGGAAGAGGGTGAATTTTATGAGCTTGCGCTGTACAGATATTTCTATACAGTGCAAGACAGTATTATTTTGGGTTTATCTCCCAAAAGGGGTGGGCACGTGAGTGCTGGGGGAGTCCTCTCACACAGAGCTGACTTCCGTCTGTGTCTGCAGCGGGGTGTGCTGCAAGAGGCTGGAGAGTCTAGTTCAGCACAGCAGGGAGAGGGAACCCAGGCTGCTTAAGCAGGAGAGGCTCAGTGAAATCCCAGTACATCAGGTGGCATCCCAGAAGGGGGGTCCAAATCGTCACACTGTAGTCTAACTCAAGGTGTCTCTCTCTAAAAGATGCTATTGGTCAAACAAAAATTCTGGGCTTGATGCAAGAATCACTTGATGAAATTCTCTCGCCTGTGTTAGTAACGAGGTCAGACTAGATCATCATAATGGTGTCCCACCTCCCCACCTGCCCATCCCCAGGGGCATTAAAATCTATTAATCAAGAGGCCATCACTGTGAGGGCTTGAATCCAGAGGAGGACAGTGTCACTTGGCAGTACATCACATCAGCGCTCCCAATCTGCCATCACTGTGCTCCAGAAACTCTGCGCTCTGTTTTTTTTTTTTTTTTAAGCAAGTCTCTAGCCCTATATGGACTACCCCATTCATCTCAGTAAGGGATGCGCTCAAGGAATCGTCACTGGGTATCTAAGTGCCCGTATTGTGACTGCCACTGCTAATCACACTATGGAAGGAAGAGAGGGACAATCAGTTTATAACCATCTGCACAGTCTTCTCCGAGTCGTTTCTCATTTTTATGCCATGAATGGGTGTTGCTGGAAAGATACCACCACTTACTTTTTTCCCCAGTCAAGACAGTGCCAAGCAGAGCCCAGCAGGGCATCTGATCCCCACTGAGGGTGGAGTCAAGTGCATAGCACTTGGCAGAATATCACCACTGCCTCTCCCCTCCCCAACTCAATCTCTGCATAAAATTATTTAGAGGTAAGAAATGGCAAGGAACAGCCCATCTTCACCAGCCAGTGGGGATTCCCTGCCATTCAGAGAGGTTGGACACTGAGGACATGTCTACACTACAGCCCTAAGTTGACCTACGTCAGTAATTACTGTGGTGGCTGATGTCCTGCTACCCTCCTCCTGTCGGCGGTGCACGTCCTCACCAGGAGCGCTTCCACCAACTGAAGAGGGGCAGTGGGAGGGTGCGGTCTGAAAGCCAAGCTCTCAGCTCTGTGCAGCTCCCCGCCAGGAGTCCAGCTGTCCCCCCGGGCTCTCAGCTCCCTGCTCTGGCAGGCGCCCAGGCTTCTCAGCTCCCAGAATGGGGAGCCTCCGGGCAAAAGCCCGGCTGGGAGTAGGGAGCTGGGGGCAGCCAGGCTCTAGCTGCCCGACTTTCTTGGCACTGTGAAATTGACAAGACAGCCAACAGCCAATGTAAGTCACACAGACACTGCGTCGCGCTAAGGACACCGACATAAGCCCTATGCCTCTCATGGAGGTGGAGTTATGTCGTCAGTGTAGCAGGGCACTTACATCAGTGGGGGCACGGCTGTAGTGTGGACACTGACATCATTAGGTCACCATAAGCTGCCTTACATTGACCTAACTGTGTCATGTAGAGCAGGCCTGACTGAACAGAAGAAGAGCAAGTCCCAGTGACATGGGCTATGCAGACACCAGCTGGCTGAGATCACACTATCTTGTGCTGGTCTTTGCAGGACCAAGCACAGCCAGGTTAGATCAGTGCAGAGGACTAGCACACCCAGTCTCCTGTCTCGGGTGTTCAGGCCCGGCCACTTCCAATGAAAGGGCAAAATAACCTGCACCTCGGGAAAGCTTCTCCCATGGAGGATAGCTGTTAGGGAGTGGGTCCTGCCTTAAAGCAGGAGAGGGACAGCTTTAGCCCTTCCAGTTTTTACTCTCCCTACCGTGGCTTTGGATGTTCCCATTTTCCAGTGAATCAACCTACACTTCAGGAGGATCTAAGCTCCTCCACAGGCGACCCCTCAGCTTGGAGGGTGGAGGTGATGGGGGCCGGGACGTTGGCTCCTTTCTTGCAGCAGGAGGCAGGGGTGTGGGGGTGCAGATGTGGAAAGGTCCAAAGAATCTCACTAAGAACAATTGTGGCTTTAATGTTGTTACTCCCCAACAAACAGTAGCTTTGTGCAGGACTCTGCATTGCCCACAAAGGAGCCTGTGTTCATGATTTTGAAGGAAAATGCTGGCCAAGCAGCAGCTTCCCGCAGCTCCTCCACCCTGGCCAAGCAGGGAGCAAGGATTTCAGAGAGATACAGACAGCTTGTACCAAAGGCACAGGGATGGGCACAGAGAGAAGTAGGAGCAGAAGAGCCAGTCCCAACTCCCGCAGGTATCGAGTGGATCAATGTTCTAACTGAGCAGCATTACAGATGAGTTCCACTGTGCCCAGGGATGGGCAAGCAGAGATTCAGAAAGTTTAAGGCCAGAAGGGACCATCCAATCATCTAGTTTGACCTCAGATATACACAGGCCATAGAATTTTTCCCAATCACCCCTGTACAAAACCAATAACTTGTGTTTAACTAAGGCTCCTTCCAGAAAGGGATCCGGTTGTGGTGTGAAGACTTCAAGAGATGGAGAATCCATCACTTCCCTTGGGAGTTTGTTCCTGTGGTTAATCACCCTCACCGTTAAAATCTAGTACCTCAAATGTGATCCCTTGAACGTGTCTGGTTTCAGCTCCAGGCACGGGTTCTTGTTCTGCCTCTTCCCACAAGATTAAAGAGCCCTTTTGTGCCGTGTGACAGGCCTCATATACCATAATAAGTTACCTCTCATTTTTCTTTCTGATAAACAAAATGGATTGAGCTCTAAACCATCCCGATGTGTAGAAAGAATAGTAAATATGGCAGGCGACCAGCTTGGCTAAACAGTCAAATCGTTGCTGAACTTAAACGCAAAAAAGAAGCTTACAAGAAGTGGAAGATTGGACAAATGACCAGGGAGGAGTATAAAAATATTGCGCAGGCATGCAGGAGTGAAATCAGGAAGGCCAAATCACACTTGGAGTGGCAGCTAGCAAGAGATGTTAAGAGTAACAAGAAGGGTTTCTTCAGGTATGTTAGCAACAAGAAGAAAGTCAAGGAAAGTGTGGGCCCCTTACTGAATGAGAGAGGCAACCTAGTGACCGAGGATGTGGAAAAAGCTAATGTACTCAATGCTTTTTTTGCCTCTGTCTTCACAAACAAGGTCAGCTCCCAGAGTGCTGCACTGGACAGCACAGTATGGGGAGAAGGTGACCAGCTCTCTGTGGAGAAAGAATTGGTTCGGGACTATTTAGAAAAACTGGATGAGCACAAGTCCATGGGGCCGGATGCGCTGCATCCGAGGGTGCTAAAGGAGTTGGCGGATGTGATTGCAGAGCCATTGTTCCATTATCTTTGAAAACTCGTGGCGATCGGGGGAGGTCCCGGATGACTGGAAAAAGGCTAATGTAGTGCCCATCTTTAAAAAAGGGAAGAAGGAGGATCCGGGGAACTACAGGCCAGTCAGCCTGCAGTCTGCAGAACTGCTGCCTAGCCACTCAGTCCCTAGCCTGTAGCAGTGCATGGGATTCTTCCGTGCTAAGTGCAGGACTCTGCACTTGTCCTTGTTGAACCTCATCAGATTTCTTTTCACCCAATCCTCTAATTTGTCTAGGTCCCTCTGTATCCTATCCCTACCCTCCAGCGTATCTACCACTCCTCCCAGTTTAGTGTCATCTGCAAATTTGCTGAGAGTGCAGTCCACGCCATCCTCCAGATCATTAATGAAGATATTGAACAAAACCGGCCCCAGGACCATTTGTCCAATCTTCCACTTCTTGTAAGCTTCTTTTTTGCGTTTAAGATCAGCAAGGATTTCACTGTTTAGCCAAGCTGGTTGCCTGCCATATTTACTAGTCTTTCTACACATCGGGATGGTTTGTTCCTGCAACCTCAATAAGGATTCTCTAAAATACAGCGAGCTTTCCCATGTCGATTCTTAAAGCCTTTATCAAGTCACCCCTTAAACTTCTCTTTGTTAAGATAATATATTGAGTTCCTTCAGCCTCTTACAATAATGCATGTTTTCTAATCCTTAAATCCAGTGGTTCCCAAACTGTGGGTCACAACCCCAAATGGGGTCACACCATCAGCAAATAGGGTCATGGCAATCTCTACTGTGCAGAACATGTGTGTGAGGTCACGCTGTATGGAGGACGACATTTTGTTGTCTGGGGTCCCGGGAAGAAGTACTGTATATACTCGTTCATAAGCCGAAATTTTTTAGTAAAAAAGGGAAGCACCAGAGAAGGGGGTCAGCTTATGAACGGGTATAGAGAGGGAGAGGTGGGACACAGCCCCTCCCCCCAACAGTGGGAGCAAGGAGAGGCAGCACAGCCAGCTGAGCCAGAAGGGAAGAGGCGGGGCCAGAGTCTCTCCGGTTCTGGCCACGCTGCTCTCCCCCCAGCCTTCGAAGCAGCTGCAGCTCCGGGGCTGGCAGGCTGCAGCCATGCCGCTCAGCCCCACCCCCCAAAGCAGGCTGTGGCCACGCCGCCCGGACCGCCGGAGCATGCTGAGGCCATGCCACCTGGCCCAGCCCGCTGGAACATGCTGCGACCGCGCCGCCCGGTCTGGCCCTCTGGAGCAGCTCCAGACAGGCCAGAGACATTCTCCCCAAATAAGGTGGGAAGGGATGGGATGGGGAGAGTGTGGGGTCCCGGGTTTGGGGTGGGGTTATGTGAGGGGTGGTCACAGAGGTTAGTCCCCTGACTCCCAGCTTATCCCCCCAAAAAATTTCCCCACCAGTTGCTGTCCCGGCCCGTCAGGGTAAGCAGCTGGTGTGCTGGGGACACTGTTTACTTAGGTTTACCTCCGTGCCTGCGGACGCTCAAGGTAAACAAACCATCTCGGCCCAGCAGCGGCTTATCCTGATGGCCCGGGAGCCAAAGTTTGCCGACCCCTGAATTATAGGGTCGGCTTATGAACAGGTCATAAACATTTTCCATTTTTACTTATCCATCTTGGGGGGGGGGGGAGCTTATAAACGAACCAGCTTTGATTGAGTATATACGGTAATTAAAATGGGGTTACGCTGGCAAAAAGTTTGGGAATCCCTGCTTTAATCATTCTTGTGGCTCTTCTCTGAACGCTCTTCAATTTATCAACAGCCTTTTTGAACTGTGGGCACCAGAACTGGACACAGGATTGCAGCAGCAGCAGTTGCACCAGTGCCAAACAGAGGTAAAATCATCTCTCTGCTCCTACCTGAGTTTCAGTGTTTATATGTACATCCAAGGGTATTAGCCCTGTTGGCCACAGCGTCACGCGGGGAGCTCGTGTTCAGCTGATTATCCACCACGACCCCCAAATCTCTTTCAGAGTCCCTGCTTCCCAGGACAGAGTCACCCATCCTGTAAGTATGGCCTGCGTGCTCTGTTCCTAGATGGATCAAAAATATCAAAAACGCTAACAGAATGTTACAAAGAGCTCTCAAAAAAACTGAGTGACTGGGCAACAAAGTGGCAATGAAATTCAACGTTGAGGATTGCAAAGTAATGCACACTGGAAAACATAATCCTAACTACATATATAAGACAATGGGGTCTAATTTAGTTGTTACCACTCAAGAAAGATCTTGGAGTCATTGTGGATAGTTCTCTGAAAACATCTGCTGAATGTGCAGCGGCAATCAAAAAAGCCAACAGAATGTTAGGAACCATTAGGAAAGGGATAGATAAGAGGAGAAAACATCATAATGCCACTATGTAAATCCATGTTACGCCCACATCTTGAATACTGCCTGCAGTTCTGGTCAATCCATCTCAAAAAAGATGTATTTGAATTGGAAAAGGTACAGAGAAGGGCAATGAAAATAATTAGGGGAACAGAACAGCTTCCATATAAGGAGAGATTCAATAGATTGGGACTGCTTATCTTAGAAAAGAGAAAAAGGAGAGATACAATAGAGGTCTATACAATTATGAATGGCACAGAGAAAGTAAATAGGGAAGCGTTATTTATCTCTTCACACAAAACAAGCCGCAGGGGTCACCCAATGAAAGTAATAGGCAGCAGGTTTTAAACTAAAATAAGGAATTACTTCTTCACACGCAGAACTTGTTGCCACAGGATGTTGTGAAGGCCAAAAGTATAACTGGATTCTAAAAAACCATTAGGTAAATTCATGGAGGATCGGTCCATCAATGGCTATTAGCCAAGATGGGCCAGGGACGCAGCCCCATGCTCTGGGTGTCCCTAAATCTCTGACTGCCAGAAGCTGGAACTGGACGACAGGGGATGGATCACTTGACAATTGCCCTGTTCTGCTCACTCCTTCTGAATATCTGGCAGTGACCATTCTCAGAGACAGGATACAAGGCTAGACCCAGTGTGGCCATTCTTATGTTCTCATACATTTACATTTCACTGCACTGAAAACACACATTCTTTGCTTGCATCCAGCTTACCAAGGAAGCCAGATCACTCTGAATGAGTGACTTGTCCTCCTCATTTACCACTCCCCCATGTTTTGTGTCATATGCAAATTTTATCAGTGATCATTGTGTTTTCTTCCAGGTCACTGATATAAATGTTAAACTTCAAAGGGCCAAGAATTGATCCCTGAGAGACCCCACTGGAAATACACCCACTTGATGAGGATTCCCTGTTTATAATTAAATTGGGACCTATGAGTTAGCCAATTTTTAATCAATTTAAAGTGTGCCATCTTAATTTTATATTGTTCTAGTTTTTTTAATCAAAATGCCATGCAGCACAAAGTCAAATGACTTACAGAAGTGTAAGTGTATTACATCAATGCTATTACCTTTATCAAACAAGCTTGTGATCTTGTATTAAAAAAAAAAAAAAAATCACATTAGTTTGACAATCTATTTTCCATAAATCCATGTTGATTAGCCTTAATCATATTTAAGGCTACATTTTAGTCACGGGTATTTTTAGTAAAAGTCATGGACAGGCCACGGGCAGTAAACAAAAATTCATGGCCGGTGAACTGTCCATGACTTGCACCATATATCCCTGACTAAATCTTGGGTTGGGGAGCAGCCCGGAGGCACCGCGGGTGCTGGGGGAGGCAGGGGTCAGTGCATGGCCAGGGACCCTCCCGCTGGTGCTGGGGAAGGGGGGGGGGGCACGGTGGCCCGAGACTGCCCCAGCAGCGGCCAGGGCGACTGGCCCAGGGTGCTGCCTGAGCTGCTCAGATGGCCCACAGGCAAGACGCACCGGCTGCTGCAGAACTCTCAGAGGTCACGGAAAGTCATGGAATCCATGACTTCCGTGACCTCCGTGACAAACTCACAGCCTTAATCATATTATCCTCTGTTACTTCTTTATTAACTGAGCCCTCTATTGGCCACTCCATTATCTTGCCTGGGATCAACATCAGACTGACAGGCCTATAATTACCCAGGTCATCCTGTTTTCCCCCGTCTTAAAAATTGCCACATTAGCTGTCTCCCAGTTTCCTGGAACTTCCCTAGTGCTCCAAGACTTATTGAAAATCAACATTAATGGTCCAGCAAGCTTCTCATCCAGCTCTTTTAACTTGTATCCAAGAGTTTTATCTGGACCAGGTGATTTAAAAATATCTGACTTTAATAGCTTCTGCTTAACATCTTCCAGAGATACAACTGGAATGGAAAGTGTGTTATAACCGTATGATGAGACTATCATCTGTTCTTCCCCAAATACAGAACAGAAATATTTACTGAATAGTTTGGCCTTTACTGAATTACCATTGTCAGGATTCTTTTTGTTCCTAATATATTTTAAGAACTCCTTATTGTCCTTAAATCTGCTGGTCATATATATTTCTCCTTGTGACATTGTACTTCCCTAATCAGTTTTCTACAATTCCTAACTTCTTATTTACATTCATTACTATCAATTTCCCCTTTCTTCCATGTGTTATATATTGTATTTTTGTAGGTGTCTTCCCTCTAAACCAGGCAGGTTTTGTAACCAGGACGGCCTTCTTCCTCAAAGGTCATACTGAACATAGGGTGCTGTTTTAGGACCAAATGTGACCCACACATTGCCCTGGAGCCCCTGGGAGGAGGAAAGCAGCCTAGAACATGGTCCTGATTCAGCCTCCTTCTGCATACATTCAGAGCCTACAGCCTGGTGACCCAGCATACTGTGAAAAGAACTACAAGGGGCTGCCCCACAGCCCTGCCCTACCCCGGTACCTGCCTCTTTTTTCCCCTTCCTTGTGCAGGAATCTCGAAGATTCTTAGGCACTTCCCAGGAGATCTGAAAAAAAAGCAAGAAACTTCAATGTCAATTATCCTTCCAGCACTGCAGGACACCCGCCCTCAGCACTGCCTGTGCTGCACACAGGACTGGAGCCCACCCTGTTGGGCACTGTACAGACACTGGGGAGACGCTCCTTGCCCAAGCAGCCAAAGCCAACATGGACACCTTCACTGTCACAGATTCTAATCCCAGAACAGACCACTGTGATCCTTTAGTCTGGTCTCCTATACAACACAGGCCAGAGAACATCAACACAATCATTCCCATTTGAACCAGAGCATATGCACCGCTACCCCGATATAACGCTACCCGATATAACACAAATTTGGATATAACGCGGTAAAGCAGTGCTCCGGGGGGGGGCGGGGCTGCGCACTCCGGCGGATCAAAGCAAGTTCAATATAACACAGTTTCACCTATAACGCAGTAAGATTTTTTGGCTCCCGAGGACAGCGTTATATCGAGGTAGCGGTGTATTTTAAATAAGAACCCTTTACCCCAGCTCAGACTCAGCTCATCCATAGTTAATTGCTTGACTGCTTACAGCTGCTGGATGCAGCGTTGCTGTAGCTGTGTTGGTCCGAGGGTACTGGAGACACAAGGAGAGTGAGGTAATACCTTTTATTGGACCAACTTCTGCTGGTGAGTGAGACAAGCTTTTGAGTTACATAGAGCTCTTGCTTAGGTCTGGGAAAAACACTCAGAGTGCAGGAGTAGATCTTGAGGGGGCTACAAATGTTGTGATGGTGGGGAGAAAACACAGTGTGAGAAGCTACCCGACAGGCGGACAAGTTGGAGTTTGAGGGGGGTAACAATAAGATGAGAAAAGACAAGCGAGGGTTTGGGGGAGGGCTGGGAAGAGAGCCAAAGGGGAGGACAAAGAAGTTGATTTGATGCAGTAGAACATGGGGAGCCAGCAGAGGGACTTGTGGAAGGGATAGGTTTTTCCAAGTGCCTGGCCAGTAAGATGATCCCAGCAGCTGCATTTGAATGGAGCAGAGTGCATGAGGTGTGGGGTGAGTGTCCAGGAGGCTGGAGAGGAGGGAATTGCAGTCATAAGGGTGGAGAGGGGGGCCAGGAGGGTTTTCCCAGTGTGAACAGAGAAAAAGGCTGGATCTTAGAGGTGTTATTTAGGAAAAACAGTCTGGGTGTGAGGGGAGAGGAAGGCGTCTAAGGTGACAATCACGTGACAGGGAGGATGGGGTGTTTTCAAGGGAAGATCAGGAGCTTGGTTTTGGCAGGTGAGAGAGAGATGGGCTGAAATGTGCAAATGATGGAGGGAGGCAGGAGCAGAGCAGCAAGATCTGCGAGACATCAGCGCAAGGATGGTAGCTGAAGCTGGGTCAGCAGACGAGGTCACCTAGCAAGAAGGTGTTAAAAGAGAGAGAGAAGAGAAAAAGAAAGAGAAAAGTCCAGGGTCGAGCACTATGGAGTCCCATGGAGAGAGGGAGGGAAAGGAGCAGTAGCCAAGAGGCAGGAGGATCCAGGACAAGATAGTACTGTGGAAGCCATGGGAGGACAGGATTACATAGAGGAGAGTGCAATCGATGGTGCCAAAAGCAACTGAGCTGTCAAGGAGAATGGGGCAAGAGTCCTGCCAAGGCCTGGCCATGAAGCCGGGGTGACAGCAGCATCAGGAACTGGGAGAAGGGGATCCAGTATGGAACTGGGGCAGAGCAGCCGGGGGCATGAAGACAAGAGGCATGGAGAACAGAGCATGTTCGTATTGCCAAGAAGAGGGCAGGAAGCAGCCAGGAGGGGTTGAGGTCAATGCAGAGGAGCTAGAGATAGAAAGTGACCGAGGAATCTCACAGTGAATCATTTCCTTTGAACAGTCTCACAAGATCATGCAGAGAGGGGGGAGGTAGTCCTAGGTTGTGAGTAGGCAACAGGGTCAAATGTCTGCAAGAGTACTACCAATTGCAGAGACAGAGGAGGAGAGAGTGAATTTGTCTTTGCAATTGTGAAGTTCTCCCCAGAGTGGTTGGCACCACAGGAGTGGAAGAGGAGGGATGGGCTTTGCTGTGGGAGAGATGTGCACAGGACATTGGGGCAGAGGCAGGGGGGGATTGAGTTAAATCACCCATGTTAATCTCATTTTGCTTTTGTACTTTAGTTATTTTCCTAAAGAAAGGTTGATCATCACTGGCTGATAGCCATTAAAACATGTTGATGATTTGCAACTAAATATAGCCTTTACACTAAATTTGGCACTTTTTGCTAACCAGGAGGATACACTATATCAATACACATTTATTTAAGCAATTATAGATTAAGTTATATTTGTTCAGTTTCAAATTTTTTTACTTTTTTTTTATATTAGAAAATGGTGAATGATGCATATGTAACAAGATTGACTTTCCCCCCCCCCCCCCCCCCCTTGATTTGTGTCAAGCTCTATTTGGATGGAAAGTCAAATTCAATTAAAATACACAAAAAAAGCATTTAAAATAATTTATTAGTTAAATAAAACTACCTTAAATGTGCAGGATAAATAACCAAAAAAATCAGATTAATCAACACATGTTTTACATTTAAAACTGATTTATTAAACAAAGGAAACAATCTGTAGTTAGTGAATTGAACTCTTGTTTCTGGTCACCATATCCTTCAAGGTTTTTGAACTAGTAGACCTCATCCTCTGACATCTCATTTTTATCCATACATTAAAGGAGGAAAATCGGTTACTTTCCTGTTTTGCAACCATTGTTTTTGAGATGTGTTGCTCATGTCTATTCCACTCAGGTGTGTGCATTTGAACCTGAGTTTTTTTTGTAGCAGTACCTGCCAGGGCAGAGCATGTGCCCTGCACCTCCTTATGCTTCTAGCCAAGAATACAAAGGGCAGATACACCCTGACCCTCCTTCAGCTCCTTCACACTGGAATAGCGATGAAATAGACTCTGAAGCAGAGGGAAAGGAAGGCGGGTGGTAGAACACACACGTGCAAGAACATCTCAAAGAACAAGTTACAACACAGCAAGTAACCTTTCTTCGATTGATTGCACATGTCCATTCCACCTAGGTGACTCTCAAGCAGTAATCTGGGGGGGAGGGGGGGGGGGGGGGGGGGGGGAGAGAGAGAGAAGAGGCAGAGCTTGGAGTCTGTTTGAAAAGGGATTGCAGCACTGCTCTCCCAAAGCCCAAGTCAGCTCTAGAGGCTCAAGCAGTAGCATAATGCTTAGTGGAGGTCTGTGCTGACAACCAAGTTGCCGCTTTGCAAATGTCCAGCATAGATACATTCCTTAAGAAGGCCAGTGAAGTTGCTTGGGCACTCTGAGAACGAGCTGTCAATTTGTGTGGGGTCAGGCGTTACCTACAACACAACAGCAGGTTAGCCAGTGAGAGTGTTTGAGCCGAAACTGCTGGTCACAGATTCATGGATTCCAAGGCCAGAAGGGACCATTGTGATCATCTAGTCTGACCTCCTGTACAACAGGCCAGAGAACCTCCCAAACCTAATTCCTAGAGCATACCTTCTGGAAAAATATCCACTCTTGATTTAAAAACTGTCAGGGATGGAGAATCCACCACGACCTCTGGGGGGGTGTATCAAAGTTCAATATTCAGTCCCTTTTCCGGGCCTGTTTTAACTCCCTTCCTCAGGTCTTAAACAAACTCCCCTCTCTGGGATTAGGCCACTCCACCTGTGGCCAATGGGGCAGGGGGAAACACAGGCCTGCCCACTACTCCAGGTCCCAACCCAACTCCAGAGACTGTATAAGTAGCAGCCCCCTGCTGTGTCCATATAACTAATTGTTACAGTTTCCCTGGGCCACTTCCCCACAGCCCCTCATCTTCTCCCTTAAATGAGACTTCAGCCCTAGGGTAAGTCCCACCCAGGAGCAAATTCCTGCTCCTCCGGTCTCTGCCAGCAGACTGACTCACACTGGCCCTGCAGCTCCTTTTATATGAGATTTCTGGGCCCTAACTGGCTGCTTCTCTGCAGCCTCTTTCTGACTGACTGCATCCCACACAGCTGTTCTGGTCAGCTTGGAGGACTCACCTCCACTGCTCCTTTCTGGGACGGGGTGTGGTAGGACCACAAGGCCTCCAGCAGGGGGCCTCTGGTCCTAATACACCCCATTGCAGAGACAAAACCAACAAAACAAAGACCCACTATCTATGCTAACTATTTATACCAACTACTATCTATTATTTGCAAAAAAAAGTAAAGATCCTTACAAGCAGCTCCAACTTGTAGCCAAAAGCAGTGAGAAGGAATTGAGGGAGGTTCAGGGTAGCTCTGCCTTTTATATCCTTGGCTGAAGGCATGAGGAAGCACAGGGCATATGCTCCACCCTGACAGGTACTGCTAAAGAAAGCTCTCTGGCTTGAGTACATATACACCTAAGTGGAACAGACATGTGCAGTCACTCAAAGAAGAAAACAAGTGGTCCAGCTTTTTCAACTCCCAATCAGCTTCTCAACCTTGAATGAATTAGTTGAATAAACTGAAGTGAAGCAAATATTCTCTCTGAACCTGCTGGTTTAGCACTTCCGTGAACTCTGGCTCCAGGTGCTCAGCCAGTGACTTACAATCATAGAATCATAGAATATCAGGGTTGGAAGGGACCTCAGGAGGTCATCTAGTCCAACCCCCTAACTTCCACCAGTTCAGGACTTTAACTTTCTTTAAAACTTTGGCAGCAAACATACTGCATGAGTATTATATCAATTAGAGTAAGTCTAGGCCCTAGTATAGGTTGCAATCATTTCAAATTAAATTTTAAAGTGTTTTTAGAAAAGTATTTAAGTAAAAAAAAAAAAGCATTTGTATCCCCCTGGGTAGAGGGATTCTACAACACTCAGTGGAGGAGGGAGCTAGACCTGCAGAGAGGTCGGGGACATCAATGGACTGGAATGTGCAGAGGCCCCATCACCGGGATGGTGAGCGATGCTAATGGAAACAAGACAGTGGCCGGAGGGGCAATGCAGAAATGGAGAGGTTCTTGGCTGGGTGAGTGGCTGACTTGATCCAGTCTTGAGGGGTGAGAGGAGGCAAGAAAGAGGAGATGGAAGGCTAGTAGGTGAGATGGGGTTGTCACACTTATAATAATATAATAATAAATAATAATAATAGATGGAGATATACCTATCTCATAGAGCTGGAAGGGACCCCGAAGGGTCATCGAGTCCAGCCCCCTGCCTTCACTAGCAGGACCAATTTTGCCCCAGATCCCTAAGTGGCCCCCTCAAGGATTGAACTCACAACCCTGGGTTTAGCAGGCCAATGCTCAAACCACTGAGCGATCCCTCCCTCTGGCACTTCAGGGCAACTGCACCTGTGTTCCTCCTCTGTGCTCCCTTGAGCAAACCCACTGTAGGCTCACAGCTCCTCAGTTGTCACCTCTCTTGGGCAGAGACCCGCATTTCTCCCCATCTCCTGACCAGGGTTTTTTCAGGCTGCATGGTCCCCTGTCTACACCGGGTTACTCCCGGCAGTGACACTCCGAGTTAGTTTCCCAGACCTAAAGCAGAGCTCTCACCAACAGAAGTTGGTCCAATAAAAATATTGCCTCACCCACCTTGTCCCTCTAAAATCCTGGTACCAGCAGGGCTATAACAGCACTGCATATTCCTAGCAAGCCAGCCTGCCTCAACAGGCCAGTGTCCACACTTTCCTTTCTCTTCAGAGGCTCCAAACAGCGTAATTGCCCATAGTTTAAGTTACCACACAGCTCTTTCTAAGCAAGTACATTTAGTCTTAAGGTGAAAGGATTACAGAGAAAACATTAAAACAGTAAAAGATCCTACACACACTAATAAGCTTACCAGAGATCACCCCCAACTCCAGGGAGGGCTCTGGGAGGAGTTAGTCCTTCAAATGCCACAAAGGAGTTTTCCTGGGGTTTCAAGTTCATAACAGCTTTAGCTCAGAAGAAGCACCCCAGGCATCAGTTAGTCTTTCCTTTATATAGCTTGGGCCTTTGATCTTCAGATTCCAGGAGCAGGTAATCAGGGCATAGCTTCAAAAGGGAGGGTTTTTACATAATCAGAGGTGGGAATTTGCATTCACCGCCCCTTAGATATTCCCCACGCAAGCCACTTGACCCTGTCTGTCCAAAAGTCCATTCTTGTCTGGCCCATTGTTCAAATACAGTCCTTTGAAGTTCATAACACTTTCCAGGGCTCACATCTCATATCCCCCCTAGAGATGTCCGGTAGAATCCTGGACAACACCACCACACAACCTTTGCATTTAATGAATAGACTCCAAAGAAAAAAAAATGAATTGAATGAGATACTTCAAGGATATTGCAGGAAATTGCTGTGTTTGGCACAGGGACCTCAAGAGGAGGCTGATGGCCCTGAAGAGGAGGGAGATCCAGGCATCAAAGTCAGAGGGACGTGGTCAGGGAGGAGCTATCAGGAGGGTGTAGAGGAGAGAAAGACCTGATGGAGGGGGAGTGGGAAGGTGAGGGCTGGAAGTGGCAGGACAGAAGATACTTGATATAGCCCCCAAAAGATCCTGGTGTGGATAATGGTGGGGGGAGGGGAGAGGGGAGAGAGAGAATCTGCCAGCAGACAGCAGTGCTGGGTCTTGCAGGTCTCAGAGAGCTGGGAGAGGGATTGAGAGAGGGCAAAATTGTGACATCTCCAGTACTGCCACACCCAGGAGTTGAAAAATCATGACCCAGGCCTCAAGAAGTCATGAGATTATTTTATAAAAAAACTCGTGATTTTTAAGCCAAGTTTGAGCTCTTGCTCTCTCTGGTTTCTGAGCTGTTCAAGCATATGTCACATTTGCAAACTTTTCTCCAAACCCTGAGGGCTACAAATGGACTTTCTGAAAATGCCAGCCAAGTCTCTCACATACTCACTTGTCTCCAGGAGCTGGGTCATTATGAAAGCCACCAAGTATCATGAGACTCATAGTAAAATCATAAAAGAGTTGGCAACACTGCAGAAGGGCACATGAGGTGGGGGACAAAAGGAGGGCCAGACGTCAGGCAGTAGCAGACTTTATTCTGTTTGCACATTATAAGTGTGATTAAGTCATGATCACTTGTACTGAAGCTACCATTAATTGTTAGTTCTGTGATCAGTTCCTCTTTATCTGTCAAGATGAGGTCTAATATAGAATTCCCCATACCGCAAGCAACACATTTTGAGTTAGGAAGTTATCTATAATATTTAGACATTCCAAAGATGTTTTAATACTGGCTGTGACAAATATGGCAATTCCCTGCAATATCCTGGAAAAATCATATTAAGTATCTTTGGTGTCCATTATATTAAATGCAAAGGTTGTGTGTTGTGGGCCAGGATTGTATGTGACCTGTCTAGGAGGAGACACAGGATGTTAGCCCTGGAAAGTGTTATGAACTTCAAATGACTGTATTGAACAATGGGACTGACAAGAATGGACTTTTGGACAGTGTCAAGTGGTTTGTCTGGGGAACATCTAGGGGAAGATGAACGCAAATTCCCTCCTCTGGGTGGGTATGCAAAAATCCAGTCTTTTGAAGCTACATCCTGAGGAGGGAACCACTGTCTACTATTACCTGCTCCTGGAATCTGAAAAATCAAAGGCCCAAGCTGTATAAAGGAAAGACTAACTGATTCATGGGGGTGCCTGTTCTGAGCTAAAACTGTTATGAACTGTTAACCACCAAAACACCCTTTTGTGGGGTTTGAAGGACTGACTCCTACCAGAGCCTGTGCTGGAATTGGGGTGGGGTGTGATCCCTCTAAGCTTATTAGCATGTGCTTAGGTTCTTCTTTTATTTCATATCTTTTTTTCTGTAATGCTTTCACCTTAAGAATAAATGTGCTTGCTTACAAAGATCTGTGTGGTAACAGTGAACAGCTGTGCTATTTAGATCCTCCATTAGGCTCTAATATTGTTAGAACTTCTTGAGCTTCAGCATGTCTGATGGGGCCACTCTCAGTCGGGGTTATGGGGTGGATAATATGATCTGGCTGGGGTCAGTTCCATTCATCTTCAGTTGACCGATCAGCAAAGTGTGCAGACAGCTCGTCGCAGCAATCAGTTCTTGGGTCTAGTGTCCAGGCTGGTTGATGAGCCAGTTCACTAAGTGAAACAGCCCTGCTGACCACGATTCTGCCTCATGGACTGTGGAGGAGCAGGCAGCTTGTTTGGCCTCCCTCACTGCAGTGGTGCAGTCCTGTAAGAGCTGTTTGTGCTGCTGGCAGATGGGTCCAGAGTTATGTTGTGCGGTTGTTTGGTTTTAGGCACCTTTGGACTTCGCATTTCATTTGCTTTAGTTCTTCTCAGTCAGTGGGGGAGGGAGTAACTAGCACCCAAGAGCTCATCCTCCAAACTCATATCATACCCCCCAACAGCAACAGCCCCGCATGCACCTCTACCCTGAGTGTATCATCCCTGCACACCTGCACCCACACCCCCTACCCACCCTCACAGCAATGCACCCATGGACAGTGCCACTGAACTCAGTAACCTCCATGATGTACACAATGCAGGCCTACACCCCCCCATCCACATTCTCCGGTCCCTATGACTCCCCGGCTCAGACACGCACCTCTCCCATTCGAAAGCAGCCCATATACACACACACCCTGTGACCACACCCCACATGCACCCACCCTGCTACAGACGGCCCCATAGGATTGGGGTCTTGTGCTCACCATTTTGGCAGGCTGGTTGACTGACTCCAAAGGCAGGGCGAAGATGGCGTTCTTGGCTCCCACGTACAGAGTCCTGGTCTGCGGGGCCACCAGGAAGATGCTGTAGTTGGAAATGGCCTCGTGGGAGAAGCGATGAACCATCTGCTGGACCTCTGCAATCAGAGAGCAAGCACACGGTCTGTCCTGGGCATGTAGTAGGCAAGGCCTAACCCAGCACCACACACGCTGATCAGTGAGAGCCAGGCGAGTGCGGTCACCAAGAATGTGCTCAGATTCGGGATCCAACAGTTACCTGCTGCTTCAGAACCAGACGGGAAGGGAGTGCACAATTTTAGCTGCACTCCCCTGCCCCCACCGCCTGAGAACACGCACGTGCATGTATCAGCGGCATGTCCCACCCCTAGGCTGCACTTCTCAGCCTGCCACTGCCCAGAGACCCAGTGAGGCAGATACACAGCACTCACCAGCCTGGTCTGCAATGGCATTTCACCCCTAGCCTCCCTGCCCCTCAGTGGGACTGACAGTGTGTTTGCTAATGCAAGCAGGGCTCCCAAGAGTGCTGGCATTTAGCACCGTGATCTTGAGCACTGATCCAAGCAGGACTTGGCACAGTGGGGAAGGTCTGGGGCTGCAGGAGCCTGCCCTGCCCTGCGGAATCCCATGCTGCTCCCGCCAGGAAACTGAACAGGTGGTAACTGAGAAATTTTAAGGAAAACCTGGAGTGTAGACACAAATGAAGGGAAAACGCTTAAGACAGTGGGAGATCACCGCAGCTCCTGTGCAGCAGGAGGGTGCAAGAGGCAGCAGCTGACTCACTACATCTAGCTGTTACCAAGGGGAGCCAGCAGGGGGCGATGAGAGCTCTCTAAGAGAACACCAGGGGAGCCCTGAACAGCCTTTCCACCATCCGCACTTGGCCAGCGTAGCCCCTGTGCTCAACACCCCTCTGATGAGCGGCAGGCCCGGAGAAAGATTTCATCTCCCTTTCGCTACTGCAGCTCCTGTCCAAGCCCAGCACACCAGCAAGCCGCTGCTGCCTCTCACGGTCCCTAGCCATTCTCCTGCCTCCCCTCCCGCATCGCTAGTCTGCAAGTGCTCAGACAGCGCCACGAGACCCACGAGCTCTGCTGGTCAATATGCACAAAGCTGCCTACGTGCTTACGCTGCCCCCCAGCAGCTGAGCAGTTCTGAGCCCTTGCCAGCGGGCCCCGATCCTGTGGGCATGCTCGGAGCACGCCTCAGACCCAATACCTGTCAGATCCCACAGCAGGAGGGCAGATGCAGGCCACTGAGAAGTAGGGGAGGGCAGCTGGCACCCACACAAAAGCCAGCGGGGGCACAAGAAAAGCGGGAGAGAGATATCAAGCGTGAGCACGAGAGAGAGGCGGTCTTAACTATTAGGCTAGGGACTACCTACAGGGCTGGCCTGGCTTAGGAGCCTGACTTTAGAAGAGGGTTCGAGGCGGAGGATCCCAGGTTGAATGAGGCAAGAATCTCTGGGCTTGTCAGCCAGGTGCATCAGGTCAGCCATTTAGGTACTCACACCCCTCTCCACTGCTCTCCTAGCTAGCTTAGATGTCTCCCTGCACAGCTTGCTGGCTTCTTAGGTACCTCACTCTCCCCAAGCATTGTACAGGGCTGAGGATTCCACTAGACAGCAGGGCGCCACGGGACGCGGGGGTTGCTGTACCTAGTATTGCAACACTAAAGTACCTCTGAGGAGCAAGACCCTTGTGGCATCAAGGTGGGGTGCTCCCTGCTGCAGCTGCTGGTCAGCTCCTCCTATTTCAGTTTCTGGCAGGCTCCTCCCAGGAATTTCTCTTCCCAAATTTGCCTGGTTATGGGAGCAGGGTGGTTCTGCATCAGGGTCGCCCAGAGGGGGGGGCAAATGGGGCAATTTGCCCCGGGCCCCGCAGGGGCCCCGCGAACACTGGCCAACTCACCCGGTGGCGGTCTGGGTCTTCGGCGGCGGGTCCTTCACTGGCTCTGGGTCTTTGGCGGCACTTCAGCGGCGGGTCCTTCAGTGCTGCCGAAGACGTGGAGCGAGTGAAGGACCCCCCGCCGCCGCCGCCAACTCGGAGCGCCGCCCGGTGAGTACAAGCGCCACAGCGGGTGGCGCCTTTTTTTATGTCCGCTCCCCCGCTTTGCCCCAGGCCCCCTGAATCCTCTGGGCGGCCCTGCACTGCATGGATCCTAGTGTACAAGGAGGGGGATTTCCCCGGCACAGTTCTGGTTCTGAAGGGATGCTGGGTGGCAGGGAAGAGGCAACCCTGGCTAGGTCTCTCCTGCCTCATCCCCCAGGGTGCAGTTACACAGGCTGCAGGGTTTACTCTTGCTGCCTTCAGTCAGCATCAAGTACAAAATTCCCCTAAGCTTTTAAAACCAGCCAGGCATGTGCCCTAGCTGAGCTCAAAGGCCTTTTGTTTCTCTGTTCTCCCTTCCCTCCCCATCCAGAACTTCCCTCCTCCATCCCTTCACACAGCTGGGCCACTGTTGGTGCTGCAAGAGCTTTCTCATCTGCAGCTCCTGTCCCCTAGTACTCTGCTCTCCATAGCACGTCTCTCTGCCTCACTTACACTTATTTCAAGTCTGCTGAAAATGTCTTTTCTTCCTTGCCAGTACCTCCCCCTGCTTTGCCCTGGTGACGGATGCTGCCAGGGAGCTGCAGCGGGTACATTTACACCAGTCCCCCGCTGTCTTGGATTTAACTGCGTCAAAGGGATAGAACTGATTTTCCTTTTTCCACTAGGAAAGTGGTGGTGGTGCCACTGACAGGACATTTAAAGCCAGGCTGCACGAAGCCCCGGAGAAGTCACACTGGGTGGAGCGGAGAGATAACAGGCCTAAGCAGTACATTGGAGGAGGATTGCTAGTGACCCCAATGTTAAGGTTGCCTCACATTATATCCTCTCATTTCAGTTTTATCTGTGACATACATTAACTGTGCAGCCATTTCTGAGAACAAGCTTCAGGAACAGGTTAGATTGGTCAGTGCCAACATTTTCTGACCTCCCTCCCTGCCCCCCAAAACAGCTCTATCACCTCCAGGTTTGGCCACAGGAATGTTGTCCTGGGATCAGCATGAAACTCCATCCAGCTTTGGCTGAGTAAGCCATGGAAAATCTGCCATTTGCACCAGTTCAACTGCACTGCATGTCCCCTGCCTCACTGCTCAAGGAATTAATCCCTCATTGCAGAGCTCGCTGCAGTGAATGAGTCAGGAGTTGCAGGAAGATTAAGCAAAAAGAACAGGAGTACTTGTGGCACCTTAGAGACTAACAAATTTATTTGAGCATAAGCTTTCGTGGGCTACAGTCCACTTCTTCGGATGCATAGAATGGAACATACAGTAAGAAGATATTTATACATACAGAGAACATGAGAAGGTGGAAGTAGCCATACCAACTGTAAGAGGCTAATTAATTAAGAGAAGCTATTAACAGCAGGGGAGAAAAACTTTTGAAGTGATAATCATGATGGCCCATTTCGGACAGTTGACACGAAAGTGTGAGGCTGCTTCAACATGGGGAAATAGATTCAATTAGTGTAATGACCGAGCCATTCCCAGTCTCTGTTCAAACCTAAGTTGATGGTATCTAGTTTGCATATCAATTCAAGTTCAGCAGCTTCTCGTTGGAGTCTGTTTTTGAAGCTTTTTTGTTGCAAAATTGCCACCTTAACGTCTGTCACTGAGTGATTAGGGAGGTTGAAGTGTTCTCCTACTGGTTTTTGAATGTTATGATTCCTGATGTCAGATTTGTGTCCGTTTATTCTTTTGCGAAGAGACTGTCCGGTTTGGCCAATGTACATGGCAGAGGGGCATTGCTGGCACATGATGGCATATATCACATTGGTAGATGTGCAGGTGAACGAGCCCCTGATGGCATGGCTGATATGATTAGGTCCTGTGATGGTGTCACTTGAATAGATATGTGGACAGAGTTGGCAGCGGGGTTTGTTGCAAGGGTAGGTTCCTGGGTTAGTGTTTTTGTTGTATGGTGTGTGGTTGCTGGTGAGTATTTGCTTCAGGTTGGGGGGCTGTCTGTAAGCGAGGACAGGTCTGTCTCCCAAGATCTGTGAGAGTGAGGGATCATCTTTCAGGATAGGTTGTAGATCTTTGATGATGCGCTGGAGAGGTTTTAGTTGGGGGCTAAAGGTGACGGCTAGTGGCGTTCTGTTATTTTCTTTGTTGGGCCTGTCCTGTAGTAGGTGACTTCTGGGTACTCTTCTGGCTCTGTCAATCTGTTTTTTCACTTCAGCAGGTGGGTATTGTAGTTTTAAGAATGCTTGATAGAGCTCTTGTAGGTGTTTGTCTCTGTCTGAGGGATTGGAGCAAATGCGGTTGTATCTTAGAGCTTGGCTGTAGACAATGGATCGTGTGGTGTGTCCTGGATGGAAGCTGGAGGCATGTAGGTAAGTATAGCGGTCAGTAGGTTTCCGGTATAGGGTGGTGTTTATGTGACCATCGCTTATTAGCACAGTAGTGTCTAGGAAATGGACCGCTTGTGTGGACTGGTCTAGGCTGAGGTTGATGGTGGGATGGAAATTGTTGAAATCATGGTGGAATTCCTCAAGGGCTTCTTTTCCATGGGTCCAGATGATGAAGATGTCATCAATGTAGCGCAAGTAGAGTAGGGGCGTTAGGGGACGAGAGCTAAGGAAGCGTTGTTCTAAGTCAGCCATAAAAATGTTGGCATACTGTGGGGCCATGCGGGTACCCATAGCAGTGCCACTGACTTGAAGGTATATATTGTCCCCAAATGTGAAATAGTTGTGGGTAAGGACAAAATCACAAAGTTCAGCCACCAGGTTTGCCGTGGCATTATCGGGGATACTGTTCCTGATAGCTTGTAGTCCATCTTTGTGTGGAATGTTGGTGTAGAGGGCTTCTACATCCATAGTGGCCAGGATGGTGTTTTCTGGAAGATCACCGATAGATTGTA
>QXTE01000442.1:85043-275867 GCA_003942145.1 Platysternon megacephalum
TTCTGTAAAGGGAAATCGTGTCTTACTAATCTATTAGAGTTCTTTGAAGGGGTCAACAAACATGTGGACAAGGGGGATCCGGTGGACATAGTGTACTTAGATTTCCAGAAAGCCTTTGACAAGGTCCCTCACCAAAGGCTCCTACGTAAATTAAGCTGTCATGGGATAAAAGGGAAGGTCCTTTCATGGATTGAGAACTGGTTAAAGGACAGGGAACAAAGGGTAGGAATTAATGGTAAATTCTCAGAATGGAGAGAGGTAACTAGTGGTGTTCCCCAAGGGTCAGTCCTAGGACCAATCCTATTCAATTTATTCATAAATGATCTGGAGAAAGGGGTAAACAGTGAGGTGGCAAAGTTTGCAGATGATACTAAACTACTCAAGATAGTTAAGACCAAAGCAGATTGTGAAGAACTTCAAAAAGATCTCACAAAACTAAGTGATTGGGCAACAAAATGGCAAATGAAATTTAATGTGGATAAATGTAAAGTAATGCACATTGGAAAAAATAACCCCAACTATACATACAACATGATGGGGGCTAATTTAGCTACAACGAGTCAGGAAAAAGATCTTGGCGTCATTGTGGATAGTTCTCTAAAGATGTCCACGCAGTGTGCAGAGGCGGTCAAAAAAGCAAACAGGATGTTAGGAATCATTAAAAAGGGGATAGAGAATAAGACAGAGAATATATTATTGCCCTTATATAAATCCATGGTACGCCCACATCTCGAATACTGTGTACAGATGTGGTCTCCTCACCTCAAAAAGGATATTCTAGCACTAGAAAAGGTTCAGAAAAGGGCAACTAAAATGATTAGGGGTTTAGAGAGGGTCCCATACGAGGAGAGATTAGAGAGGCTGGGACTCTTCGGCTTGGAAAAGAGAAGACTAAGGGGGGACATGATAGAGGTATATAAAATCATGAGTGATGTTGAGAAAGTGGATAAGGAAAAGTTATTTACTTATTCCCATAATACAAGAACTAGGGGTCACCAAATGAAATTAATAGGCAGCAGGTTTAAAACAAATAAAAGGAAGTTCTTCTTCACGCAGCGCACAGTCAACTTGTGGAACTCCTTACCTGAGGAGGTTGTGAAGGCTAGGACTATAACAATGTTTAAAAGGGGACTGGATAAATTCATGGTGGCTAAGTCCATAAATGGCTATTAGCCAGGATGGGTAAGAATGGTGTCCCTAGCCTCTGTTCGTCAGAGGATGGAGATGGATGGCAGGAGAGAGATCACTTGATCATTTCCTGTCAGGTTCACTCCCTCTGGGGCACCTGGCATTGGCCACTGTCGGTAGACAGATACTGGGCTAGATGGACCTTTGGTCTGACCCGGTACGGCTTTTCTTATGTTCTTATCTTTGTGTGGAATGTTGGTGTAGAGGGCTTCTACATCCATAGTGGCCAGGATGGTGTTTTCTGGAAGATCACCGATAGATTGTAGTTTCCTCAGGAAGTCAGTGGTGTCTCGAAGATAGCTAGGAGTGCTGGTAGCATAGGGTCTGAGGAGAGAGTCCACATAGCCAGACAATCCTGCTGTTAGGGTGCCAATGCCTGAGATGATGGGGCGTCCAGGATTTCCATGTTTATGGATCTTGGGTAGCAAATAGAATACACCTGGTCGGGGTTCTAGGGGTGTGTCTGTGTGGATTTGCTCTTGTGCTTTTTCAGGGAGTTTCTGGAGCAGATGGTGTAGTTTCTTTTGGTAAGCCTCAGTGGGATCAGAGGATAATGGATGGTTTTATGATTAAGGTACTTGCCTGCGACCCAATCTAAGCTGGCATTTGACAAAACCTCCCGCTCCCCCACCTTCAATTCACTTTAGGTCCTTTCGCAGTAAAGAGAGCACAGAAATGCCACCAACTTGATATCTGATGTCATTGCTTTACAAACACAGACTTCCAGCACATCTCAGGGGAAAATAAAATAAGGAAAAAGCCAGTTAATGAAAGAAAATTATGCTGGGCCCCCAAACAAGATATTTTCTCAAACAACGGGGCTAATGCACTTCATCAAGCTGAACAAACCAGAGTATCAACTCAAATCCACCCCACACAAGGAGAGTATCAGATCAGCACTTTGCTTAATATTCCAGTGGCTGCAAGGGAAGTGAAAAGTATTAAATTCCAAATGACCACCTAAGCACACCTGCCCTCACTGCCTGCCAGCAATCTGTATGGGCACATGTGACTTCTCCACAGCAACAGTGACCTCTCACCATGCAGGAGCCCAGACAGCTGCTGACTGAACAGGTGTCAAGGCTCTGATCAGCCAAATGTTTTAAGTTAGATTTGAATCTACAGAACCACAGAATTTCATAACCTCACACCCCAAGAATTAGGGCAAAATGACACTACTCCCTAAACACACCCCATAGTCACAGGCTTGAAGAGCTGTGCGGGATATCAATTGGCCCTCGGACACCACTGCTTTAAATTGTTGTCATTTATCCTCTGACACATCATCAATAAATTGCATTACCTTAGCATAATTTTTGTGGTCGTATTTTGCTAAGAGCGCTGCATAGTTCACTACGCTAAATTGCAAAGTGGAAGAAGAACACACTTTGCGGCCGAAGGAGTCCAGTATTTTGTTATCTTTGTCTGATGGAGTGGAGCAGAAGTGCTGGTATTTGTTTTTCTGACTGGCAGCGTCAACCACTAGCGAATTGGGTGAGGGGTGTGTAAATAGAAACTCAGAACCCTTTGATGGAACATAATATTTGAGGTCCAATCTCTTGCTAGGGGGGATTATTGTGGCTGGGGTCTGCCAAATAGTTTTAGCAGGTTCCATAATGGCCCCATTAATTGGTAGGGTTAGTTTGGAGGAGGTCGTAGCTTGCAGGATGTCGGTGAGCTCGTGGTGTGTTTCAGGTACCTCCTCTTGGGTGATCTTGAGCTCTTTCGCTACTCTCTGAAACAACTCTTGAAAGTGAGCGAGGTCATCAGTAGCGGGAGGTGGTGGGGGTACCATGGCGTCTTGTGGTGTTATCGCTATAGAAGAGGTGTGTGGGGCAGTGTCCTCTGTAGGGGTGGCGGCCACTTCAGGTCTTATCTGGGTTTCGGTGTAAGCAGGCAGTGGGGAGGGTCTGACAGCTTTCCTCCAGACGGGCCATATGCCAAAGACCTGAGCTTAGTGTGCACTGCAGACAAACCCTTAGAAGCAGAATGAGATAACTCACATTTGTACAGCAAGACAGCTAACTAGTCCAGCCAATGCACAGGTAGCTTTTACCTCAATGTAGCTAATCCAAGTCAACCCCAGATTGGTGTGGGGGGTGGGGGGTGGGGCATCGACTTCAACTAGTTAAGTGGTCTCCAACCTTTTAACGCCCAAGATCACTTTTTGAATCTAAGGGCAACCCAGGATCTACCCCCGCCCCTTCCCTGAGGCCTCGCCCTGCACACTCCAACCCCTCCCCCCGTCGCTCGCTCTCCCCCACCCTCACTCACTTTCACTGGGCTGGGGGTTGGGGTTCAGGAGGGGGTGCAGGTTCTGGGCTGGGACCAAGGGGTTCACAATGTGGGAGTGGGCTCTGGGCTGAGATTGGGGCGGGGGTGAGGGGTGCAAGCTCTAGGAGGGAGTTTGGGTGCAGGAGGGGGCTCCAGGCTGGGGCAGTGTTGGGGTGCAGGAGGGGGGACATGGTGCTGACTCTGGGAGGGGGCTCCAGGCTGGGGCAGTGTTGGGGTGCAGGAGGGGGTACAGGGTGCTGGCTCCGGGAGGGGGGTCAGGGATAGGGTGTGGCCTCCCGCTGGGCAGCACTTACCTCCAGCGGCTCCCGGTCGGCGGTGGGCTCAGCAAGGCTAAGGCAGGCTCCCTGCCTACCCCAGCCCTACACCGCTCCTGGAAGGGGCCGACATGCCCCTGCAGCCCCTGGGGGGGGCAGGGACGACGTGGCTCCACACGCTGCCCCTCTCTGCAAGCACCGCCCCCGCAGCTCTCCCAGCCAATGGGAGCTGTGTGGGTGGTGCTTGCAGGCAGGAGCAGAATGCGTAGGGAGACCCCTGCCCCCTCCATCCCGCGGGGCTGCGCTGGCCACATTGGCATGGGGCCGAGGTAGGCAGGGAGTCTGCCTTAGCGGCAGCCACACTGCACCGCCGGAGATCGCGATCGACTGGTTGGTGACCACGGAACTAGTTACATAAAGGTAAAAAGCTACCTGTGCTGTGTGTGAGAAAGTGGGAATTTTCTCTAAGGTTTTTATGAATTCTGTACGCACCTCAGCTTGCTTCTGCACTTTGAAACTGCTCCAAACTCTGTATTTTGACGGTTAGAAACTGCGCTGCAAGAATCTTGAAAGTGCCAGGTAGGAAGCGAGCAAGGGATAGGAAAGATGATGTGGCATCTATGAACAACGTCTGTTGGTTTGAACTTCCCCAGTGACCCTGATCAGTTTGGTCTTGAAGAGGGGAAGAGATGTTAGGAAGCAGGAATTTTCTCTAATATTTTTATTAATCCTATGTGCGCCTCAGTTTCCCCCTATACTTTACATGGCTACCTAATGCGGGGGGAATTAACTTTGCTCTCAGGGCAGGCTAAGAGGAATGAATAGTGTTGTTAGGAACGGAAGCTGAGCACAGACTCCAGCTAGAGAGCAAAGGGCTTAGTCCTGGTCTATACTAGGAAATTAGGTTGGTATAACTACATTGCTCAGGGGTGTGAAAAAGCCACACCCCCGAACGACGCAGTTAAACAGACCTAACTCCCAGTGTAAAGCGCGCTGTGTCTTTGGGAGAATTCTCCCGTCAACCTAGCTACTGCCTGTCAGGGAGGTGGGTTAACTACAGCAATGGCAGAAGCACTCCCTCCGGCGTAGTAGCATCTTCACTGAAGCACTGCCGCGGCGCAGCTGCAGCATTTTAAGTGTAGACGAGCTCCGAGGTGGGGGATTAGACATGGGCTCTGGAAGAAGCCTGGGCTCTCTGACTGAGGAAGGAAGCCAGAGAGACAGAACCAGAAAATGGAGTTCCCCACAGCTTGGCTAGTCACCTGTGGCTTGAGCAGACTGGACGATACTTTAACCTCTAGGTCTCTGTGCTAACCTGAGGATTGTGTCCACTTGACTAATAAATCGTACTCTGTTTTAAAAAATGCAAATATCTGCTAGGTGTACTAGTCTATATCAGGAGTCTAGCTCAGCTGGACTCGCTGGGCAGAGCTCACGGGGTGAAGCAGGAGCACTGGAAGCCAGAGGCTCAGTCTAGGAGGAGGTGAGGCTGGGGAACTGCCCTGAACAGTGGGGCCCCTTGGGGGTCTGGACATCAAAGGGATTCCTCCAAGAGGCTGTTCCAAAGCTGGCGTGTAGCACCAATCCAGTGGATTGGTGACAGTATATTTCATTAGGACTCAATGCCTGGCCCCTGCGTAAGACAGATGCTATCTGCAGGGACGCCTCTCTAACCAGTCACATGAGAAGTCAGGGAGGGCAGCAAACACAGGTAGTAGCTCCAGCCTGGAGCCCTGGAGAGAGAAGCTGCAAGTCTAGGCACTCACTTAATCTGACAAGGAGCTACCCGTGAATTCTCTCAGCAATGGGGCAAGCGTCAGCAGGACAAACCTTCTCCTCAGGGCTCCTCCAAGCTCCTCCCACACTTCAAAACAAGCAGCAGATTTTAAACTAGCCCCCAGCACATCTACCACACCCTCCCAGGCTCTCCAGCCCAGAGTCTCTCAACATAATAGATAAATCCCATAGGTTGTCTCTACAGGAAGCAATCATATCCCCAGGCAAAGTAGGGCGTTAGCACCTTTATTGCATTTAGCAATAGCACAGTTTGGTTATCACAGAGAAAATTCCCTGATCAGCAGAAAAGTTATCACATCAAAGCCATATGAGCCCACTGCCATGCTGAGAAGACTGGTTCCTGCTAAGTAACTGCCATAGGCTGGGGGTTCCAAACATGGGGAGAAGGTAAATGTAGCCACCTAGGGTTTTATAAAGACACCCTCCCACCAACAAATCCAAACACGTCCCAAAAGAAGAGCCAAAGTCATAATAGACTAGTGTTCTGATTTCTAATTTCCACACGAGGTGCACAGGTTTGTTTTAATAGCATCATTGTAATTATGCAGGAGCAGTAGCAACTCAGTTAAAGTTAAAGCAGGGTTTCTGTTTAAAGCCAAACTGTGAAACCTCCAGATAAATTATTTAAATCAGGCAAACTGGTATGGCAGTGTAGGACCTAGGGCAAAGTGGTCATTTGGTCAAGGGATTCCCAAGATACAGCCCTGGCCTCACAGGATCAAAGCAGGTGCACTACAAGCCACTGAAATCTTCTAGTGAGCAGTGTCCATTAGGGGCCACTTGCCCCTCTGTCCCCCCATGCCACAGAGGGACATAACATTAAGAACGGCCATATTGGGTCAGACCAAAGGTCCAATCTAGCCCAGTATCCTGTCTGCCGACAGTGGCCAATGCCAGGTGCTTCAGAGAGAATGAACAGAACAGGAAATCAACAAGGGGGCTTAAGAGTATGAAAGTGGGAATGGCTTAACTAACCCTCAGTGACTTCTGCAGTAGCGGCGCCAGCTCTTCCGGCGCCCTAGGCGGCGGAAGGTCCCGCCCCCGAAATGCCGCCCCCAACAGCGGTGGCGGAAGGTCCCACCCCCAAATTTCAATGGGCGGCGGGGGCGCAGGCGCCCCCAAAATAGCAGCGCCCTAGGCAACCGCCTAGGTTGCCTAATGGGTTGCGCCGGCCCTGGACTTCTGTTAATTCGGGAATTCCTCACCCCAGACAATGAAGAAACAAAGAAGATGAGCAGGGAATGAGCACAAACATGCTCATCTCAAAGGATTCTAGTTACTGGGAAGTAACCTTCACTACTTCTTTGAGTGACCTCCGCATCTTCCGGCTCATGGGAGTTTAGCCAGCAATACCCAGGAAGATGGTCGGAGTTGTTCTAGGTGAATAGCAGAACTGCCAAAACAAGCAGCAGCTTTGCATGGCAGATGACAAGTATTAGAAGTGACTGTCCCTTCCCCTCTCCTGAATTACTGAAAACGGTTACTGAAAGCATAGACAGAGCTGCAAGTAGCAGCCACGCATCACTCTCCGATGAAGACAGAGTGGGAGGACTGCTACGGGAACTGAGAATATAGAAATCTCTCAGTGGTTGGACAGCCTTGGAGCTGTGCTGGATGGATCCCTGCTCTCCCCCAAAGGGCTAGGAACTTGTGGATAGATAAACCTGAGGCCCTGTGGGCATCCAAAGTATGGACTCTGCCTCCCTGAGTGTGAATGGGGACTGGGGAAATACACACAGGCTAGTGGCCTGAGAGAGAGCAATCAAAGACTTTTTGGGACAGCAATTATGGTGAGGATGCAGAGGGAACAATATTATCTGTAACCAATATGGTGTATGAAGAACTGCATCCTCACCCTAATCCCTGTCTCAAGAGGTCTCTGATTTCTGTCTCTTTCAGGCCACCAGCCTGTGTGAATTTCCCCAGTGTATTTTCATAGCAAAGGACTATCATAAGCAGCCTTAGCAATACATGAAGAACCGTTTTATAAACCTGGTTACTTTAGGGTGACCATGACCGATCACCTGTTCAGAAGGTGGAAAGCTGCAATGCAGCCAAACGCACCCCAACAGAACAGACACTAAGATTTATAGAGGTTAAGGCCAGAAGGGACTATTAAATGTAGTCTGATCTCCTGTATATCACAGTCCACTACATTTCATCCAGTTGCACCTGAAGTGAGACCAATAATTTGTGTCTGACTAAAGCACAACTCACATTTCACTAAACAATCTGTTCCAAAAAGGCAACCAGGTGTGATTCAAAGACCTCAGGAGTTTGAGAATCCATCACTCCACCTGGTAACTTGTCCCAATGGTTCATTAACAGTGAAATCCTTGCTCGTCTTAAACACAAAAAAACAGCTTACAAGAAGTGGAAGATTGAACAAATAACCAGGGAGGAGTATAACAGTATTGCTCAGGCATGCAGGTGTGAAATTAGGAAGGCGAAATCACACTTGGAGTTGCAGCTAGCCGGAGATGTTAGGAGCAACAAGAAGGGTTTCTTTAGGTATGTTAGCAACAAGAAGAAAGTCAAGGAAAGTGTGGGCCCCTTGCTGAATGAGGGAGGGAACCTAGTGACAGAGGATGTGGAGAAAGCTAGCGTACTAAATGCTTTTTTTGCCTCTGTCTTCACAGACAAGGTCAGCTCCCAGACAGCTGCACTCTGCAGCACGGTATGGGGAGGAGGTGACCAGCTCTCTGTGCAGAAAGTAGTAGTTCGGGACTATTTAGGAAAGCTGGACGAGAACAAGTCCATGGGGCCGGATGCGCTGCATCCGAGGGTGCTAAAGGAGTTGGCCGATGAGATTGCGGAGCCATTGGCCATTATCTTTGACAAATCATGGCGATCGGGGGAGGTCCCGGACGACTGGAAAAAAGCTAATGTAGTGCCCATCTTTAAGAAAGGGAAGAAGGAAGATCCAGGGAACTACAGGCCAGTTAGTCTCACCTCAGTCCCTGGAAAAATCATGGAACAGGTCCTCAAGGAATCAATCCTGAACCACTTAAAGGAGGGGAAAGTGATCAGGAACAGTCAACATGGATTCACCAAGGGCAAGTCATGCCTGACTAACCTAATTGCCTTCTATGATAAGATAACCGGCTCTGTGGATGAGGGGAAAGCAGTGGATGTGCTATTTCTGGACTTTAGCAAAGCTTTTGATACAGTCTCCCACAGTATTGTTGCCAGCAAGTTAAAGAAGTATGGGCTGGATGAATGGACGGTAAGGTGGATAGGAAACTGGCTAGATGGTCGGGCTCAACGGGTAGTGATCAATGGTTCCTTGTCTAGTTGGCAGCCGGTATCAAGTGGAGTGCCCCAAGGGTCGGTGCTGGGGCCGGTTTTATTCAATATCTTCATTAACGATCTGGAAGATGGTGTGGACTGCACCCTTAGCAAGTTTGCAGGTGACACTAAACTGGGAGGAGTGGTTGATACGCTGGAGGGGAGGGATAGGATACAGAGGGACCTAGACAAATTAGAGGATTGGGCCAAAAGAAATATGATGAGGTTCAACAAGGACAAGTGCAGAGTCCTGCATTTAGGACGAAAGAATCCCATGCACTGCTATAGACTAGGGACCGAATGGCTGGGCAGCAGTTCTGCAGAAAAGGACCTAGGGGTTACGGTGGACGAAAAGCTGAATATGAGTCAACAGTGTGCCCTTGTTGCCAAGAAGGCTAATGGCATTTTGGGTTGTATAAGTAGGGGCATTTCCAGCAGATCGAGGGATGTGATCATTCCCCTCTACTCAGCACTGGTGAGGCCTCATTTGGAGTACTGTGTCCAGTTTTGGGCCCCACACTACAAGAAGGATGTGGATAAATTGGAGAGAGTCCAGCGGAGGGCAACAAAAATGATTAGGGGGCTGGAGCACATGACTTACGAGGAGAGGCTGAGGGAACTGGGATTGTTTAGTCTGCAGAAGAGAAGAATGAGGGGCGATTTGATAGCTGCTTTCAACTACCTGAAAGGGGGTTCCAAAGAGGATGGATCTAGACTGTTCTCAGTGATAGAAGATGACAGAACAAGGAGTAATGGTCTCAAGTTCCAGAGGGGGAGGTTTAGGTTGGACATTAGGAAAAACTTTTTCACTAGTAGGGTGGTGAAGAACTGGAATGGGTTACCTAGGGAGGGAGTGGAATCTCCTTCCTTAGAGGTTTTTAAGGTCAGGCTTGACAAAGCCCTGGCTGGGATGATTTAGTTGGGTTTGGTCCTGCTTTGAGCAGGGGGTTGGACTAGATGACCTCCTGAGGTCCCTTCCAACCCTGAGATTCTATGATTCTATGATCACCTCCTTGTTAATTCATGCCTTATTTCTAATTGGAGTTTGTCTGGCTTCAGCTTCCAGCCAATGCTTCTCGTTCTTCCTTTCTCCATTAGATGAGAGAGTTTTATACCTGGTATTTTCTCCCTGTGAAGGTACTTGCACACCGTGATCAAGTCACCTCTCAATCTTTTTGATAAACTAAAGAGATTGAGCTCTTTAAATCTCATTGAAAGGCATCTCCGTCCTGTCCTCGAATCATTTTGTGACTTTTCTGCACTCTCCAATTTTTCAACATCCTTTTTAAAAATGTTGACACCAGAACTGGATGCAGTATTCCAGTACTGGTCTCATCAACGCAGGATACAGAGGTAAAAACCACCTACCTATCCCTGCTTACTCCCCCCGTTTAGACAGCCAAGAATCACACTAACCCTTTTTGCCACAGCATCACACTGGCAGCTCCTCTTGGGTTGCTTGTCCACTATGACCCCTAGATCCTTTTCAGAGTCCCTACTTTCCAGGATACAGTCCCCTAGTCTATAGGTTTGGCCGGCACTTCTTGTTCCTAGATGAATGACTTTGCATTAGGCTGTACTAAACACAATTTATTTAATGGGCCCAGTTTACCAAGTGATCCAGATCGCTCCATATAACAGACTTGTCCTCATTATATATCACCCTGCCAATTGTTGTGTCATCCACTATTTTATCAGCAGTGATTTTATGTTTACTTCTAGATCAATGATAAAAATATTGAATAGCACTGGGCCTAGAACGGATCCCTGTGGAACACCACTAGAAACACCCGCATTCAATGATTCCCCAGGGGCAGTTAGCTAGTTCTCGAGCCATTTGATGTGTGCGCTACTGATATTGTATAGGGCTAATTTTTTAATCAGAACATTGTGCTGTACTAAGCCAAACACCTTACAAAAGTGTAAGTATATTGTTCCTAGAGTACTGACCAGTCTGGCTCTAAGAATCCCAAGCAATGGGGCTTCCACCCTTCCCTTGGGGAGACTGTTCCACAGCTGGATACTGCTCACTGTTGGGATGTTTTTCCCTGATATTCAACCTAAATTTTCCCTTTCCTAGTTTCATCCCATTATGCATATATTATGTATCATCCTAAATAATTCCTCCTCATCTTCAGCAATTACACTCCTCAGACAGTTCCGGACTTATTGTGTACTCGGCTTAACCAAACCAGACGCATTCAGCTCTTTGAATCCTTCCCCAATCCCTCCAGCCCCCTGAATTTATTATTATTGTTTTTTTCTTTGAACTCCGTCCAATTTCTCAGTATCTTTCTGGTAAGGTACAATCATACTCCCAGTGCAGTCAGACCAGAGTCATATCAAGAGACCCTCCTCCCTGCTTCGCAACATGATACACAAGAGAACATGTTTAAAGAATATAATTTAATAAAATGCCAACAGAAGTCACTAGTAAAATCAGGCTCACGCTGTTTGTGGGGATGGGACCCATTAGTCTGCTCTGCCAAAGATTATGAGACATCCTCATTAAACCTAACATCATACATTATACCTAACATCATGCATTAAACCATTAAATTTAACATCATGCATTATAAATGGAGAGAGACAGAGAGATCAGTAAGACATACCGAAAATGTCGAGTCCTTTCCCATTGGTAAATGTGTGATAGGAACGAAAGGGAGATTCTTCAGATCCCCATGCAGACGATAGACTAGGATCACATCCATGACATGGTCAGATCCAAACAAATGCAAGCCACATGCCAGCCGGTGCACCTGCTGTCACTTTACGCTTCCCTCCGTGCTGAGGGATATGTATCCAGATGGATGGTTTGCCCATGAACTGTACTTGGGATAAGCCTCTCCTGTCTCCCCTTTCACACTTTCCTCTGGTCTAGCTTCTTGCACTCTCTGCCCCAGAGTTGGGGGCTTACCATGTAATAAGTTCTTCTTTGTTCACCAGTTCTGCTTTTAAAGGTCTGCTCTTCTTTTTATTTTGCCCAGTGGCTCGAAATATGCTCGACAGTCCCCTGCCTCCCCACACCCCAGCAAGGAAGCCTCGGGCCTTCTCTAAAACTGCAGACACGGTCTCCATAGTTTCAGCTGGAACTACAATCTTGTGGCACTACTGCAAAGAAAGTAGGGCACCAATCCTTCCTGAACTCTGGAGGGATGCCTCTGAGAGCTAATTAGTTGACTTCTGAAGTGTTTGTTTAAATTACATGCCATTATAATGGGTGAGAAACTTTAAAGGAAAACAGCAACCAGCATCTCTAGATTGCTTAGATGTTTTCAGACCTACCCTTTGATGAACTTTTATCCTTGTGGCTCAGTTCAAAGCCTTCTTGTGTGGAAGGCCAAATTTGAACCCATGTTCCAGCAGGCGACTTCCATGCCCCACCCTGATTCTTCAGGAGCTGGTGCTGCACTGATATAGGATCTATCACCAATATATACCCCTTCCAGCTTATTTTCTTCTCTCCCTCTCAGCCAAGAAGGCTAACGGCATTTTGGGCTGTATAAGTAGGGGCATTGCCAGCAGATCGAGGGACGTGATCGTTCCCCTCTATTCGACACTGGTGAGGCCTCACCTGGAGTACTGTGTCCAGTTTTGGGCCTCACCTGGAGTACTGTGTCCAGTTTTGGTACAAGAAGGATGTGGAAAAATTGGAAAGAGGCCAGCGGAGGGCAACAAAAATGAGTAGTGGGCTGGAGCACATGAGTTATGAGGAGNCACCAGCTCTATTTCAGAATGGGAAATGGTGCCAAAGCAGCAGATTCCTTTCTTGTGGTCATATTACATCTATGACAAGACCTATTTTCCATAAACTCGTACTAATTGGCATTAATAATGCTGCCACCCTCTAATTCTCTACTGAGAGCACCTCATGGCAGCTTATCCATGTTTTGGTCAGAATAATGTCAGGCTAACTGGCCTATAGTTACAGGGGTCTTCCCACTTGCCCATTTGGAATATCAGCACAAGAGCACTCTTCCAATCTTCTGGGATTCTCCTTGTATTCCAAGTTTATCCTGGCAGGCTAGTTTAATATGTTTATCCCTAGCAGATGTTGTTTAACATCCTCAGTTACTAATGGACTGGAAAGTACTTCATCATCCTTATGTAATATGAGAACATCATCCTGCTTCTTTCCAATGACAGAACAGAAATATTTATTGGACACTTCTGCCTTTTCTGCAGCATAATTAACAACACCATTTGTGACGTTATTGACATGAACTGGGACCGTTTAGATCATTGTTGCAACCAAGGTCCTATAGTTGCACCAAATCTTGTACAAAAGAGGTCAAGTGAGGTGTCTATAGAAAGGTTGCAATTTGCTGGTTATGATTATGCTGTCTGTGTGTGTGTATCATTTTTGTATTTGAAGTTATGAATATTGGCTATGTACTTGTATCTCAATGTGTTTGATACTAAGTAGCCTCAGTGAAGCATTGGTCAGCTTCTTGAGAATGGGCACTTACTGAGAATAGTCCTATCAAGAAACACTTAACTGACAATGTACTTTGGGAGACGCCAATCCACATCTGAGCTTTCCTGGGAACATTCAAACTAACATATAAACAATGGCGTCGGCCTGCAAAAAGCTGAATCATTCATGGACACGTGACTTGCCCAGGTGGCTACAAATTCCATCTTGTTGCTGTGACTTTGCACAGAAGAACAAAGGGGTTTCCACCCACCCGAGAGAGAATATAAAAGGCCCTGGAAGCCCCTCCATTTTGTTTTCAACTGGCTCAAGAGATGGCCTCTCTACCCCAAAGAGATGCCTGAAAGAAAGTGGGGCAAAGGACTATAACTAAGGGGGTGTGAGTGATTGCTGGACCCAGGCCATAAACCACAACGTTGGTCTGAAAAGGATTGGGCCCAGACTAGGAAGGAGTCTAATCTGTGAAAGAAGCTTATTGGGACATCTCTGAGGGTGAGATTTACCTGTATTCACTTTCCTACTGTATTAGGCTTAGACTTGCGTGTTTTATTTTGCTTGGTAACTTACTTTGTTCTGTCTGTTATTACTTGGAACCACTTACTCCTACTTTTTATACTTAATAAAATCACTTTTGCTTATTAATTAACCCAAAGTAAGTAATCAATACCTGGAGGAGCAAACAGCTGTGCATATCTCTCTATCAGTGTTATAGAGGGCGGACAATTTATGAGTTTACCCTGTATAATCTTTATACAGAGTAAAACGGATTTATTTGGGGTTTGGATCCCATTGGGAGCTGGGTGTCTGGGTGCTAGAGACAGGAGCACTTGCTAAGCCGTTTTCAGTTAAGTCTGCAGCTTTGGGGGTGGGGGTCAGACCTGGGTCTGTGTTGCAGCAGATTAGCGTATCTGGATCAACAAGACAGGGTTCTGGAGGCCCAAACTGGCAGAGAAAACAGGCTCAGAGGTAGTCTCACCACATCAGGTGACAGTCCCAAGGGGGTCTCTGTGACCAAACCCATCACACCATTTTGCTAGGACTTTTTGTTCCAAATATACTTTTAAAAAAACCTCATTGTCCTTAGCCCTGCCAACCATGGGTTTTTCCCTGATGTCTTTAGCTTCCCTGATTAGTTTTCTACACTTCAGAACTCCTAATTTATATCATTTGCTATTTCTCACTTTTTCCATTTATTATATATTGCTTTTTTCAAACTGCTGCCTTCACATTGGCACTGCACCAGGATGGGCTTTTAGCCAAAGTTTTCCTCTTGATTGTGGAATTGTGGCTTTTTAAAAGAAGTTTATTAGATAGTCAAAAACTCCCGATTTTCAATCACATTTTTCTAAATTTTTCCTCACAATTTTCCTCAGTTTAGGGAGATTAGCCCTTTCAAACCACCAAGTATATACAATACTGGTTAAGACTGTCCTGTTTTACATATTAAACATAATCAGTTCATAATCACTGGCCCGTAGGTAACTACTAATTCAGTGATTTATTCATCATGAAGTCCAAAATAGGAAGTTCTCTCATGCTGGGTGTAAGACTTTGTATTTAAAAATCATTTCTAATTTTTAGAAACTCATGATGTTTTGCTACAGGCTGCATGAATCTTCCAAACCGGAACCCTCCATAATACCATATTTTTAACTTTCCACACGTTACATACAGGTGCTTAAGAAGTAGCTTACTTGATTCAGTGGTTTAACAGACACCTATGAGCACCCCCTCCTGGGCTTCATTAGCTAGCATATTGATCCATATGCATTCAAGATTCTGCACTTAGCTATTGATAATGATAGAAGAAGTAAGTGTCAAATGCAGATTTCCACCCCCCACCACCACTCCTTTTGTTCACTCTTTCCTTCCTAAACAGATTATAACCAGTGATTTTAACATTCTAATCATTTGACTCATCCCACCAGGTTTCAGTAATGCCAACTATACAAATTTCTTCTCAGTGAGACTATCCAAATCCTCTTGCTTGCTACACAGTCTCCTAGCATTGTATATAAGCAACTAAAAACATTCTTCTGACAGGCTGTGTCACATTGTCTCAATTTGTTTGCAATACGCTGAGTTTGAGTTAGTACCACATTGGCCTCCTTAGCATTGTCCCCTTGTGTTGAAATAGTTTAATGCCTCTGTGGCCGCTCCAACTGAGATTAGCCCTCCCTACCTGTCCCCGTCGTACAACTCCCTTCCCCACTGGACTGTGGCCCAATATTCCACAAAATCAAAACCTTCAGCTTCACACCAGGCCAAGTCAACGTTTCACCTCCAGTATTTTCTGCCTTTCCTCACTTGTGGGACAGGAAGATTTCTGAGATCATTCAAACTTTCCTCAGCTCCCATAAGTCGTCTTAAATCTAAAAGTTTTAACTGTTCCACATATCCTACATAGTCCAAGTTTAAAGCAAAGAATCCTCTCAGGTCCACCCCTTTTTGAGCTGCTCAGATGGGGGAATCTCTTCAAATTAGAGTAGGCTTGTCTGATCAAAGTCTCCTGCTTCCCATAAAATCTGTCAGACCTCAGCAGAACTCCCTCACCCAAATGTCCTAGCTACCCAGGAGCCAATTTGGTGACTTGAGAAACTTTGGAATGGGTGGGTGGAGCATCTTTGCAACCCCAGGACCAGAGAGCCAGTAGGTGCGAAAGAAAGGCAGTGATATCAAAATCAGAGCCAGGGTGTCAGACAACAAAACTGCCAAGATCCAGTCTGGGCTACTGATTGCAGTTCTAAGATACTTACATGGCCATCAGCATCATGGTATTTGAGTGCCTCACAGTCACTAGAACTGGGCCTGGACCAAGGCACCAAGATTAAGTGATTTGCTGAAGGTCCCGCAGGAAGTATGTGGCAGAAACAGGACCCGAACTCAGTTCTCCAGAGTTCCAGGCTAAAATCTTACCCAGAAGGCCATCCTTCCCTCCTTCAGGAAATCTTGGTTCCATCCTGACAGACTTCTGGAGAAAGACTTCCCCACTGAGTGGAATCAGAGGGAACACACTGAACTCCTGACTCCAGGCCAGAGGGAGAAAGAAAAGTCAGTGACTTGGGTCTTGTTCACTGCTGGAGCAGAACTGGCAACAACTGGCATTTCACTAGGAGGGTGGTGAAGCACTGGAATGGGTTACCTAGGGAGGTGGTGGAATCTCCTTCCTTAGAGGTGTTTAAGGTCAGGCTTGACAAAGCCCTGGCTGTGATGATTTAGTTGGGATTAGGTCCTGCGTTGAGCAGGGGGTTGGACTAGATGACCTCCTGAGGTCCCTTCCAACCCTGATATTCTATGATTCTATGCCTGGTGGAATTTATCCCCTGGCAACAGCCAAAGCAAGTCAGGAGATCTTGATAGTGCACTTGTGCTGTTGAGTGTAAATACCTGTCCCAGTATTGCCTTCTCCAACATATGAGACATCAGAGCGACCCAGTGGTGGACACTGTGCTCTGAACAGGAAAACTCCCTGCCACAGCTGGCTAGAGCAGACTGCTCCTTGGCACTTGGTGTAGTGCCCCCTCTGTGGCCTGCCAGAAGTACGTCAGGTTTGGATATGATCAGAGGGAGAAAGTCTGGCAGGTCAGACAAACAGCTCTCAGCTCCAGTGCACTGATGTTGAGCCTCATCCACTGCAGAGTTCAACCACCCCGAAGGAGCACCTCAGCCCGTATCTGGGGTAGCTACTGCGCATAGCAGAGCAGGGGAGAAAGGAACAGCCTGACAGGTATGTTCTTCCTTCCCCTTTAACAGTGAAGCATCTTAAATGTCCCGAGCCCCAGTGTTGCAGGTGCTCAGTGTGGAAAAGGGAGATGCCTGCCCCACACAGGCCACAGATGTAGCCAGGTGAAAGGAGTCATCCAGCTGCACAAAACTCATCCTCTTTCAGAAAACTTTGCAAGTCTGGGGTCTATCGGGGCTCCAATGTCCCCGCTGTTCGTGCAGGGATGAAAGTGAACTATCCTTGTTTTATACAAAGTTCCCAGGACTGGAACTATGTATGCATTTCCTCAGGGCTCAAGTCTAGATACAGGCCCAAGACACCTGACAGCTGAGAAAAACAGCTATGACGGTCAGACATTTGGTGAAAACTTGTTGCTATAGAAAGGACACAATGGGTCAGCGTTAGCGGGTAGAGACCTCCTCTTGTATAAGCCAGTGGAGGAGTCAGTGAGACAGATCAAAAACCATGAAAATAGGTGTCTTTCAAGACTGTCCTGTCAAGTGTTCTGCTTTGATAGTAGGGGGCTCTGATCTCGCAGAAAAATGCAAAACAAGATCCAATGGCTGGAAGCTGAAGCTATGCAAATTCAGACTAGAAATAATGCACGTTTTCAACAGTGAGGGGGTTTAACCATTGGAACAAATGTACGTAGGAATGTTGTGGATTCTCCATCACTTGAAATTAAGGCTGATCTCTTTCTAAGAGAGACATAACTCTTTATGCCAAGTTTACTCGGTGCATTTCTTTTGCCTGGATTATGTAGGAGATCAGACTCATTATCATATTGGTCGCCGTTCTGGCCTTAAAATCTATTAATCTCTGAGCAAGGGTTGGGACTGGTTAAGATACTACTGAAGACTCCTGAGGGTAGGAACATGGAAGCTGGATGTTATATTCATATCTTACAAAGATAATGAAACACTTCCCAGTCTAACAATAGACTCAGACTTTAAGGGACCATCATGATCATCCAGTCTGACCTCCTTCACATTGCAAGTCACAGAACCTCGCCCACCTACTCCTGAAATAAACCTCTAACCTCTATATCTCCTATTCTAACCGTAACCAGACAGGATGTTAAATAGCAGCTACTGAAGCGAAANTGCTGCCTAGCCACTTGGTCCCTAGTCTGTAGCAGTGACTGGGATTCTTCCGTCCTAAGTGCAGGACTCTGCACTTGTCCTTGTTGAACCTCATCAGGTTTCTTTTGGCCCAATCCTCTAATTTGTCTAGGTCCCTCTGTATCCTATCCCTACCCTCCAGCGTATCTACCACGCCTCCCAGTTTAGTGTCATCTGCAAATTTGCTGAGAGTGCAGTCCACGCCATCTTTCAGATCATTAATGAAGATATTGAACAAAACTGGCCCCAGGACCGACCCTTGGGGCACTCCACTTGAAACCGGCTGCCAACTAGACATGGAGCCGTTGATCACTACCCGTTGAGCCCGACGATCTAGCCAGCTTTCTATCCACCTTATAGTCCATTCATCCAGCCCATACTTCTTTAACTTGCCGTCAAGAATACTGTGGGAAACTGTATCAAAAGCTTTGCTAAAGTCAAGGAATAACACATCCACTGCTTTCCCCTCATCAACAGAACAAATGTACGTAGGAATGTTGTGGATTCTCCATCACTTGAATTAAGGCTGATCTCTTTCTAAAAGAGACATAACTCTTTATGCCAAGTTTACTCGGTGCATTTCTTTTGCCTGGATTATGCAGGAGATCAGACTCATTATCATATTGGTCGCCATTCTGGCCTTAAAATCTATTAATCTCTGAGCAAGGGATGGGACTGGATAAGATACTACTGAAGACTCCTGAGGGTAGGAACATGGAAGCTGGATGTTATATTCATATCTTACAAAGATAATGAAATACTTCCCAGTCTAACAGTAGACTCAGACTTTAAGGGACCATCATGATCATCCAGTCTGACCTCCTTCACATTGCAAGTCACAGAACCTCGCCCACCTACTCCTGAAATAAACCTCTAACCTCTATATCTCCTATTCTAACCGTAACCAACAGGATGTTAATTAGCAGCTACTGAAGCGAAAAATGTTTAAGTCTGCAGGACCAGAATAACTTGCACCCCACAGTACTAAAATAATTGGCAGATGAGCTCTCTGAAGCATGAGACATTTATTTTTAATAACCCTTGACACACAGGGGAAGTTCCAGATGACTTGAAAAAAGCGAATGTTCTGCCAGTACATACAGGGTACAAGGGACGACCCCGGTAAGTGCAGTTCAGTTAGCCTGACATCAGTCCCAGGTAAAATCATGGCAAGGCTGATGTGAGATGCAATCAGTGAAGAATTAAAAGATTGCAGTGGTATTAATGCAACTTGGGATAGTTTCAGGAAAAATAGGTCTTGTCAAACAAACTGTTATTTTTAAGGGCGATTACAGCTTTAGTTGATAAAGTTAACTGTATAGACACAGCGTATTTAGACTTCTGCAAGGCATTTGGCCTAGTCCTGCATGATATTCTGATTATAAAATTAGCAGTATACAAAAATATTAAAAGTGGATTTTAAAGATTCATCCTATGGATGAATAATATTATATAGGATATAAAATATTAAATATTTATAAAATAAAATATTTATTTAAAAGTGGATTTTAAAGATTCATCCTCTTTGGAACCCCCTTTCAGGTAGATGAAAGCAGCTATCAAATCCCCCCTCATTCTTCTCTTCTGCAGACTAAACAATCCCAGTTCCCTCAGCCTCTCCTCATAAGTCATGTGCTCCAGCCCCCTAATCATTTTTGTTGCCCTCCGCTGGACTCTTTCCAATGTTTCCACATCCCTTCTTGTAGTGTGGGGCCCAAAACTGGACACAGTACTCCAGATGAGGCCTCACCAGTGCTGAATGGGGGGAATGATCACGCCGCTCAATCTGCTGGTAATGCTCCTACTTATACAGCCCAAAATGCTGTTGGCCTTCTTGGCAACAAGGGCACACTGTCTACTCATATCCAGCTTCTTGTCCACTGTAACCCCTAGGTCCTTTTCTGCAGAATTGCTGCTTAGCCAGTCGGTACTGTGATGGACTCAGACCAGAAGGAAGACAGTGGGTAGTGGAAGGCAGGTAGATCAGCCTCAGAATGAGCAGTTCCCTGGATAGCCAAACAAGGGCTACTCCAGGCCAATCAAGATACCTGATGCCAATTTAACCAGTTAAAGTCGTTAGGCTATTGCCGGCACCTGACCTCAATTAACTGACAAAGGGTCAGCTATGGCTGTTAGGCTAATGGAGACAGCTGGAACCAATTAAGGTCCCACTTATACTGCTTTAAAAGCTCTCGTTTCCAGTTCTCTCGAGAGGAGCCCAGGTGAAAGGAGCTGGAGGAGAGGAAGCATTACTGAACCCTGAGGTAAGGGTGAAGCTTGGAAAAGGGGACCACGCAGTAGCGGTGCCAGCTCTTCCGGCGCCCTAGGCGGCGGAAGGTCCTGCCCCCAAATTTCAACGGGCGGCTGGGGCGCAGGCGCCCCCAAAATAGCAGTGCCCTAGGCGACCGCCTAGGTCGCCTAATGGGTTGCGCCGGCCCTGGGACCACGGGGAAGTGGCCCAGGGAGTCACAGCAGCGTCAGTGGAGGAGGGAAGCTGCTAACAGCTGCTATCATTAGGGTCCCTGGGCTGGAACCCGGAGTAGAGGGCGGGCCCGGGTTCCCTCCCTTTTTGCCCCCCCATGATCTACAGAGATCCGTTGGAGAGGGGAAACAGACTTCGGTACAGGCAGGAGACCAAACTGTGCCTACGGAGTTCTAAGGAGCAACAGAGACTGTGGGTATTCCACCTTCCCACCTCCCATACCGGCCTGTGATGTAAGTCGCTCAATAAGCTATAACCTTTGCCGCCATACTGGGAAAGGGAGGTCACATTAAGGGCCTTAGCGAGCTTCTGAGGCCACTATACCCGCCAGGAAGCGCGGGACCCACCGATACAGGCTCGGAGCTCTGTCACGGTCCCTAGTCTGTAGCCGTGCCTGGGATTCTTCCGTCCTAAGTGCAGGACTCCGCACTTGTCCTTGTTGAACCTCATCAGGTTTCTTTTGGCCCAATCCTCTAATTTGTCTAGGTCCCTCTGTATCCTATCCCTACCCTCCAGCGTATCTACCACTCCTCCCAGTTTAGTGTCATCTGCAAATTTGCTGAGAGTGCAATCCGTGCCATCCTCCAGATCATTAATGAAGCTATTGAACAAAACCGGCCCCAGGACCGACCCTTGGGGCACTCCGCTTGAAACCGGCTGCCAACTAGACATGGAGCCGTTGATCACTACCCGTTGAGCCTGACGATCTAACCAGCTTTCTATCCACCTTATAGTCCATTCATTCAGCCCATACTTCTTTAACGTGCTGGCAAGAATATTGACAGAAGGAGCTCAATCTACGTAGCTTGTCAAAGAGAAGGTTGAGAGGTGACTTGATCAGTCTACAACAGGGGTGGGCAAACTTTTTGGCCCGAGGGCCACATCAGGGTTGCAAAACTATATGGAGGGCCGGGTAGGGAAGTCTGTGCCTCCCCAAACAGCCTGGCCCCTGCCACGTCCCGCCCCCTGACTGCCCCCCTCAGAACCCCTGACCCATCCAACCCCCCCTGCTCCTTGTCCCCTGACCGCCCCCCAGGGACCCCACCCCCTTGCCAACCCCCCCACTCCCTAACTGCCCTGACTCCTATCCACACCCCCGCCCCCGNTGTGCAGCAGTAGTCAAAAATCTAACAATGTTAGGAACCATTAGGAAAGGGATAGATAATAAGACAAATATCCTAATGCCACTATATAAATCCATGGTATGTCCACACCTTGAATACTGTCATCCCATCTTAAAGAGAGATATATTAGAAATAGAAAAGGTGCAGAGAAGGGCAACAAAAATGATTAGGGGTATGAAACCGCTTCCATATGAGGAGAGATTAAAAAGACTGGGAATATTCATCTTGGAAAAGAAATAACTTGGGGGAGGGGGGGCGGGTATGAGAGAGGTCTATAATACCATGGATGTTGTGGAGAAAGTGAGTAAGGAAGTGTTATTTACCCCTTTTCATAAACACAAGAACCAGTGGTTACCCAATGAAATTAATGGGAAGCAGGTTTAAAACAAGCAAAAGGAAGTAATACTACACACGATGCAAAGTTAACTTGTGGAACTCCTTGCCAGAGGATGTTGTGAAGGCCAAAACTATAACAGGGTTCAAAAAAGAACTAGATAAGTTCATGGAGGCTTTTAGCCAAGATGGTCAGAGATGCAACTTTATGCTCTGGGTGTCCCTAAGCCTCTGACTGCCAGTGCTGGGACTGGATGGATCTCTTGATGATTGCCCTGTTTTGTTCATTCTCTTTGAAGCACCTGGCATTGCTGTTGGAAGACAGGATACTGTGATAGATGGACCATTGGTCTGACTCAGCATGTCCGTTCTTATGCTTAAGGAGTAGGTCTGATATGATAGAAACGCCTGCAATGCTGACACCTCCTCCATGCTAGGAGCTGCATCAGTGCTCGAGAAGTGGTGGGAAAGAGTAAGGAGATCATGTATCTGATGCTCAAGTGTTCATCTAAACTAGACTGTTTTTTCCTTGTGTTAATTGATTGCCCGTTAACTCTAGGTAGTTACCACAATTTTAAAGCACTAGTGTGGACACCTTTCAGACATTTGTTCTTTACCCCAGGCTGAGTTAGTCTCGTGTAGGTGAATTCTCTTAAGGGTTTTATTTAGGGGTTTCCACACAGCAGAGGTCTCTGAAATAGAGATGGGCTAAACCCAAACCCTAAGGCTGTCTCTTAACGAGAATTTTACTTTGAGTTAGCTAACTGGAGTTAAGAAGGCACCTCTTCCTAGTGAAGATGTTGCCTAAGGCTGGAGAGGCAGGGGCTGAAATCCTGGATCTGAAAGTTGTCTGATTCCCAGCTGTAGTGCTAACTGGCACAAGCCGCTTGTCTGAGGAGACCAATAATTCCCTAGCTTGGAGCAGTTTTTCCCCATGCACTTAGCTGCCTGGTAGCAGTCAAAGCTGCATGATTCATCCCCTTCCCACACAGCTCTGGCTTTGCCTTTCTGGACTCCCTTTCTGCCTCTGATAACCCATCATTTGACTCTCCCATCTCTTGAGAGGGGGATGGGGCTGTGCTTCCTTTGTGTCTGAGATGGAGCTAGGCTTGTTCCAGGTGCTTGGATGAGCCCACAGGGTGAGATCAGGGCTAAGAGGTCTCTGTCAACCCCATGAAGGGAATTGCAGGGGCCTGCCAGAGGGATGAGGGTTTCTTCCTAGTCTACCCAGTTAACTGCTGCTGAACCCTTGATCCGAATGCAGGCTGCTGATTTCCCACAGAAAGTCTGTGCTGCTGATGTTGTGGGGGAGGAGTGAGGTCGAGGGGACTGCGCACGTTCACTGGTCCATGGTGGGTAAGTGCACACTTCTCTGCTGAGAACTGCCTGTGCAGATCCCCGCTCCTGGGACATGTGCGCCCAGGGCTGCGAGCCACATCCCTGTAGCAAGTGGTGGAGGCTGGGGCTCTTAGCGTGTTGAGCATTCAGTGCAGGGGTACGTGGGCATTGTGGCTTCCCTTGGAGGCACTTTTCATGTCATTTTAATTGCGGGAGTGCTTAGGAACGGCAAGTGAGGATCAGGCCCCATTGTGCTGGGTGCTACTACAGACGTGACCGAGGACAGTCTCTGCCCCAGGAACTACGATCCACAGGACAGGTGGACAAATGAGGCAACTGGGGTGGGAAGCTGAGAATGATCAAATGAAGAGGGTTCGTTCAGCAGAAGGCGGCGTCAGGGCCGGCTCTAGGTTTTTTGCTGCCCCAAGCAAAAAAATTTTTGGTTGCCCCTCACCTCCAGCCGGTCCAGCACTGGCAGGGTGGGGTAAGCAGTGGGGCTCTCGGGCCGCGCCTCAGCCCAGGGTCCCTCCAGCCAGGGCTCCCAGCTCCAGGACCGTCCGGGACCCAGGAGGGCAGAGCTGGGGGACGGCCCCTGCAGGGGACTGAGGAGCCGGGGCAGGGCAGCCCCAGAGAGCGGGACGTGGGCCCTCTATGGCCCCACTGCTGCTTCTGGCCTCCCTGCCATGTGCCCCGTGGGGCAGCCCCCAGCCCGAGTGTCCCCCGCTCGGAGCCTGCCTGGCCCAGCCACAAAGTCCGGGCGCTGGTCCCCCCCGGCGCGAACCGCAGCGGCCCCAGGGCGCCCCCCGCCCACGCTGCGCTGCTGCTGCCAGGGCCGGCTCTGGGATGGCCGAATGGTGCCGCCCCTGAAAATGGGCCGCCCCAAGCACGGGCTTGGTTTGCTGGTGCCTAGAGCCGGCCCTGGGCGGCGTCATGTCACTTGCCTAACAAATGTACTTTGTTTGTAGTCTAAATGTTTAGATTGAGGTCAATACTTGGTTGGCAGCCAGCAGTGCTGTGCTGACTCGGCCAGTGTGGGTGCTACGTGGAGCAATACTGGACTGACTGCAGCCATCTGGGGAAGAGCTTTGTGGAGCTCGAAAGCTTCCCCTCACCCACCTCGTGTCTCTGCAGTGACTAGGCAGGTCAGCATCAAAGGTTGAATTCCAGTTTCCCCCCTTGAATTTAAGCTCTGAAGAGTCTGGGTCTAGTTTAACAACACAGATGAGACTTGGAGAGGGTCAGAGACCAGTTCTGTCCCCCCTCTAGCCACCCAGTCTCTGGGCCTCTTCTCTTTGGCTTCTAGGAGAAAATCTGTTCTGTCCCAGTATTGCACAGTTACCCCAAGCATGGTCTTTGGCTCAATGTCCGCTTTTCCTGAGTGCCCTGCAGGCTCCGGAGCAGTTCTTTCCTGTCTCCTGGAGCAGAACAGTCTAGGCAGAAATAGTCACTTGTTGCATCTGCAGCTCCAGCTTGGGTAGCTAGGCATACATGTAGAAGGGCTGGAATAGCCTCTCCTTGGGACTCCTGGAAATCACAGGAAAAATCCTTTATCATTCACTTCTGCTGCATGCTGCCTTTGTATGCTAGCCTTACTCTCGCTTTGGAAATTTTCTTGTGAGAAGCTGTCTCTGCGAAGCTGGGACTTGCATGGTGTCCCTCAGCTTATCAGTTCCCTGATTGCCCAGGACAGGAGAAAGGCCTCTGTCCCATAGTGGGCTGAGTGGAGCAAGGGCATTGCAGCAAAATCACGTTCCCTATAATGAACTTGGCATCCATAAACTCTTCATTCAATCCACAGGGTTGGCTTTCTCCACCAAGCATATAGATCCTGTGGTGCTCAAACTCCGCCAGCAGGAGCCTCTCTCTTGCCAGAGTTAGAACATCCGCAGGCTATATCTCCCTTGTGGAGTTTGCAGATGCTCCAGGAGCAAATTTTTGTGCTTGCAGGCTCCATTAACAAAGCTGGCGAAACTTATAAATGCCAAGACAGTCACTTCAATGCAAGGAGTTTGTAGGCTCTTCAAGTCTGTTAGATCTCTGCTTAGGAAGGAGCAATCAGTTGCACACATATAGAATGGGAAGAGACTGTCTAGGAAGGGGTACGCAGTAGCGGCGCCAGCTTTGCTGGCGCCCTAGGCAGCAGAAGGTCCCGCCCCCCAATTTGTACGGGCGGCGGGGGGGCAGGCGCCCCCAAAATAGCAGCGCCCTCGGCGACCGCCTAGGTCGCCTAATGGAAGCGCCGGCCCTGGGGGTACGGCAGAAAGGGATCTAGGGGTTATAGTGGCCCACAAGCTAAATATGAGTCAACAGTGTGATGCTGTTGCAAAAACCGCAAACGTGATAATGGGAAGCATCCACAGGCGTGTTGTGAGCAACATGATAGCAGTTTTCAGGTATCTAAAAGCGGGTGATAAGGAGGAGAGACGAAACTTGTTCATCTTAGCCTCTAAGGATAGAACAAGAAGCAATGGGCTTAAACTGCAGCAAGGAAGGTTTAGGTTGGACATTAGGAAAAAGTTCCTAACTGTCAGGGTAGTAAAAAAAATATTATTATTTATTATTATTATAACTCTGGAATAAATTGCCTAGGGAGGTTGTGGAATCTCCATCTCTGGAGATATTGAAGAGTAGGTTAGAGAAGTGTCTATCAGGAATGGTCTAGACAGTATTTGGTTCTGCCATGGGGGCAGGGGACTGGACTCGATGACCTCTCCAAGTCCCTTCCAGTCCTAGAGTCTATGAATCTATGAACCTGTATTTGTCCCTTTTAAAATGACTCTATTAACAGCTACAGTAGCCAAGGGAAGGCGGGGTTTTTACTCCAACTCTCAGGCTATAACTGATTTCAAGAATAAATTAACATTTTGCATAAAGATTCAGTAACCCTGCCTTCCCAATCGAGGTGTGGGGCCTTGCAGTCAACATGCTCAGAGATCTCCCAGAGGTCCTGAAGCAAAGCAAGGGAGTACAGGAACAGATGGGTCAGAGGTTTAAGGTAAAACACAAATGAGAATGACTTTCTCAGGCTGCTTTGTACACTATAAAGAATCAAACACTGTCCCAGTCCCAATGTCAGAGCCTACAAGGAATGGAAGATGATGGGAGGGATCAGCAGGAAAGCTACCTCTTGAAGGACAGAAAGTGGAGGGCTAAAGTGAGAACTACCAAAAGCCAAGCAGAGTTGGACCTTGCAAAGGAGATTAAAACCAATAGTAAAAGGTTCTATAGTCATATAAATAAAAAGAAAACAAGGAAAGAAGAAGGGGGACTGCTAAGCACTGAGGATGGGGTGGAGATAAAAGGCAATCTAGGCATGGCCCAACACCTAAACAAACACTTTACCTTAGTTTTTAATAAGGGTAATGAAGAGCCTACGGTTAGTGGCAGGGTGGCTAATGGGAACGAGGATATGGAGGTAGAAATGACCACATCTGAGGTGGAAGTCAACAGCTAATGGGACTAACTGGGGGAGGGGGGGGGGCTGGATAATCTTCATTCAAGAATATTAAAGGAACTGGCACATAAAATTGCAAGGATTTTTAATGAATCTGTAAACTCAGGGGTTGTACCCTATGGCTGGAGAGCTGCTAATATATTTCCTATTTTTAAGAAAGGGGAAAAAAGTGATCCAAGAAACCACAGGCCTGTTAGTTTCATGTCAATTGTATTCAAGGTCTTGGAACAAATTTTGAAAGAGAGAGTAGTTAAGGACATAGAGGTAAATGGTAATTGGGATAAAATACAACATGGTTTTATGAAAGGTAGATCGATCAGGGTGGTTTGGCACATCTTCTTTGACAAGATAACTAATTTTTTAGACAAAGGAAATGCAGTAGATCTAATCTATCTGGATGTCAGTAAGGCATTTGATACAATATCACATGGAAATCATTAGTTAAATTGGAGAAGATGGGGGTTAATATGAGAACTGAAAAGCGGATGAGGAACTGGTTAAAGGGGAGACTACGAGTCATGCTGAGAGGTGAACTGTCAGGCTGGAGGGAGGTTACTAGTGGAGTTCCTCAGGGATTGGTCTTGGGACCAATCACATTTAACATTTTTATTAATGACCTTGGCACAAAAAGTGGGAGTGTGCAAATAAAAATTGTGGATGACACAGAGTTGGGAGGTGTTGCCAATATGGAGGAGGACCAGAATATAATACAAGAAGATCTGGACGACCTTGTAAACTAGAGTAATAGAAATGGGATGAAATTTAATAATGTAAAGTGCAAGGTCATGTACTTCGGGACTAACAACAAGAATTTTTTCTATAAGCTGGGGACTTATCAGTTGGAAGTGATGAAGGAGGAGAAAGAGCTGGGTGTATTGGTTGATCACAGGATGATTATAAGCCACCAATGTGATGCGGTTGTGAAAAAGGCTAATGCAGTCCTAGGATGTATCAGGCGAGATATTTCCAGTAGAGACAAGGAAATGTTACTGCCGTTATACAAGGCACTGGTGAGACCTCATCTGGAATACTGTGTGCAATTCTGGTCTCCCATGTTTAAGAAAGATTAATTCAAACTAGAACAGGTGCAGAGAAGGGCTACTATGCTCTGAGGAATGGAAAACCTACCTTATAAGAAGAGACGTAAAGAATTTGGCTTGTTTAGCATAACCAAAATAATGCTGAGGGGAGATATGATTGCTCTCTATAAATACATCAGAGGGATAAATACCAGGGAGGGAGAGGAATTATTTAAGTTCCGTGCCAATGTGGACACAAGAACAAATGGCTATAAACTGACCGTCAACAAGTTTAGGTTTGAAATTAGAGGAAGGTTTCTAACCATCACAGGAGTGAATTTCTGGAGCAGCCTCCAAAGGGGTGCAGTGGGGGCAAAAATCCTAATGGGCTTAAAGACTGAGCTTGATAAATTTATAGAGGGGATACTTTGATGAGGTTGCCTAGGATGGCATGTGGCCCATTGGTGACTGCTAGCAGCAAATATCTCCAGTGGCTGGTGATGGGACACTAGATGGGGAGGACTCTAAGTTACTACAGAGAATTCTTTCCCAGGTGTCTGGCTGCTGGGTCTTGCTCACCTGCTCAGGGTCTAACTGATCGCCATATCTGGGATCGGGAAGGAATTTTCCCCTGGGTCAGATTGGCAGAGACCCTGAGGGTTTTTCGCCTTCTTCTGCAGCATGGAGCACAGGTCACTTGCTGATTTAAACTAGTGTAAATGGTGGATTCTCCGTAACTTGAAGTCTTTAAATAATTATTTGAGGACTATGACGTTGTGCAGTCTATATGGTTTTATAAAAACATAAGTGAATATAATGTAACGGAAATAGTTTTATAAAAACAAGTGAATATAATGTAACTGGAATATGCTTCATGCAAAAGGTCTCTTGTAAGGTATCATTACAAAGCTTATAATCTACTGAGTGTGATCATCCTATTTGTATAAATGTACCACTCTTGTATCTGAAACTAGAAATATGAAATATAACTCTGAGGGCCTATTGTAATTATGTAAAGTGTGGGCCATTAATGGTGGTTTGGAATCTTAATGACTCCCATTAACCAGACCATTGTCTGCAGATGGATGTGTTTACCTGTGAGTCTTCCTGGATATGTGTGTGCTGGCAAGTGGGCAATGAAGTCTTGCAGTGACGTGATCATGTCACCTGAACTGGAATCCATCTTTAACCTGGTGCTTTTCCAGTGAGGGGGGGTGGAAACCCAGAGGGACAAAGGGTTCCCGCCTTATGCAAAAGATATATAAAGGGGTGGAAGAGAACAGAGAGGGGGAGGAGCCATCATGAAGAATCCCCTAGCTACCACCTTAGCTGAAACAAGAGCTGTACCAGGGGAAAGAATTGTGCCCAGGCCTGGAAGGCGTCCAGTCTGAGAAAGAACTTACTGAAGCATCTCTGAGGGTGAGATTATCTGTATTCAGTTTGATTAGACATAGATTTGCGCATTTTATTTTATTTTGCTTGGTGACTTACTTTGTTCTGTCTGTTACTACTTGGAACCACTTAAATCCTACTTTCTGTATTTAATAAAATCACTTTCTACTTATTAATTAACTCAGAGTATGTATTAATACCTGGGGGAGCAAACAACTGCGCATATCTCTCTATCAGTGTTATAGAGGGCGAACAATCTGAGTTTACCCTGCATAAGCTTTATACAGGGTAAAACGGATTTATCTGGGTTTAGACCCCATTGAGAGTTGGGCATCTGAATGCTAAAGACAAGCACACTTCTGTAAGCTGTTTTCAGGTAAACCTGCAGCTTTGGAACAGGTAATTGGGTCTGTGTTGGAGCAGACGGGAGTGTCTGGCATCAACAAGACAGGGTGCTGAAGTCCTGAGCTGGCAGAGAAAACAGGAACAGGGGTAGCCTTTGCACATCGGGTGGCAGCTCCCAAGGGGGTTTCTGTGATCCAACCCGTCACAAGGACATCAGTAACTCAGCCAGAGGTTATGGTTTTATTACAGGAGTGGGTGGGTGCGGTTCTGTGGCCTGCAATGTGCAGCAGGTCCGACTAGATGAACATGATGGTCCCTTCTGACCTTGGGGTCTATGAGTCTGAATCTCCAACACCTTAGCAGGCACATATTCACACATACTCGTGTGTGCGGCTTTTGATAGTAATGTGTCAAGTTCAAAGGTAAGGCGCTCACCCACAGTGCACTGATATCTCATCTTCACCTCGAGCCTATTGTTAGATGTGTATAACAGGATATGCCGTGTGGTTCAATCTGTGATCAGCTGGACTGTTGAGTGGGGGAGCGAGAAGGTTACTGTTTTTTATTTTTTAGTGATTTTGTGACTTTACCTGGAATTCAGGTATTTTAAACTGATGCATGATCTTGACTGATTTACTAAGCTGTGGGCTGAATGAGTGAGAATGCACTTTAAAACCAGTTTCCCATCCACAACACAATAAACTTGAAGTTTGCTTTTCTCTTAGGTTCTGACTTTAATAAAGTGTTCTTAAAAGTCAGTCACTCTACCCCTTGGGAGCACTTGGACTTGCTACAGTAACACAAATGTTAATCTGTTACCGTTTTGTAGTATAACTCTCCCAATGCAGTTTCATACAGGTTGCATCTAAAGTGCTTCCACCAAATGCAAGGGAAGGAGCTATTCCAGCAGCAGGTTGTGGTGAGAGATGGAGAGCCCTGAGGCACAAGGTGGTTGGTGAAGGAGGAAGCTGCAGAGCTGACTATTATGCTTGTAGTTGTGGGACAGAAGAGGCTGGCTCAAGCAGAGGTACCTGATGCTCCCGCATCTCAGCGTGTTGAGGCAGAGCTGGCATTTGGGGCCCACAACCCCTGACTTGTGTGGACATTCTGCATGTCAGGACTAGCAAGCTGTCCATGCCTTTCTCTTGCCACACAAAGCCATGTAGTGGTGCACCTGTCAGTCTTCACTTGCAACCCTCCCATTTCCTCTGAACTGCAGGGAGCCTGGCCCCTGAGCCAAATGCTGCTGCTGCCATTCCTGGAATGTTTCTAACTTGTGAACTTTGCCATGTACAAGGGCTTCTCATTCCTCTTCACCCAGGACAAAGGCTGCAGTGTGTTCCCAAGGCAAACAGGGCAGACAGAGGGGGCTTAGGCATGATACTGCCTGGAGGAGGCCACAACAAGGGCTCTTTGTGAAGACAGGCTAGGCTGGTGCAATCTGGCCTTTGCACATCTGGGCCTTTAAAAACAATTACAGGAACAGCTTAAAAAGCTTCTTGTGCCTTTGAGCTGGCACTTGGCTTGATCTCTGTCCTGACGACGAGGGGAGCCTGCATCTTGCATTCAGAGAGGACCCTGCGAGTAGAGAGGCTGGTGACCTCCCTGTAGGAATGGAGAGAGAAAGGAGGCTGTGAAACCAGCTGCTCCCAATGCACCTCGTTCTAGTGGCTCTGGCACTTAACCATGGCATCTCCTCGGATAGGCAGGTGTCTGATATGGAAAGGCATTTTTGCCTGCTTTCTGTGTCTGGGCAGTGGGTGTCCGTTCAGAGGGCTGAGGAAGGAGACTACAGAACTGTCGCTAGGCTGGAGTGTCGTAGATGCGCCCATGATACTCAGCGCTCTGTGTCACTCTCAGGGGTTTTAGGTACAGGTTAACTGGAGGGTGATGGCCTGGCAGTACCACCTACTCTGAGTGCACCCAGCGAAGTGCTGTTCCATCTGTGCAGGCAAGTCATCCTTCCTTGTGATCAGTGGGATCAAGGGCTGCTGATGGATCTACTCAATGTGCATCCCTTTCCCTCGTCCTTTCTGGAAAGATCCACTGTCTCCATCCCAAACGAGGTCTGAAACTATCCTGCTAGGACTAGCAGGTCTGCAATCCAAGGACAGCTGGAGTGGCCCCATCACAGCCATGTGCTCGCCCTTTCCACGCACCAGCCTGTCTCAAGAAGCCTCTTAAGGAGAAAGTTAATGTTCTCATGTGGCTTCTTGAGCAAAGGTCGGTGGTGACAGCTTGTCTTCTCCATGGGCATTAACACACCTCACCGGTGCCAGGTCTGGCATCTCAGGGAAGGTCTACGCTACTGCTTCAGTCGATATAACTCACGTTGCTCAGGGGTGTGAAAGACACCTCCCGAGTGACCTAAGCGCTGTCCATGCTGGCGCTGTCGGTGGGAGATGTTCTCCCGTTTGCAGAGAGTGTCCTCACCAGACACGCTACAGCGACACAGCTGCGCTGATGTGGCCCTTCTAGTGTAGCCCTGCCCTGACTGGCAACTACCAGCCATGGACAGGGCTCCTCTTGTAGAAGATTAGTTGGTTGCAGTTCCCAAAGCATATCCAAAACTGCTGTCAGAAAAACTGGGTGGAAAAGCTAATGAGTGTAGAAGGTGCCTTCCACTCCCTGTCCTATAACCCAGTCACTGCAAAATAACTGGACAGCTCCTAACACCCATGCACTCTACACTCATTCATGGGTGTACGCAGGTTAATGGGCTAGCCCACAACCTAGGGCTCTTCTACTGGTCTGGACTTCACTAATCCTATGGCCAGGAAGAAATTCTGCCACAGCCTGGGAAACCATTTCTCTGATAATTGATGAAACTTCCCTAGGTGTTGCAGCCTTTCTTGCACGCTGCTTCATTGGTCTCTGGCCACCCACAACCTGTGGTGACCAGTGAAGGGGCTGCTTCACACGCACAGACCATGCAGTCTTAACTGCCCTCTCTGATTGATGGAATTTAAGGCCAGAAAAGACCATTGTGCTCATCTAGTCTGACCTCGTATGTAACACAACCACTGACTGTCACTTGGGGACTCCTGCTTCTGGCTGCATAAATTCTCGTTGAGCTAGTGCAGATCTTCTAGAAAGGCACCCGATGCTAATGTAAAGACTTCAAATGATGGAGAATGCCCATGTCCCTAGGTAAGTTGTTCCAATGGTTTATTACCCTCACTGCTTAAAATTGCGCCTTATGTCTAATCTGAATTTCTTTCTTCTGCTTTCAGCCACTGGATCATGTTCTCCCTTTGTCTGCAAATTAAAGAGCAGTATGCACACATACACAATGGGAAATGGCTGCCTAGGAAGGAGCACTGCCGAAAGAGATCTGGGGGTCATAGTGGATCACAAGCTAAATATGATTCAACAGTGTAACACTGTTGCAAAAAGAGCAAACATCATTCTGGGATCTATTAGCAGGAGTGTTGTAAGCAAGACACGAGAAGTAATTCTTCCGCTCTACTCTGCGCTGATTACGCCTCAGCTGGAGTATTGTGTCCAGTTCAGGAAAGATGTGGACAAATTGGAGAAAGTCCAGAGAAGAGCAACAAAAATGATTAAAGGTCTAGAAAACATGACCTATGAGGGAAGATTGAAAAAATTGGGTTTGTTTAGACTGGAGAAGAGAAGACTGAGAGGGGACATAACAGTTTTCAAGTACATAAAAGGTTGTTACAAGGAGGAGGGAGAAAAATTGTTTTTTCACCTCTGAGGATAGGACAAGCAGCAATGGGCTTAAATTGCAGCAAGGGCGGTTTAGGCTGGACATTAGGAAAAACTTCTTGTCAGGGTGGTTAAGCATTGGAATAAATTGCCTAGGGAGGTTGTGGAATCTCCATCATTGGGAATTTTAAGAGCAGGTTGAACAAACATCTGTCAGGGATGGTCTAGATGATACTTAGTCCTGCCTTGAGTGCAGGGGACTGGACTAGACCTCTCGAGGTCCCTTCCAGTTCTATGATTCTGTGATGATTCTATGCAATCAAATCTTCTCCCTGTGTAGATGCTCGCAGACAGTGAGCATCGCCTCTTAGTCTTCTCCTTAAACTGAGCTTTAAAGATTGAGGTTATTTAGTCTCTTGCTGTAAGACAGGTTTTCCAGACCTCAAATCAGTCTTCATAGTTCTTCTATGGTGTCCCTAGCCTCTGTTTGCCAGAAACTGGGAATGGGCGACGGGGCATTTGCCACTGTCAGAAGACCAGATACTGGGCTAGATGGACCTTTGGTCTGACCCAGTATGGCCGTTCTTATGTTCTCCAGTTTGTCCACATCCTCGTTGGTGTGGACACAAGAAGAGGGCACAGTATCCAGCAATGGTCTCATTAATGCTGTATGTGATGGTTATTCCACATTCCTGTTCTCCTACTTGATATTCCCATTTTTACAACCGAGAAACTCATTAATCCTTTTAACCACAGGATTGCACTGAGAGCCCATCTTCACTTGGCTTCCACCATGATCCCCAGGTCCTTTACTCTGCTGCTGCTGTCTAGGATGTAGTACCCACCCTAGAAGACTGTCTTTGTACATAGGTGTATTTGGCTGTATTAACTCATTTGAATGAGCCCAGGTTACCGTGTGATCTAGAATCACTCTTCAGAAATTACCTGTCACTATTTACCACTCCTCCAGTTTTTTGTCATCTGCAGATTTTACTAGAAAGGATTGTATTTTATTTTCCCAGGCAACTGATGGCTCTTGAATGACACTGGGCCAAGTATAGATCCCTGTGGGACCCCACTGGAAACGCTGTGATAGGATGATTCCTTTGAGGTGTCTTAGCAGTTTTTAATCCACTTTTAATATGGGTGGCAGATGACAGAACAAGGAGTAATGGTCTCAAGTTGCAGTGGGGGAGGTTTAGGTTGGATATTAGGAAAATCTTTTTCACTCGGAGGGCGGTGAAGCACTGGAATGGGTTACCTAGGGAGGTGGTGGAATCTCCTTCCTTAGACGTTTTTAAGGTCAGGCTTGACAAAGCCCTGGCTGGGATGATTTAGTTGGGGATTGGTCCTGCTTTGAGCAGGGGGTTGGACTAGATACCTCCTGAGGTCCCTTCCAACCCTGATATTCTATGATTCTATGTCTGTGCTGTAAGGCAGGTTTCCCAGACCTCAAATCGTTCTTGTAGCTCTTTTGAGCCCTTTCTAGCTTTTCAGCGTCTTTTTGGATGTGCTGACACCAGAACTGGACACAGAATCCAGTAACATTCTCACCTATGCTGTACACAGGGATAACTCCTCCCTACTCCTGGTCAATATTCCTCTGCTTATACATCACAGTGGGAGATTATGTTCACCTGGTTTCCACTGACTCTTTCGTCCCTTGCAGAGTCACTGCTTTCCAGGATATAGCACCCTAGCCTGTAAATGTGACCCACATTCTTCGTTCCCACAGGTATATCCTTGCCTTTGGTTTTATTAAAACGTGCTGTGTTTTGTCTAGTTTACAGAACCTGCCCTTACTTACCACCACAGCAATCTTTGTCATCTGCAAACTTTACTTGCAAGGTTGTTGATCCATTTCCTTCCAGTCCACCCACCCGGGGAGCTGCACTGATCTTAGTGAAATGCAGGGAAGGGAAAGCCCTGTATGGACACAGCCACAGGTAAGCTAGTCCCACCCACATCCCAACAGTACCAAGATGGTACAATCCCCAAGACACAGCATGGCAGAACAGAGCCATTTCAGACAGACAGCCAAGGTAGGGGAGGATGGACAGCAGAGAAGGAAGGGTAGGGTTTCTGCCTGGGACTGTCACCTGATGTGCTGAAATTACCTCTGAGCCCGTTTTCCCTGCCAGCTTGGGACTTCCAGAACCCTGCCTTGTTGAGCCAGACACGCCAGCCTGTTGCAATACAGACCCAGGGTCCGGGCCACGCCCCCAAAGCTGCAGACTAACTAAAAACTGCTCAGCAGGTCACTTATCTCCAGCACCCAGACACCCAGTTCCCAATGGGAAACAAACCCCAAATAAATCCGTTTTACTCTGTATAAAGCTCATACAGGGTAAACTCATAAATTGTCTGCCCTCTATAACACTGACAGAGATATGCACAGCTGTTTGCTCCCCCAGGCATTAATCACTTACTTTGGGTTCATTAATAAATGAAAGTGATTTTATTAAGTATAAAAACAGGATTTAAGTGGTTTCAAGTTATAACACAGAACAAAAGTTACCAAGCAAAATAAAGCAAAAATATGCAAGCCTAATACATTAAGAAACTGATTACAGGTAATATCTCACCCTCAGAGATGTTCCAATAAGCTTCTTTCACAGACTAGATTCCTTCCTAGTCTGGACCCAATCCTTTCCCCTGGTACAGCCCTTGTTAGTTCCAGCAGACATCTTAGGTATTAAGCAGGGGCTCTCTCATGACTGGCACTTCTTTGTCCTGCTTCACCCTCTTTTATAGCTTTGGCACAAGGCAGGAATCTTTTGTCTGAGTCCCCACCCTCCTTCTAAATGGAAAAGTACCAGATTTAAGATGGATTCCAGCACCATGTGACATGGTCACATGTCCCTGTGAGACATCATTTTTCATTACCCACAGGCCCACATGTACACAGGAAGGCTTGAAGGTAAATAAACCCATTCAAAACCAATTGTCCTAGTCAATGGGAGCCATCAAGATTCTAAGCCACCATTAATGGCCCACCTTTGCATAATTACAATAGGACCTCAGAGTTATACTTCATATTTCTACCTTCAGATATAAGAATGATACATGCATACAAATAGGATGACCACACTCAGTAGATTATAAGCTTTCTAATGACACCATACAAGGGGTATTTAGCATAAAGCATATTCCAGTTGTGTCATATTCATAAGCATATTTCCATAAAGCATATGGAGTGCAACATCACACCACACCCTCCTCCTGAACTTACTGCCAGAGACTTGGACACTATCCATGGCGGAGGCAGTATACCTAAAATTCCTCTTTTCTGGACAGGGCATCTGCTACCCAGTTCTCTTTGGAGAAGGCTCTCTATTTAGGTATGTGTTTGGGGTTTTGGCAAAGAAAGGGTGCGCTGCAACCATGCCTGCCCTCGGCCCCTCCCTCTGGAATCTCTGTGTTGGACCCCACCAGCTTGTGATGCTTTCCAAATGCAAAGTTTTTCCTCCCCCTGCCTTGAAGGGACAGTGTTCTCTATTACAAGTGTGGCCAGAAGAACATCTTTCAATGGAGTGCTTTGGATTGATAAGATCCCCTCAGTCACCCCATTCTCTGTTCCCAAAAGGTCAGCTGGGTGGACTCTCCCCTCCAGGAGATTTGACCCCCAAACTTCCCTTAAAACCTGATCCACAGGTGAGGGGTCTGGCATTTCAGATGCAGATCCTTCACCCTCCTCCTGGGGAAAAGCCTTCCTACAAAAGGTGGGCAGACCCTCCTGTGCCCCCTCAACTTCCGTCTGCATTTCCCTCTCTGGGCTCCCCTCTGAGGCAGACACTCCTGTCCCCGCCCAAAAGGGAATGTGACCCTGACCTAGTTGTGGGCTCACAGCTACCAGCTATGACCAACCCTTCACTGGCCAGCAAAATCCTCCCCCCTTTCACTTAGGTTGGGCTTGCTTCCAGCTACAGAGTCCTTGGGGATTGTTCCCACCACAGCACTCACCAGGACCCCAACTTCCACCTCTAGGATACATGTCTCTGTGCACCTCTTCCACGCCATTACAGCCAGTTCATGCTTCTGGGCCTCAATTTGTGCTTGTCTCTGGGCCTCAATTTCTGTGTCTTTTAAGTCCAGTGCTTGCTGGTGTGCAGCCCTTTGCCTGGCTGCTTCTGCCTCCATGGCAGCCTTTTCCCGGGCAAATTGCACATCAATTTCTATTTGTCTTCCCTTGAGACTGTCACTTGATGAGCTGGGATACCACTGAGAACAACCCTCCTGCCAGAACAGGCCCCCCTCCACTCCTGTCTTGCTGAGTTAGACACTCCAGTCAGCTTCAGCACAGAGCCAGAGGTTGGGCCACACCCATCTGCAGCTCACTGAAATGGACATTCACTCAGCTCAGGGGCTTCTCAGTTAACAGGGACTTTCCCAGTGCCCAGCCTTTCTGGGCAATCTGCAACCTGTGCAGTTCTAGCGTCTTCTGAGCTTCACTCTCACTCATATTGCTTCCTTTTCGGTCCCTATTTCCCTTACCCGAAATAAGCAAACAGAAAATAACAACCCAGTAACCACTTCGTCTGCTCTCCGGCCACCTCGCTTAAAACTCACTTAAAATCACTACCAGTGTCTCAAAGCAATCAGCTGTGCACATATCCTATTCGACTACGCCACTGACGGAGAGAGCCCCTTGGGACTGTCACCTGATGTGCTGAAATTACCTCTGAGCCCATTTTCCCTGCCAGCTTGGGACTTCCAGAACCCTACCTTATTGAGCCAGACACACTACCCTGCTGCAACACAGACCCAGGTCTGGTTCACACCCCCAAAGCTGCAGGCTTTAAGTTAAAACAGCTCTGCAGGTTACCTGACTCCAGAACCCAGACACCCAGCTCCCAATGGGATCCAAACCCCAAATAAATTTGTTTTACTCTGTATAAAGCTTATACAGGGTAAACTCATCGCTCCTCCGCCCTCTATAACACTGACAGAGATATGCACAGCTGTTTGCTCCCCCAGGTATTAATCACTTACTTTGGGATCATTAATAAATGAAAGTGATTTTATTACGTATAAAAAGAAGGATTTAAGTGGTTTCACCCAGGGCTTTGGAGCTGTGCTTCGGCTCCGCTCCAGCTCCAGGCAAAAACCTGCAGCTCCGCTGCTCCGGAGCTGCTCCGCGCTCCAGCTCCGGGCTCACAGAACAAAGTAAGTTACCAAGCAAAATAAAGCAAAAACACACAAGTCTAAGCCTAATACATTAAGAAACTGATTACAGGTAATAACCCTCAGAGATGTTCCAATAAGCTTCTTTCACAGACTAGACGCCTTCCTAGTCTGGGCTCAATCCTTTCCCCGGTGCAGACCTTGTTAGTTCCAGCAGACATCTTAGGTGTTAAGCAGGGGCTCTCTCATGACTGGCACCTCTTTGTCCTGCTCCACCCCCTGTTATACCTTTGGCACAAGGCGGGAATCTTTTGTCTCTCTGAGTCTCCACCCTCCTCCTAAATAGAAAAGTACCAGATTTAAGATGGATTTCAGCATCATGTGACATGGTCACATGTCCCTGTGAGACATCATTTTTCATTACCCACAGGTACACAGGAAGGTTTGCAGATAAATAAACCCATTCACAACCAATTGTCCTAGTCAATGGGAGCCATCAAGATTCTAAGCCACCATTAATGGCCCACACTTTACATAATTACACTAGGACCTCAGTTATATTTCATATCTCTAGCTTCAGATACAAGAATGATACATGCATACAAATAGGATGTTCACACACAGTAGATTATAAGCTTTCTAATGACAACATAAGGGTTTTTTAGCATAAAGCATATTCCAGTTATGTCATTCATAAGCATATTTCCATAAAACATATGGAGTACAACATCACACTACAAGGCCCAAGGCACAGCATGGCAGAAGAGAGCCATTTCAGACAGACAGCCAAGGTTGGAGTGATGGACAGCAGGGAAGAAAGGGTAGGGTTTCTGCCTGGCCAGGGACAGTGTACTGGAGCCTGGGGAAAGCTTAAGAATGACATTTAAATGCAGGAGCATCAATAGAGGGAGGCCTGCTCAGAGAAGTGTCCACAGAGCCAATCCGATGCGTCCGATGAAGTGGGCTGTAGCCCATGAAAGCTTATGCTACAATAAATTTGTTAGTCTCTAAGGTGCCACGAGTACTCCTTAGCCAATAAACAAGACACTCACGGCATCATCAGGGCTCATCAATCAGCTCGCCAAGTGCCCTGCTTTCCAGATCACTCCGCAGCTGTCTGAGAGCTGATGAGCTTGTTCCTGGGCATCACATGTAGGTACCATGGAGGAAGGGCAGATTTTATAAAGAAGGGAAATACGGCAAGGCCCCAGTTCCCCATTTCACAGTCATCTGGTCTCCAGGGAAGAAGAGCAAGCGTAACAGTCTTCTCTTGGTGAGCTGTTGCCAGCCCCTCCCCTATCCCTTGCAGCCAGTCAAGGGGCCCACAAGGTATTACACTGACAAAGAAAGGACCATCTTTTTGTTGAAATCTGATCTTGGAGTCATTGTGGATAGTTCTCTGAAAACATCCACTCAATATGCAGCTTGGGAATCATTAAGAAAGGGATAGATAAGACAGAAAATATCATATTGTCACTATATAAATCGACAGTAGCCCACATCTTGAATATTGCATGCAGATGTGGTCACCCCATCTCAAAAAAGATATATTGGAATTGGAAAAGGTTCAGAAAAGGGCAACAAAAATGATTAGAGATATGGAACGGCTTCCATATGAGGAGAGATTAATAAGACTGGGACTTTTCAGCTTGGAAAAGAGACGACTAAGGGGGATATGATAGAGGTCTATAAAATCATGACTGGTGTGGAGAAAGTAAATAAGGAAGTGTTATTTACTCCTCATAAAACAAGAACTATGGGTCACCAAATGAAATTAATACGCAGTGGGTTTAAAACAAACAAAAGGAAGTATTTTTTCACACAACACCGTCAACCTGTGGAACTCCTTGCCAGAGGATGTTGTGAAGGCCAAGACTATAACAGGGTTCAAAAAAGAACTAGATAAATTCATGGAGGATGGGCAGGGATGGTGTCCCTAACCTCTGTTTGCCAGAAGCTGGGAAATAGGCAACAGGGGATGGATCACTTGATGATAACCTGTTCTGTTCATTCCCTCTGGGGCGCCTGGCATTGGCCTGTCGGAAGACAGGATACTGGGCTAGATGGACCTTGGTCTGACCCAGTGTGGCCGTTCTTATGTGTTTGTACAGCCCTAGCGCATTGGGATCGTTGTCTATGAGCAGGGCTCCAATGTGCTACGGTAACACAAATGAAAAATAACGAACCTGCCTTCCTCTCCGGGCTGCTGCGAGGGAGTGCTGGCCCCAGCCCAGCACATTTGTGCTGGCAGGTTCAGACACTGCAAAGCAGGAAGCTCTCAGAGAGATTGGAGGCAGGAAGAGGAGCCCCAAACACACCACAGTCTGGCCTGTACCATCTCATCTCTTCGCAGAGCCTTCAGCAAGTTGTGACTGACATTGTAACTTGCCACCGCAGGGAAGAAATTCAAGCACAGCCACCAGCTCACACACAAAGGGAAGGCCCTCCAGGACGGACTCGTTTGTGCAGCCACTGTCAGCCACACACGGCAGTGTGAGTGGGGGCGAGCAATATCTTATTAGAGTAACTTGTTAATAAATCTAGGCTAGAGAAAAGCGTTCTCTCAACACATTTTTGGTGGCCTTAGAGTGCAGCCAGCAACTCTTGCTGGTGGCCTCTCTGACAAACCTGTCTCTGCCTCCCGCAGCCCTTCAGCGAGAGCCCACCCCGGGGAAGGTGGGTCGGGAACGTACTGGCTGCCGGGGGAGTCCCAGGCTCCCTGTGCCCTGGCCAGGCAGGAGCGGGGGAGGTGCCCCAGTGACTGAACACTGCAGCTGCCTCCACTGACAAGAGCCACCTCCGGCCCCGCGCACACCGGCCCCAGGTACAGAGCACCTATCCCTGCTGGTGGCACCAGCGCAAACACTAAGGCTGTACATCTCGCTGCCCTTGGAAATAGCTCATCAGGAGGAACAGCTGGGTGCTGCAGGGAGGTGCCGCTGCTTTGGCCCACAATCTCCGCCCATGCTTTGAGACTGTTGCAGCCACAAAAAAATCCGCCGGTGGCCGCATTTGAGAAATGATGATGATTGTGTTTTATGTTTTCTTTTTGTCACCTTATGTTTCCAAAACATTAGACTTGTTTTTATCTGAATCCCGATCTCAGGGTCTGTGAAACAAGCATCGGTTTGGCTTTACTGTAGAGCCTTGTGGGAAGGAGAGTGGTGAGTGGGGGGCCCCCGGGGGTGCACGGTTTCCACAGAGACAGCAGATCCGTGAATGCTGCAGGTGTCTAAAAGACAAGGGCCTGGGCACTTGACTGTAACAAAGGGTGTGTAAATTGCTCACCTGCACTGGGAAAAAGCAGAAGTGGGAAGCCCAGAGCAGCAGCTGGGGGGGCTTTCCCTGGTGGGCACATATGAAGCTCTCTCATGCTGTAAGCAAGTTGTACTGATTCACGCAGGACAGCTTGGGTAGCCCCAAGAAGTGTCCCAGGCACCCTCCCCATTACAGCCTGACCCCTGCCAAGGCCTCAGCCCATGCACAGAACAGGCTGCCCCAGAACAAGTCCCCTCACACTGCTAATGGGCCTTGCCCCATTCACAATCGTCCCTCTTCTCTTGGGCTCTCGCCTCACATGCCTCCAGCAGGGTGTGCACATAATTCTCATTCAATTTGGGGCACCGCTGGCAACGGTCCTGCCAGCATCCAACAGGGCAAGACAGTTCTGTGCAGACAGCAAAGCTGGTGCTCAGAAAAGTCAGATCTGCCTCTTTCTCTTCCCATTTTATTCTGCTCTGGGGCAACACTGCCAGCTCCACACTCACTGGTCAGAACCCCACCCATGAGCTCAGATGGCGAGATGGTCTCCTGACTGATGCCCTGGGATCTCTGAGTTGGGTCGTGCTAGTCTGGGAAGGGAGAAGCCCCAGAAACACCAACCAAGCTGAGATGTACTCTGGGTGTAAACCCTCATCGGTATCCACAACACACCTCAGCTGGGCTAAGGTTACCAGGGATGGTACATATGATGCTGGCCACACAGGTGCCAGCTCATGCCAAAGTCCCTGTGTCTCACTAGGGTACTGACAGATATATGGCTGGAATCAGCCTGGCTCACCCTTGTGTTAGTATTGTTAAAATAGGCGTTAGGGTTCCAAGAACATGTTTAGACTTTATGGGATGCTGGTGAGCTGCTGCCGGCATTAATCTTACTCTCAGCATCTGTATCCCATGCTGTATGGTAATAGCTGAGCAGTTGTACTGTGAGCCTCTGTGACTGTGTAACTCACCAGACACATTCACTGGTATGAAGGGCTCATCTCCAGCAGAAGATGTAACATCCTGCCCAACAGGGAAGGTCCATTGACCAGACAGACTATTGTGGGATGCCAAAGAGGACAAAAGACATTTGTTGTTTTGTCCCCACCCTCCCCCTTGAAGATGAGTCATGCAATCAGATTCCTCCCCTCAACCAAGTTTGCAGCTCAGAATAGAAGGAAGGAGGGGGATAAAAAACCCCTGACAAGAAGGAACTATATCTCTGTGCTGCTTGGACTCTGAGGGGCCAGGTTTCCTAGAAATAAACAAGGGGTCCCCAGCTGTTCAGCCTGGGTTAGCCCTAAAGGACACATAGATCTTGCTTATTATAGAAGCCTATATTATCTTTTGAAACGTAAGATTGTAACTCATTTGTGTGTGTGCGCACGCTCACCTGCTTTAACATTGTAAATAACTCAGTTCCTTTTTAATAAATCTTCATGCAGCCAATCCTATAATAAACTACAAGTGTTGTCTTTGGTGTGGGACAATCGATCTCTGGTAAGTGACTGGTCCTTTGGGACCAGGAGCAACCTGACTATTGCTGTAATTCATGGTGCAAGGGACCGCCTATCACAGACACACTCACTTTGGCGGAGCACCCAAGGGGACCATCTGTGACTCCGTGGATAGGCTGTGAAGTGCCTGGGGAGTTTACACTTGCTAACTGGCTGGTAAAATCGAAGTGTCGAACTCACAGCCACTGTGGACTCTGCACCCTGAGGCTGGTACTGACGCTCTTGAGTCACTGCAGCCAGCGGGACAGGGCACGAACAGGAAGCGCCAGAGTGGCTCAGACCCAGGGAACGTGCGGCATCGGCACCTCGAAGAGCCAAAATGTCACTGTAAGCTGAGCACCCATGACTGGCAGAACTGAGAGGCCAAGTGCCCTTCCTGGGTCAGGGCGAAGTACTACTGCTCTGTCCACACTCGCAGTCAAACCAAGGCTATGCCAGGCCAGGACCTGCAGGCAGCAACAACTCCATTACTTTGTGCAAACAGGACGGCACTCCTTTTCAGAGCAAGTCCCCCATGCCTTCCTGAGGCAGGCCAGGTACAAGGGGGACTTTTCTCCCACACTCCCCTGTCCTTGCTGTATGCTCCTGCTGTGACCCAGGCTCCAGGCTCCTCGGCCAGCGGCAGGATCCGGGCTGGAGCCTGCACAGTTACTTTGCACTCTGTGTCTGACTGAGAGAAGCCGCCCTGAGGGAGAGGGGGAAGTAAAGCACACTGTTCTCACTCCACTCTGGGCTTCAGCACCCCAGGACGGAGTCACCGCCCACTGCAGACTCAAGAGCTACTGTAACTTGAAAGCAGCAAAGAATCCTGTGGCACCTTATAGACTAACAGACGTTTTGCAGCATGAGCTTTCGTGGGTGAACCCTCTGACTCTCCTCCCTGGTGCAGGATTTCCATTGAAGTGGATGCCATGTGCTGGGGGAGGGGGGGAATTAGATGCCCTTTGATTATTCCACTGAAAACAAGAGACCAGCTTCTCTTGCTCAGCAGCACCATGAGCTTGGGATTTCAGGCAGAGGGCCATTTCCCTCCTATGCTGTGCCACACCTGCAACCATGAAAACCGAACGGAGACAGTTTTCTCAGCATGTGTCCTGTGTGCACCTGACAGCTCCACACAGCCCCAAAGCGCCTCCGCTTCCCCTGGGTAAATCTCGTCAGCTGGCTTCTGCTGTGTAAATCTTGCCAATTAGAAAGCTCCCGTTGTTCAGCTTCACTTTCCCTTTGCTGGTATAGCGCTATCCCCTGGATCTTCTGATCTTCCCCTTCCCACCATGGGGCAGCGTTTGTGACTCCCAGCTGTTCATGTTAGCTTACAGGCAAATACAAAGCCTCTCCCTCAGGCGCGGCTTTAACTGAAGGTTTAAACACACAACCAGCCAGCAACCTCCCCTCCCCCATGTAACTACAGCTATTCCAGCCACCGCCAAGGTGCAAGCCACAGCCACTCCTCCGCTTCCCCCCCCCCCCCCCCCCCCCCCCCCCCCCCCCCCCCCCCCCCCCCCCCCCCCCCCCCCCCCCCCGCCCCCCCCCCCCCCGGGGCCCCCCCCCCCCCCCCCCCCCCCCCCCCCCGCCCCCCCCCCCTGGGNTTAAGGTCAGTCAGTCCAGGCTATTGCAGACTCGGGGCAGCGGAGGAGTTGGAATCGAACTTCAAAGCCAAGGGATCCCACAGAGAACAACTTGTCAGCACCCCCTTTCTCCCACTCCAGCCCCAGCCTCTGTCCACTAACCACAAGAGCAGCAGCATCAAGCGGGAGAAGCAGGTTCACACATGCCACCAGGGCAGCTGCCAGCGCATGGGTGCAAGGTGTTTGTGCACGCAGCATTGCTCAGCATGCAGCTCACCAGCTTCAGCTTCCAAACAGATTTTAGGGGAGAAGAGACCTCAGCTCTCTATGCAGACAAGGGGAAGTGCTGTTCCAGCCACCAGCAGGGCAGCTGGGGATCCAGCAAGAGCGAGAGGAGAATGGTGGACACCTGTCTGCTCTGGACAGAGCCTCACCCAGCTCCTGTCACTCATGCCTCGGGCTCAGACACCCAGCCGAGGTCCCCCCACAGCAGTGGACAGGAGGAGACGAGACAGCAGCAGCCTATGCTTTTTCATTGACACTTGCATTGAACTGGACTGGGGACAAGATGGAGGGAGCCCCATGAGTGCCCTCAGTGGAGACGAGCAATCACTTCAAGCTGCCTCTAGTGCCCCTCCTGGACAGAAAGGAACAGAGCCAAAGGGCGGCCAAACCCTCATGCAAGTCACCCCCTTCCCCCCAACCCAGGGATCAACAGGAGCTGATGGAGCTGACATTCTCAGCACAGGCACCCGGCCTGCATCCATCGCTAGGAGTCGCCAGTCTGACCTGACGCCCCATGGCCAGTCCTGTGACAACCTCTCCCCCTCCTTGATAGCAAGGCAGACAAGGAACACCTGGGAGCCAGCTAACACAGGGAGCACCGCCAGTCAGGGGGGAGAGCAGACGGCCAGATGGGAGGTTGTGCGGGGGAGTTTGTTGCACAGGAAGAGGGGCTCTTCCCCACTCCATCCATTGCTTAGCCAAGATCTTTAAATCTTTCCTTCAAGCCTCCAGTCATTTCTGTGGCTCTTCTTGGAGCTCCCTACAGTCTGAGGAGCCCAAAGCAGAGTGCAGGATACAAGGGGGAGGAGGGGGAGACCCCCACCCGCAACCTCCGGGCTGGGAGCCCTCTGAGATGGAGAGACCTAGAGCAGAGTGCAGGGTGTTAGGGAGACCTGGACACAGGGACTGTTCTCAGTTCCCGTGCCCTGCTACCCCAGGCCTGTGCACCGGGAATCCAGACACAGCTACAGCAATGGGATTACACACGCAATGCCAGGGAAAGGGATACATATTCAAGGTGTTCCTTGCTTCCCAATTGTCCATCTCCCCTGCCTTTGCTGAACAGGTTTTTAAGATCAGTTCAGTACATCAGCCACCCTTTTGTCCCATTTGTTCCATCACCAGCTCCAGGGAGGATCTTTGCTCTGACATTTCCACGTGGCCAATAGAACACGTCCAATGGGACACTGCTTTTCCACTGTCCTTCACAAGCCACAATGGGTGGAGATCTCACCATAGCAGAGGGTCTGAGGCCCAACATGGCGTCAGGTCCGCAGGTTTGAGCCCCATGCACAGACACCCTCTGCCTGGTGTCTACCCTCTACCCTAACCCTCTGCCTGGCTGGAGTGGGGGAGTCACTCTCGGTGCTCAGACAGCAGCAGGAGACATCTCACGCAACCAAGGGGAGAGAGCCTGCTCTACCTCAGCGATGGGCCCAGCAACTCTGCCCACACCCAGACTCACTCACTTTCCTTTCACCCTGTTTGTGGAGGAAGGCCCCACCCCTGTGTACAAAATCAACAGTCCTGGGCACTGAGTACTAACCCCTGGAACAGCTTCCAGACCCCAATGTCGGTGTGGGGGAGGGGGAACAGAGGAGAGCGAGCCCCATAGCAGACCCCATGGCTTAAGTGAACCATTTGTGGGCCAATCTGGGGCTGGGGCTCACCCAAGGAGATAGCTGAGAGGCACTGGCATTGCTTAGCAAACCAAGTGAACACTTTTCACAAAGCGATCACTCTGTATCTGACCTCTCAGTCCTCATCCTCAAAGGAAACCTGCACAACACTTTCAAAAGATGAGCCTGGGCACTTACATTCATTACAAATGAATCTAAGTGCCCAGGCTCACTTGAAAGTCACTAAAAATCACAGACTGAACATTGACCCTGATTTCTGGCTTATTGCAACCACCTCCCCCAGCTGCCTTCCTCCCCATGACTGGAGGGGTGTGAACAGGCCACTACATGTGAATGGTCCCTTGAAATGTGCTAACTACTTATGCTAAATGATCTGCTCCACCTTGTATTTAGCTGTTGCACTCTGAGTACCTTTCCCAGACCTGAGGAAGAGCTCTGTGTGGCTCGAAAGCTTGTCTCTCTCACCAGCAGAGGTCAGTCCAGTAAAAGATATTACTTCCCCTCATCCCCACCTTGTCTCTCTGAGTTAATGGCTCTTGGAGTGCCAAAGGGAGAGGGGACAGGAGATTGCACAGGACAGAGAGGCTTCCTTCCTAAGCAGGTTTACCAGCCAGCCCTAAGAGCTCCAGTAAAGCTGCCATGATCTCATCTCCCACAGGGCCAGGCCCACAGCAAAGCCCCCAGGCCAGGCCACGCAGCATGGTACGCCCCACCACCCCTGATTTCCAGAAAGCCTTTGACAAGGTCCCTCACCAAAGGCTCCTACGTAAATTAAGCTGTCATGGGATAAAAGGGAAGGTCCTTTCATGGATTGAGAACTGGTTAAAGGACAGGGAACAAAGGGTAGGAATTAATGGTAAATTCTCAGAATGGAGAGGGGTAACTAGTGGTGTTCCCCAAGGGTCAGTCCTAGGACCAATCCTATTCAATTTATTCATAAATGATCTGGAGAAAGGGGTAAACAGTGAGGTGGCAAAGTTTGCAGATGATACTAAACTACTCAAGATAGTTAAGACCAAAGCAGATTGTGAAGAACTTCAAAAAGATCTCACAAAACTAAGTGATTGGGCAACAAAATGGCAAATGAAATTTAATGTGGATAAATGTAAAGTAATGCACATTGGAAAAAATAACCCCAACTATACATACAACATGATGGGGGCTAATTTAGCTACAACGAGTCAGGAAAAAGATCTTGGCGTCATTGTGGATAGTTCTCTAAAGATGTCCACGCAGTGTGCAGAGGCGGTCAAAAAAGCAAACAGGATGTTAGGAATCATTAAAAAGGGGATAGAGAATAAGACAGAGAATATATTATTGCCCTTATATAAATCCATGGTACGCCCACATCTCGAATACTGTGTACAGATGTGGTCTCCTCACCTCAAAAAGGATATTCTAGCACTAGAAAAGGTTCAGAAAAGGGCAACTAAAATGATTAGGGGTTTAGAGAGGGTCCCATACGAGGAGAGATTAGAGAGGCTGGGACTCTTCGGCTTGGAAAAGAGAAGACTAAGGGGGGACATGATAGAGGTATATAAAATCATGAGTGATGTTGAGAAAGTGGATAAGGAAAAGTTATTTACTTATTCCCATAATACAAGAACTAGGGGTCACCAAATGAAATTAATAGGCAGCAGGTTTAAAACAAATAAAAGGAAGTTCTTCTTCACGCAGCGCACAGTCAACTTGTGGAACTCCTTACCTGAGGAGGTTGTGAAGGCTAGGACTATAACAATGTTTAAAAGGGGACTGGATAAATTCATGGTGGCTAAGTCCATAAATGGCTATTAGCCAGGATGGGTAAGAATGGTGTCCCTAGCCTCTGTTCGTCAGAGGATGGAGATGGATGGCAGGAGAGAGATCACTTGATCATTGCCTGTTAGGTTCACTCCCTCTGGGGCACCTGGCATTGGCCACTGTCGGTAGACAGATACTGGGCTAGATGGACCTTTGGTCTGACCCGGTACGGCCTTTCTTATGTTCTTAGGGGCCAAAGTCAAACCCAAGTCCCACCGTCCCGGGAAAGGAAGCCCAGTGCCACCAGCTTGTATGACCCAACGAGACACCAGCTCAGTGGGCTGGACAGATCTGTGACCCTCCTGATCCTCTCTGATGAGGGATGAAATAGTTAATGCCAAGGTTTAAAGTCATCCTCTCTGGGCACCTGCATTACAGCTCCCGGAGCCGGCACACCACAGCTCCTGGCAGACTCACCTCTGTGTTAGTGATACTCACTTAACACTGCAGTAAAGCCTCAAATGTGAACAAAAGTAGAGCCTTTGGGATGCGGGAGTCTGCACAGCTTTGGTACTGCTACAACTAGAGCTGGGCAGAAATAGACACTTGAAACTGCGTAGAATTTTCAAACTTCATTGCACTTTGACCCCCTTCTGACAACAAAAATTACTACACGACCCTGGGGAGGGCGGGGGGCAAAGCCTGAGCCCACCCAAGCCCCACCACCCCAGGTAGGGGCCAAAGCCAAGTCCCACCGCCCCGGGAAAGGAAGCCCAGTGCTGAAGCCCAAAGACTTCAGCCCCAGGCAGGGAGCCTGTAACCTGAGCCCTGCCAACCTCGAGCTTCAGCAAGTCTAAGCCAGTCCTGGCAACCCCGTTAAAACAAGGTCGCGACCCACTTTATGGTCCCAACCCACCGTTTGAGAACCACTGGGTAGCCGCTTGAACAGATGCAGTTATGAGAGTTTAAAGATGTTTACACCAGCAGAGCCTCATCTGATGAGCTTTCCACCAGCATAACTGTGTTCACACCCGGCTGCACAGTGTGAGGTACCAATTTCCTCCCCGCAATAGCTAAGGATGCGAGTCTTTCACAGAGGTCACAGATTTCATGATTTTCCGGGACCTCCGTAACTTCCGCAGCTGCAGCGGCTGACGCCAGACAGTTGGTCCTGGGTGCTGCAGTGATGTGGGAGGAGCAGCAGCAGCAGCGGTGCCCCCCCCGCCGGGCAGCAGGGCCCCGGATCGCCCACCCCCAACAGGCGCAGCTGCGGCGGGGCCCCAGGTCGCACCCCCCGCCTGGAGCAGGAGCAGCGGGGCCCAGGCTCACACACACACACACACCCTCCGGAGCAGCAGCGGGGCCCCGAGTCGTGCGCCCCCCCATTTCCCCCCAAGCAGCAGCAACTGGGCCCCGGGTCCCCCCTTCCCACTCCCAGAGCAGCAGCGACCGCTGGAGCAGCCCCTCCCCCAGCACCTAAGATTTAGTGACTTGTTTATTGCCGGTGACTTTTACTAACACCACCCGTGAGTAGATCGTAGCCTTAGCAATAGCGAAAGCAGTACTGACAGACCAACCCTTCCTCTTTCAAAACCATGAACGCTGAGGTTCTATAGAACAAGTAAACAGTCTGAGCTGTGCCAGTGCACCACACACCAGCCCAGTCCAAGGCCTGCCCCCAGCAGGTTACAGGTAACCTGTGTTTTACTTCCTCTCTGGGGCCAGAATCAGCCCTAAACCTCCCCTCGTTCCCACTTCCTCCTAGAGACCTCCATCAGCAGACCTGCTCTCCAGATCTTTAAGGTGGCACCGGACTCCTCGTTGTTTTTGCTATAGTTTGGCAGGTCACAACAGGAGACCACTTCCATTGCTCCACTTCTCATTTAACAGAGGTGCTCCTGTGCCTGGCTGGGGCTCCCCAGAGAGCCTGTTGCCACTCAGAGCGGAGGTCAGACCAGAAAGGTTTATTTTCAGACACAGTCAACTCCTTCCGCAAACCGTTCACCACAACAGCCCAGGCCCCGGCTCAGGCAGGAAGGAGCTGGGCTGACTGCACACCAGTGGCACTGCAGAGATGAGATGGCCTGCGCAGCAGGGATTAGGGATTAGCAGCCGTTGCTCCAGCTGTTTCACAGCTCCAAATCTCCCAAGCATAAAACCCTGGAGACCTAATCCAGACCCAGTAAGTGACCTAGATGGATGCAGAGTGCTAGCTTAGTCATGTACACAGCACTACAGGGATACTCCGGGGACCAGATACATGGGACGAACCCCTCCAACCAAGCCTCATACACAGCGGTAGCAGCCTCTCCCCCGTGGCTACACAGCCTCAGCCCCCTTGGGTTCCCACAGTTCACGTTTACGGTGTAACTCACCCAGTTTGCAGTTTTGTGGAAAGAAACAATTTTAGGAATTTTGAAATTTTAGAGAGTGCTTTTCAGCTGTATGCCTGAGTGCGTTCAGTGCAGTGACATCTCAGAGGTGGGAGCTGGCTAATGCTATTGCACTGTGTGAGCTACAGCTGCAGAATCCAGGTACAGAATGCAGGCTCAGGTTTCTAACTCTTATGGGTTGTGAAGACAGAAAATAAGTCCCAAGTGTAACCAATGCAGCCACACCCACCCGAGTGTGCAGCCAATGTGGGATAATAGCTTAGAGGAATGGGCTGCCCCAGGCACAAATTAACTCTGAAACAGACACTCTATCGATGCTAGGGTTGCCAGGCATTCAGTTTTCGACCGGAATGCCCAGTTGAAAAGGGGCCCTGGCAGCTCCGGTCAGCAATGCTCACTCAATTCACTTCATCTCCACCCCCCCACACACCCATGAAGGGCAAGGAAAGATACGCCTTCTCCCTTCTATGAGCCCAACCGAAAGGGCTCCCACATGCCCAGCTTCCACCGAGCCATTACCACCGTCAGCCTTCCTGCAGAGCATGCCAGGCTCTGCTCGCAAGAGCCCCTTCTCCCAGGACAGACAGCTCCTTAATCGAACATAAAAAAGGCAGAAATAAAATCTGACTGGAAGCTGAAGCTGGACAAATTTAGACTAGAGATACACCTTTTCACCAGTGAGGGTAATTATCATTGGAACAAGTTACTTCGGGTTGTGGTGGATTCTTTGTCCCGTAAGGTCTTTAAAATCAAGCTTAGAGGTCTCTTTCTAAAGGAGACTTTAGCTCAACCAGAAGTCATGGGCTGGATGCAAGAACCGCTGGTGTGTTTCTCTGGCCTGTGTTATACCGCTCAGACTAAATTATTGTAACGGCCCCTTCTGGCCTTGAAAGCTATGAACCTAGCATGGGGAGGGCAGAGGATGGGGCTGCGTAGCGCACCACCTGAGCACCAACGCCCTCCACTGATGCCAAATGAAGTTTTGGTTAGCCAATCAAAGCACATGTGCTGCTGGAAAGAGTCTGCTTGCATGCCAGACACTGCACATACTGTAATCTCTCCTCGGCAAGTGTATTGCTGGGCAAGTCAGACAGCAGGAGATTAGAGGAGAGGGAACACAATGAAGTGCCACCCACACCCTCCCTTTCTCACACCCTTTCATGCTGCAGGTAAGGAGGGGTTAGCTAGACTCAGCCAGGTAACAGTCACCACCTCCACCCAGCCAATAGGGTCCACTCACTTCAGGTTGACTTTGCAGGGCAAGGACCTTCCTTTGCTACGATCTGTGCAGATTTGAGAACAGGATTCTGGGAGGTAAGACCTGCACACACTGTTCACCAGAGGCTGGGTTCTCAAACCAACCATAGACTTCACCATGTTCTGGTGTAGGAGATGGGTGGGGTGGGGTGGGGTGTGTGAAACCTGATACCTGGGCTCTGCCAAGCATCCTAGACTCTTCAAAGCAGGGCTGCCAGCCCCAGGAGACAGAGCCAAGCATCCCCAGGAGATTGCTCTATGCAGTAAGTCATGCTGGCTTAACTACAGCTCCCAGCTAACTTGGAGGGGAAGCCCCCTCAAAACAGGGAAAGGTTGATTCCATTTGAAAGTTTAGCCTGGAATGCAGACAGATATGCAGCCCCCAGTCAGCTGCTCAGAGCAGGACTCCCCTTACCCTGGAGGAGGGTGACCAGATGCCCAAATATTAGGGGCTTTGTCTTATATAGGATCCTATTACCTCCACCCCCACCCCAATTTTTCACACTCGCTATCTGGTCATCCTACCCTGGAGTGGAGGAGCTGTCTACTCTTTCCCTTCCCCATCCTCCCAGCCACTCCCCTCAGTCTTGAGCCCATACCTCCCCCTGCCACTATACAGCTCAGTCCCTGCAACACCTCGGATGCTTCAAAATCTTTGTTCAGAATGTCATTCCTTTGTATTGACTAACAGAAAGAGAGACAAGGGCTGGGCCCAATCAGGTTACTCATTATCAATTCAGCCCCAGGAAACCAGTGTGACTTTTCTTCCAGTGGAGATAGGTTATTTGCATTACCACAGCACCTAAAGGCCCTAGTTCTGGGCCAAGACCCCACTGCGCTAGGCACTGTACAAATGCAGAACAAAGAGAAACGGTCCCTGCCGCAAAGAGTTTACGATCTCAGGCCAGAGTCGACAGATGGATACCGAGGAGGAGGAGCACAAGAGAACAGCGGGAGCCTGGATGAGAGCTTTAGCTGCATGAATGGATCGGAAAGGCCGTATCATAGGAAACATTATGCAGAAAGAACCTGCGAGTTGTACACCTAACATGGGTCTGAGGACCTAGAGATGGGCCCAGGTCAAAGGTGACACCCAGGCTACGAGCCTGAGTAACAGGCAGGATGGGCGTGTTGTCCACAGTGATTAAGAAAGGAGGTAGTGGGAGGGCAAGGAGCACACTGCAGAGGCTGACACGGCCAGAGCGTACAGGGCCTGTCTGAGATGGCAATGTTACCAGTGAGTGCAGCTACTGACAGAACCAGCGTGAGGAGTTCAGAGCATTCTTGCAAGGCAACTCGTTTCCACAAGAAAGCAGAAGGCGTCAAAGACATGTTTTGGGGTCCCGGTGTGAACTTTGCCTTCTCCGAAAGCCTCCCCTCATCACTAACAAGGATTGAAACCAACCCAGGACCCCCCCAGGACAAAGATGGCAACACACAAAAGACTAAGCATGACCTGCAGACTCCAGGAATAGCAGAGCCAAGTTATAAGAGAAAATAGAAACATGAGGGCTGTGTTAAATATCTAAGAAAGTTCCTACTTACTTCAATGGGAGCGGGAGCAGGCCCTAAGTAGGTCAAGTCTCATGAGGAGAAATTAAGGGGAGGACAGGGAGAGGCATGGTGGTCAGGAGAATGAACTACTGAGAGCTAGTCCAGGACAGGGTTTTAGAATGGTTAGATCTGGGCCAGAGGCCAGGTAAGCAGGGACAGCGTGAGAACTACAACAACATGAAGAGTTTGTACAGCGTTCTGCTGACACATTAGTCTTGCTTTCACTAGACAAGAAGGTGCATTCTTATCTTGCGCTAGCCAACACATGGCAAAGTCCCAGGGAAGACAAGACAGCTGGAGTTTTAACACGTAAGGTGGCCATGGTAAACCCTAGGCGCTCCCATAGCCATAACCTCAACCTGCTAAAATGTGAAACTACAAATGGCCTTGTCTTCACTAGAATTGTACATCTTGCTAGTTACCATGTGTTCACTGACACAGTAAGAATACACCATTTGCCTAGTAAAGATCCACCCCAGCAGTGTTAAAGATTAAAATTCAGCAAAGACCAGCCCCAATGCAAAGCGGAACTGAAAGAAGGAAAAGGCCAGTTTGGGGCAGCAACGTGGCAGCTCACACTTATAAACTACTGTTTCAGGCTCTCTGCAGACTCAGGAAGACGTCACTACATCAGTTTCATTTGATTCATGTTTTGAAGGTTTTTTTCATAACAGCTAAAGACTTTTTTTTTTTTTTAACTAAAGCTGAGATTGGAAAACAACTGAGATGTCAGTCTACCTGCTCCCTCCCAACCCTCCGGGGCTGACAGTTAGTACCAGACTCAGAGGGGGTCCCCCACTCCGCCTAGTGCACAGAACCCCATTCTGATGCTGTTTTGCTCTCCAGTGACAAGAGTAATGAAGAATCTATCTTACAAGGAGAGACTAAACACGCTTGACTTGTTTAGCCAAGCAAAATGAATGCTGTGAGGGGATCTGATTGCTCTCTATAAATACATCAAGGGGTAAACACAAGGGAGGGAGAAGAGCTATTGAAGCTGAAGGACAGTGTTAGCGCAAGAGTAAATTTAGGATGAAAATTTGGAGATGGTTTCTTACCATCAGAGAAGGGAGGTTCTGGAACAGCTTCCCAATAGGAGGGGTCGGGGCAAACAACCCAACTCCTTTTAAGATGGAGCTTGATAAATTTATGAACAGCGCAATCTGATGGGGTTGCCTGTGACAGCAGGGGACTGGACTCAATGACCCAGGAGGTCCCTGGCAGATCTACGTTCTTATGTTACTTGTCTCAGATCTCATGGAGAGATTTCCAGCTCAACACCTTACGGCTAGTCTGGGGAAAAGCATGCTGACGAGTCCAGGCAGTGCTGGCTTGAGGCCTGATGAGAGCAGCAGCATTTAGTTAAGGGTTACAACCTCAGCCACCAGTGAGGAGACAAATCAGAATGATTTAACTATGATCCATCCTCCTTGGGGTAGCAGATGCTACTTACACATCAGTTCACAAGGAGGGGACCCTGCCTTAATAGAGTGAGCTGATGATGAGGCACTTCAGTCAACAGCAGGATTTATGCAATTTCCTTTCTGGATGCGCCGGAACGTACTGTAGGCCCTAGAGGGAGTCTCGGAGAGAGGCTATCCCGTTGGAACACATTCTAACCACACAAATGTACAGGACTGGTTTGCTTTTCTAGTTACAGGTTGTTACTGAGATGCATTTAAGGGGAATCAAGGATGCCACAGACTGCTTTCCCCATTCCATTGCCCATAGGTGCCGACTCTATGGGTGCTCTGGGGCTGGAGCACCACGGAAAAAAACAGTGGGTGCTCAGCACTCAGCAGCGGCCCTGCTGATCAGCTCCTCCCCCCGTCCCTCCAGTGCCTCCTGCCCGCCGCAGATCAGCTGTTCAGTGGCGTGCAGGAGGCACTGGGGTCGGGGGAAGAGCGGGCATGGGGCATGCTCGAGGAAGGGGCAGAAAGAGGCGGGGCAGGAGTGGGGCCTTGAGGGAAGGGGTGAAGTGGGGGTGGGGCCTAGGGCAGAGGGTCGAGCACCCTGAGGAAATTAAAGCCGGTGCCTATGCCATTGCCTCACTGCCTACAGCACATTGGCCCGAGCCTTTAGTCCTGCTGGAGACAGAGGCAATACTTTTAGCCAGCGCACCCACATCAGCTCCTCCCCATAGAAGACAAAAATGCCATTTTATGTGCATTTATTCTTGCTCGCCCCCATGCAGAAGCAGCATTTAAAAGGGGGTTTTAAAGGTGGGATTCCAACTTCCTTCGCTCAGTGCCTTTAGACACACAGACGTTCCTGTAAGTAAATCTTCCCATGTATCCATATTTTCTCATTTCAAATATTCACAAAATTAGCGAGAGCTACAATGAAGCAATGTAGGACACTTTATTCTCCACTCAATCTAATCAGTCACAATCAGGAAACATTTGACATAACTGGATTTGCGCCCTGGCCTGGAGTTCCCTACTTTTATATCTAAACTCCTGTGTATGCCCAATAAAAGCCATTACCTCGACCACCTTTTCCATTTCACAGGGTCTGATACAGCTACACGCTTTCTCCTTCAGCTAGCTAATGCATTTACAACCCTCCCTCTAGAAGTATAAATCACTTTGCACAGATATTCATCAGAAAGAATGGGGCCAAGCAAACAATGGGCTTTGCGCAAAAAAAAAATAAAATAATATCAATATTCTAAAACCAGCATCAGGCATGTGAGGCAGCAGCTTAAGTAGGATCCTGGTCTCTGAGTCTTACTGCAGGGCTGGTATTTCTACAATAATTATATAACCTGATACTAAACATGCAATAAATTAATCAATTTAAGCCATGGACAAAGGACTGCTATAAAAGGGCACCCATATCCCATCACTGCTACACACGTGAAACTGTTTGGCTCAGAAATCATTTCCACACATTAGTAGTAAAATACGTATGGCTGGAGCATACAGAGCCCCAGCCCTGCTGTGCCAGGCCCTCTACAAACATAACAGGTTCTGACACGATCACTCTTCTGAAGGGCGTACTACTTAGACTGTAGCGTTAATGTAGATCACACTGACAGAAGAGAGAGTTAAGATGATATAATGAAAGCTACAGAAAATGGCAGTGATAATAAGCCAATAGTCATAGCTTATTTACTTCCATTAACGCAACGCATTTATATAGACAAACAGAAGTCTCCAAATAAATTCTATCCCAATCATAGGAGTACATCTTCACTAGGAAAAAGTGTGTTTCTGTTTGTGTTACTTAATACATAGTAACTTCTTAGGGAAGCCAAGGCAGATTGTACCTTTCACGTGTGTTAGAAGGTTAAGATAAAGACTATGGGATTACCCAGGACTTCCTTGATTTGCTAATAACTCATGTTAAAGCTACAACTGCCTTGTCTCTATTAGCATTTTGCCCCTTTTAGTTACCACATTAGCTAGCAAAGTAAGAACACACCCTTTTTCCTAGCGAAGACAAGGGCTAAGAGACCAGCAGCAACAGATGTGCATTTATTTCAGCCTCTGAGGAACCTGTAGGTCAGTGGTCTCAACCAAGGGTACATGTACCCCTGGGGGTACACAGAGGTCTTCCAGGGAGTACATCAACTCATCTAGATATTTGCCTAGTTTTACAACAGGCTACATAAAAAGCCCTAGCGAAGTCAGTACAAACTAAAATTTCATACAATGAGTTTTTTATACTGCTCTATATACTACACATTGAAATGTGAATATAAATATTGTACTTCAATTGCTTTATTTTATAATTATATGGTAAAAATAAAAGTTAGCAAGTTTTCAGTAGTAGTGTGGCTGTGACACTTTTGTATTTTTATGCCTGATTTTGTAAGCAAGTAGTTTTTAAGTGAGGTGAAACTTGGGGTACACAAGACAAATCAGACTCCTGCAAGGGGTACAGTAGTCTGGAAAGGTTGAGAGCTACTACCATAGATGATACAAGGCTACAGATCATTCCTCCCTGTTATCCACCCAAACCAAGAAAAAAAAACCACTGCTAAACACAAGTGGAGCAAGAAACACAACCAGGAGTATTATAAACTGTAGCCACCACTGTAACAAGACTAGAGCACACTCCCCTCAGAACCAGGAACAGAAGCCAGAACTCCAGACTCTCAAGGTTCTTCTGCTGTTGACAAATAGCTGCGAAACCCACTGCTGAGAATCTGTGCCTCATCTCCCGCTACTGGCTGGCCCACACAGAGAATGACAACCTGCTACTGGTTTCAGTTACTCCATTTGCTCAAATGACAGAAAGGTGCTGTGGATCAAATGGCTCTAACATCGTTGATTAGCCAGGTGGCTGAATTAGGATTTTTTTTTCCAGTTCCTTAAAAAAGGCTAGGAAGTTATATTTTAAAAGCTACATTAAAAGAATATTAAGGTTGCAAAGCGAAGCATTCAAAAGTCAGAAATATCAGATCTGTTTACATGCCCAACCTTAATTTGCCCCCTTATGCTCCCTGACAATGCGTCAGGGGTCCTGTGAAATAATAATGTGTGATCATTTAAAGACTGCATCACAGGGGGCAAATTAGGGCTCTTACTTGTGAGTGCTTCATTTTCAACCTAAATCATGTTCTTTTAATATCATTCCAAAACGTAATGTCCCTTTTCGAAAGGAAAAGGTAGAAGCCGACGCGGTGCTGTACAAAACGCAGCTGTCCGTGCGCAGCTCAGCGGGATACGGCCTGGTCAGCAAGGGAGGGGCGGCAGGACCCTAGACAGCCCCACACCACAGCGCGGGCCCGGCCGGAGGCAGCGGGACCCAGCTCAGAGACCGACGACAGCCGCTGGCCCCCGGACAGAGCCGGCCCCCGGCCCCGGCGGATGCCCGCAGCCTCCCCGAGCCCCCGGCACGTTCCGGAGCTCAGCGGCAGGCGGGGGCTCTGCATTGCTGGTGACATCACCCAGCCAGAGCCCGGGGCTGATGGGCGAGGCTGGGGACCGGCCGGCGGGGTCTGCGGGCGGGGCCCGGCTCCGGTGCACAGCGGCCGCTACTCGGTCCCTGCCCGCAGGGCCCGGCTCAGCCCCCGCAGGAGGCAGCCACGCCCGGGCGGGCAACCGGCTACTCGGGGCGCGCAGCAGCACCCGGCGCGCCGGGGAGATGGGGGGCCCAGCCAGGGGAGATGGGGGGGGCCCCCGCCGGGGTCAGGGGAGATGGGGGGCCCCTCCGCCGGGGCCAGGGGAGATGGGGGGCCCCTCCGCCGGGGCCAGGGGGGACCCCCAGCCAGGGGAGATGGGGGGGGCCCAGCCAGGGGAGATGGGGGGGCCCCGCCGGGGTCAGGGGAGATGGGGGGACTCCTGCCGGGGTCAGGGGAGATGGGGGGCCCCTCCGCCGGGGCCAGGGGGACCCCCAGCCAGGGGAGATGGGGGGACCCCCGCCGGGGCCAGGGGAGATGGGGGGACCCCCTCCCCCGGCACCGCCCGCCCTTACCCGGGAAGGGTCTCGCTGTCCGGGGCACGGCGGAGCGCGCGGCAGCCCCCAGCCCCACGAGCACCAGCAGAAGCCGCAGCCCCAGCCCGGGCCCCATTCTCCGCCGCTCGGGTCCCGCTTGATTCCGGCGGCCGCTGCAGCCTCCCGCCGCCGCTCCCTGCAGCCGCAGCACCGAGCGACGCCCCGCCCCAGGTGGCACCGTGACGTCGCCGCGCGTGACGCTCCCGCGAACAGGTAACTCCGGGGGCGGGGCAAAGTTCCCTCCCGGGAATGAGCACGTGGGGCAGCAGCAGCCCGGCCCTGGGGCGTCCCCACCTGTGACCCGGACCCGGCCCCAGCGCTCCACCCCCCGATCCCTCCCCCTCAGCAACCTGCACCTCATCTCCCTGTGCTCCCCACACATCCCTCCCCCCAGCCTTCTGCACCCCATCTCCCTGTGCTCCCCACACATCCCTCCCCCACAGCAACCTGCACCCCATCTCCCTGTGCTCCCCACACATCTCCCCCCTCCACACCCCTCCCCCACAGCCGCCTGCACCCCATCTCCCTGCGCTCCCCGCACATCTCCCTCCTCTACACCCCACCCCCACCACCTGCACCCCCCCCCCCTCCCCTCCCCCCCCCCCTCCTCCACCCCCTCCCCCCGTGCCCCCCCCCCACCCCCCCCTCCCCGTCCCCCCCCCCAGCCCCTCCCCCCCCCCCTCCCCGCCCCCCCCCCCCCCCCGCCCCCGCCCCCCCCCCCTCAGCACCCTGCCCCTCGCCTCCCCGTCCCCCCCCCACACCCCCCCCCCACAACCCTCCATCCCTCTCCCCGTGGCCCCCCCCCCCCGCCCCCCTGCCCCCCACCCCCACATTCACCCCACACCCTCCCCCCACCTCCACCCCCCCCCCCCCTGCTCCCCACACGTCCCCCTCCCCCTGCCCCCCCCCCCCACCCCCCTCCCCCCCACCTCCCGCTTCTTCTCAAACACCCCCCCCCCCCCCCCCGCTCCCCCCCCCACATCCCTCCCCCACAGCAACCTCCACCCCATCTCCCTCCCCTACACCCCTCCCCCCCACCCACCTGCACCCCCCCTCCCCCTGCCTCCCCCACATCTCCCCCCTCCACTCCTCCCCCTCCAGCCACCCTCAACCCTTTTAGCCCGCGCCCCCCCCTCATCTCCCCCCCCTACACCCCTCCCCCACAGCAACCTCCACCCCATCTCCCTCCCCTACACCCCCCCCCCCCGCCCCCTCCCCCCCCCCTCCCCCCCCTAACCCCCCCCCCCCCCCCCCCTGCCCCCCCCCCGGCCCCGCCCCCCCCGCACCCTGCACCCCCTCCCCCCCTGCTCCCCCCCCATCTCCGTCCCTCTACACCCCCCCCCCCCGCCCCCTGCACCCCCTCCCCCTGTGCTCCCCACACCTCTCCACTCCTCCCCCACAACCTGCACCCCCCCTCCCTGTGCTCCCCCCACACCCCTCCCCCACAGCCTCCTGCTCCCCATCTCCCTCTGCTCCCCCCACATCTCCCTCCTCCACACCCCTCCCCCACAGCCTTCTGCTCACCATCTCCCTGTGCTCCCCCACACTCCTCCCTCCATCCTTCTGTCCCCCATCTCCCTGTGCTCCCCACCCATCCCTCCCCCACAGCAACCTGCCCCCCACCTCCCTGTGCTCCCCACACCTCTCCCTCCTCTACACCCCTCCCCCACAACCTGCACCCCATCTCCCTGTGCTCCCCACACTCCTCCCTCCATCCTTCTGTACCCCATCTCCCTGTGCTCCCCACACATCTCCACTCCTCCCCCACAACATGCACCCCATCTCCCTGTGCTCCCCACCCCTCCAGCAACCTGCACCCCATCTCCCTCTTCTCCCCACACCCCCCTCCCCTCTAGCCTTCTGCACCCCATCTCCCTGTGCTCCCCCACAGCCTTCTGCAGCACCCCATCTCCCTGTGCTCCCCACACACACCCCTCCCCCACAGCCTTCTGCTCACCATCTCCCTGTGCTCCCCACACACACCCCTCCCCCACAGCCTTCTGCTCACCATCTCCTTCTGCTCCCCCCCCATCCCCTCTCCCCACACACTCACCCTCCCTCACAGCCTTTTGTACCCAATGTCCCTGTGCTCCCCACACATCCCCTACCCCCCCTCTACATGTGCTACCCTCCTCCTCTCTCTCTCCTCGGCCTAGCCCAGGAGCGTCTCAACCCCCCCTACACACACTTCTGTGACGGTGCTGCCTGTAGGAGCCAGCTGAGGTCACTTAATCAGGGTGAACTGCAACAAAACGGGGCAGACAAACCCCAAACGCTGGTGGATATTCCAATACTTAGATTTTCCAAGCCAGCACAAAACAACTTCTATATTACCATACAGGTTATTCAGAAGTCCAAACAACGCAGTTCCCTTAAAGTACCCAGCCTCAGGCCTCCGTCCAGACACACCTGTCAGATATGATGATGATTATTGAGAATCTTATCTCATCATATAAAAGAAAAGGTTCTTCCAATCCCAAAGGATTAACCACATACCCAGGTTCAATTATAACTTAGATCTTACCCAAAATACACGCTATAGTCAATTCTTATTAACTAAGCTAAAATTTATTAAAAAAGAAAAGAGAGAGAGTGTTGGTTAAAAGATCAATACACAGACAGACTTGAATTCAATTCTTGAGGTTTAGATACATAGCAGAGGTGAGCCTGTAGTTGCCAAAAGTCCTTTTAGAAATAGTCCATAGGTTATAGTCCAATGTCCATATTCAGGGTGGCTCCAGTCAAAGACTGGGGATCTCAATCCTTATGGCTTAAGGTTCCTCCCTCTTGAAACCAAAGCAGATCTGAGATGAAGTATGATCATGTCCCAGGGTTCTTATACATTTTCAGCAGCCTTTTGGCCTGAGAAAACAACAGGCTTAATTCTCCTTCCTCTAAACATCATGGCAATTAGCACAGGGTAATTTATCCATTAAACAGTTCAGCTACAGGTTACTACAACCTTTAAAGAGACATATAGACAAGCCTTGTTTGCTGACACCACAAGACCTGAGCAAACATTTACCCTTGAGACCTCTAACAATGCAGACTTGCGTTTAAAAGCTTTATTTATTTACCTATCTTTCTAACCAGTTTTTAAGGTTTATTCCTAGGTCAGGTTACTCTGCGAGTTAACTAACTCTTTCTGGCCCTGTCACCTTTCATGAAATATTATATTACACTCATAACGTCACAACTTCTTTCTCCACCCACCCCACCTCTTACTTGAAAGGAGGAATGAGCTCTGCTTTGGACACTAGCCTGGGCCTTAGGAAATCTGAGCTGAATTTCTTGCTCCACCAAGGGGAAGTCTCTGGGAGCTTGGGCAGTGAGGAAGACACGCTATTCTGACAGGAGAGAGCTTTCCTGCTCACATTGCTAGTGTGCACAGCGCTCTTATGTTGGTGTAACTTATGTCGCTCAGTGGGGTGGAATATTCACACCCCTGAGCAACATACGTTTTACCGACATAGGTGGTAGCGTAGACATGGCCTCAGAGTGGCACAGTAAATGTAAAGTAGAACAGATGACACTAAACAGTGAACTCTCAGTTCAACACACCATTCAAGGTGAAGTGGCCCATTCCCCCCTGTGAGTGGAGGGTGTTAAAGGAAGGTCTGCCAGGGAAGGCAGCGGGGGCGGGGTGGGGGGGGTGTTAGCAGGTTATTACAAACACAACAAGGAGTCCGGTGGCACCTTAAAGACTAACAGATTTATTTGGGCATAAGCTTTCGTGGGTAAAAAACCACTTCAGGTTATTACAACAATTTGTAACCCACGAACAATTCCCCCCTCAGCTGCCTTCCCTCTCCCTTCCTTCCCCCCCCTATGATTGGAGGGGTGTTAACAGGCCACTTCACCTTGAAGGGGTCTCCCACAGCTCCCAGGAGAGCGCTCTAACTATTGGGCTATGGGATATTCTGATGTGGGGCTTCCTCAGTATCTCCTGTTGAAGCTGTTCCAAGGTGGATAAGTACTTAGAGCAGTGGTGGGCAACTTGCGGCCCGTCAGGGTAATCCACTGGTGGGTACGAGACAGTGTTTATGGTGACCGTCCGCAGGCACAGCAGCTCCCAGTGCCCGCCGTTCAGCAATGGGAACTGTGGGAAGCAGCGGGCCGCAGGGAGGTAAACACTGTCTCGTGGCCCGCCAGCGGATTACCCTGACGGGTCGCAGGTTGCCCACCACCGACTTAGTCACTGAGACACCAAGAGAGTGCAAGAATGACTCTCTAGCATGGGGGTTCGGGTGGGACCCACCTGAGAGATGGGAGACCCAGGGGACAGTGCCCCTGCTCCAATAGTTATCCACAGGGGAACAGCTTCAACAGGAGAGACTGAGGATGACCCACGTGGGAATACCCCAGAGCTCAATGGTTGAAGCACATTCCTGAGGGGTGTGGGAGACTCCCCTGTTCAAATCCTCTCTTCCCTCAGGCTCCAGGGGGAACTGAATGTAGGTCTCCCACATCCCAGCTGAGTCCTCTAGCCACTGGGCGAAAAGTTCTAAGGTGGGCAGCTCCTCCACATTTTGAGTGGAATCTGATCCAGAGAGCGGCCTCTGAGCATGCCTACCCGATAAGATAGGCAGAGAAGTGCCTGTCTCTCCACTGGTCATAGATCACTGTGGGGCTTAGGCAGGAAATAGGTGTCCAGATTTCTAGAGCAAGGCAGAGGCAGAAACATAGGCACTAAGGGAACTTTTACACTGGAAATTTAGGCGCCATGTTTAGGCACCTTCAGGATTAGGTGGCAGCCGACCAAGAGATTGCAGTGCTACTTAAACATAGGATACAGGCACCTAAATATCTTTGTGGACCCAAGCCTATGTCTTTCTGGGCCTCAGTTCCCCATCTGTAGTTACCTCTACAAGGTGATTAAGTCACCCCTTAACCTTCTCTTTGCCGAGCTAAATAGACTGAGCTCCTTGAGTTCCTCACTAGAAAGAATGGTTAGTTACTGTCACATGCAGGGTGGCCCTTTAAGACAAGTTATGCTCAGCCTAGCCCCCAGCTGATGGTGACATGATAAAAAACAGTTACTAACCTTGTCTATAAAACTGTTGTTCTTCAAGATATGTTGTACATGTCCATTCCACTTCAGGTGTGCGTGTGCCCAGTGCACCAGAGTCAGAGATTTTTCCTTAAGCAGTACCCGTGCACCCTCAGCAGTCTCTCAGTACTGCATGATTGTATAAAGAGCAGAGCCACCCCATCTACTCCTTAGTTCCTTCTTGCCAGACAGACTCTGATATAAAGGGAAGGAGGGTGGGTTATGGAATGGACATGTGCAAAACAGCTCACAGACCAGTTACAGAACAGGTTAGTGACCACTTTTCTTCTTTGAGCGATTGAATATGTCCATTCCACTTCAGGTGACTCACAAGCAGTTCACTCCAGAGGTGGGTTTGGGAGTCCTGAACATTGTAAAACCACACTTCCAAACTTGGCCTCGCCTCTGGAATGCTGAGAGAGGATGTTGTAAAGAGACGCATCAATGTCCAAGTGCAGATCTACAAATGTCTGCTATAGGTACTTGGGCCAAACAAGCTGCAGAAACTGCTTGAGATCTCATCGCGTGTGCGATCCGCTGGCTCAGAAGTGGCCCTGTAACGATGCTGCCTCTGGCGGGACACAACTGAGAGTATCAATTCAGGACAAATTGCTTAGAGCAGGGCAGTTACAGCCCAAGGCTGGGGTTTCTCCACTTCTAAGGGACACCAAACCAGCCAGACAGAGAGGACTTTGGTCTCACCCCACTGGCTAACCATAAGTCAGACAAGCAATTCCCTTAGACACTCCAGTTTCCCAGTATCACCACCAGTGCTACTTGTTCTGGGGACAAATGGTTATGAAAACCAATACCCCAGTAAAAGAAAAAAGATTCTCTTGATCCCAAAGGACCAAGCCCCAGACCCAGGTCAATATACACGTCAGCTCTTACCCACAAATCACGCTTTTGCCAACCCTTTAGAATCTAAAATCTAAAGGTTTATTCATAAAAGAAAGAAATATAGATGAGAGCTAAAATTGGTTAAATGGAATCAATTACATACAGTGATGGCAAAGTTTTTGGTTCAGGCTTGTAGCAGTGATGGAATAAACTGCAGGTTCAAATCAAGTCTCTGGAACATCCACAGCTGGGATGGGTCATTCAGTCCTTTGTTCAGAGCTTCAGTTTGTAGCAAGGTTCCTCCAGAGGTCAGAAGCAGGATTGAAGACAAGATGGAGGAGATGCAGCAGCCTTTTATAGTCTCTTGCCATGTGGCCTCTGCTTTCTTTGTTTCAAAGACAAACTCTCCAGCACATGGCATGGAAAAACCTTAGAGTTCTGTCCATAGGCATGTCCATGCATGCCTTGCTGAGTCACAAGGTGTATTTGCCGTCTCTCAATGGGTCAGTTGTATAGCTGATGGTCCTTAATGGGCCATCAAGCAGGCTAGGCAGTGCTGACGCCAAATTGTCTGAGGTGTCACCCAGAAGCATAGCACAAGTTTGAAATACAGACAGTATAGAGCCAGTACTTATAACTTTAAATACAAAAATGATACAAGCATACAGATAGCGTAATCGTAACCAGCAAACCAGACACCTTATTTGACCCCCTTTATACAAGGTTTGGGCCACTACAGGACCTTGGTTGCAAAAAAATGATCTATACTGTCCCAGTTCATATTAATAATGTCACAGGCGCCTTTGCAATGTCATCTCTCGTCACATAGATGTTTGCAGGACAAAATCCAGGAGGAAGTCCTTTGTTTCAAGGGTGGGAGGCCTTTCATTCTGTCCACAACTGAAATTAACAGCTGGGATGACACTCGAAAAGATCAAGTAAAAGAGAAAACCGCTTTGAACATCCAAGGCATGGAATCTTTCTTCAGCCTTATGAGAATGGGGTTTAGGAAATAATAATAAATATATGGTTTGATGGAGGTGGAATTCCAAAACTACTTTAGTCAGGAATTGTGCATGGGACCCTAAGTATACCTTATCTTTATAAAAACCATCTAAGGAGGGTCAGCTATCAATGCTCGTAATTCCACCACTCTTCTCGTGGATGTAGTAACTACCAAAATGCTACTTTCATAGATAGATGCAACAAGGAACAGGTAGCCATTAGTTCAGAGGGCAGACTCATCAGGTCCCTCTTCTCTCAACACTAAACATACCCAGTTTTTTTATCCTTTCCTCATAGGTCAGGTATTTTAAACCATTTATCATTTTTGTTGCTCTCCTCTGGACTCTCCAAATTTGTCCACATCTTCCCTAATGTGTGGCACCCAGAATTGGGCACAGTACTGCAGCTGAGGTCTCACCAGTGCCAAGTAGAGAGGGTCAGTTACCCCCCTCTCCTCATGTCTTATATTCATCATGGCTGTTAAATATACCCTAGAGATATTTTTTTTTGCAATTGCATCATATAATCTTGCATGTGGAGTGCCACCATGTGTCCCAGCAAGCTGAGGCAGACTCTCAGAGTCCTTGGCTGAGAATGAAGGCCTGATGTTACATTGTAAAAAGCCTTCCTTGAGAAAGATGCACTCTATGCAACGCGGAGTCCAGTGTTGCCCCTAGAAACTCTTGATTGAGGTTAGAGCAGACAATTTGTGATTGATCCTCAGGCCTAGCTGGGAGAATAGATGGCGAACTGCTTGAACATCCTTTGTGATCTGTGATGGTGAGTGGTCCCAAATCAACTAGCTTTGGGGATTGGGGTATATATGAATGCCTTAGCTCTGATCTTATGTTCAGCAGCAGCTGAGCAGGGTTTTGTGAATATCATTGGTGCTGATTCTGGGATTTAGGTGCCTAAGTCCCTTTGTGAATCTAGCCCTTAGTGCCAGAAGAAACCCTCGCTCCTGGGATAACAGGGGCACTAACTAAAACTGCCTTTAGAAGAACATACACCTCTACCTCAATATAACGCAGTCCTCGGGAGTCAAAAAATCTTACCGCGTTATAGGTGAAACCGTGTTATATTGAACTTGCTTTGATCCACCGGAGTGCGCAGCCCCCCCCGGAGCACTGCTTTACCACGTTATATCCAAATTCGTATTATATTGGTGGCGTTATATTGAGGTAGCGGTGTATAACTGTTTCAAGGAGGGCCTCAGAATCAGAAGCACTCATGAATTTTTCAATCAACAGTAACTTCAGATGAGTATCACAGGCTTGTTGCATGCACTTGGGAAAAGCTCTACAAACTGAACATTTGTCTAGGATGTGAAAGACAGGCATTTGTTGGGGACAGTCTAGATATATTTAATCTTGCCTCAGTGTGGGGACAATGGACTAGACGAGCTCCTGAGGTTGTAACAGATATTGCAATATCTTTGGAGTTATATTGTATTACATTTATGAATGTTCTAGGTTTCATTGTGGGCTAGGAATTGTTTCAACTCCATGGGGTGAGGGTAACTATTGCGGAAACAGTAGTGGTGCCAGGTTTTGAGCAGTGGCAGACCCGGGGTGGGGAGAGTGATGGGTCATTGGTGGTGCCACCTTCAATTATACCCCTGGGCTTGAAAAGATGCCACACACNTACCACCATTCTTCACTTGCTCAGCCTATAGTTGAACTGCTCCTTACTACTGTCCAGGCTTCATGAACGGATCCCCCGAGCTCGTCGCTGGGGAGCAGGAGAGCAGAGTTGCAACGGAAGTGGTGGATGACGATGGTTAGCAGTCCTACTGCACCGTCAGCAGCACCCAGGAGGACCAGTATGGATGCCCTGAGCTTGTCGCTGGGGAGCAGGAGAGCAGAGTTGCAGCAGAAGTGGTGGATGACGACGGTTAGCAGTCCTACTGCACCGTCTGCTGTGAAGGCAAAGAGCTGCTGCTGTGTAGCAATGCCAGCTGCTGCAGTTGCTTCTGTGTTGAATGCTTGGCAGTCTGGGTAGGGCAAGGTGCCAAGGCAAAAGAGCAAGAGCCCTGGAGCTGTTACATGTTGTGACGGGTTGGATCACAGAAACCCACTTGGGAGCTGCCAGCTGATGTGCAAAGGCTACCTCTGTTTCTATTCTCCCCTGCCAGCTACTGGTGCTTCCAGCACTCTGTCTTGCTGAAGCCAGACACACCCATCTGCTCCAGACACAGACCCAGAGTCTGAACCACCTGTCTCAATGCTGCAGGGTTTACCTGAAAACAGCTCACAGAAGTCTGCTTGCCCTTAGCACTCAGATGCCCAATTCCCAATGGGGTCTAAACCCAAATAAATCCGTTTTACCCTGTATAAGCTTTATACAGGGTAAACTCATAAATTGTTCGCCCTCTANGCCTCCACCCAGATACCCAAGAACACGCGGGCGGAGGGAGGGGGAGACTCCGGGCACCCAGCCACTCCACTCCGGAGGATGGCCCAAGCAACAGAAGGCTGTCATTCCAACAGTCTGATTTTTAGTGTGGCTACATAAGCAATGTGCCGTCCTCCCCCACCCCACCCGGGCTACCTTGTCCGTTATCTCATTTTTTTTTTAATTAATAAAGAAAGAATGGTTTCAAAACAATAGTTACTTTATTTCGAAGGGGGGAGGGTGGTTGGCTTACAGGGAATTAAAATCAACAAAGGGGGCGGGTTTTCATCAAGGAGAAACACACACAACTGTCACACAGAAGCCTGGCCAGTCATGAAACTGGTTTTCAAAGCCTCTCTGATGCGCAGCGCTCTGCTGTGCTCTTCTAATCGCCCTGGTGTCTGGCTGCTCAAAATCGGACGCCAGGCGATTTGCCTCAACCTACCACCCCGCCATAAACGTCTCCCTCTTACTCTCACAGATATTATGGAGCACACAGCAAGCAGCAATAACAATAGGAATGTTGGTTGCGCTGCGGTCTGACCAACAGCGCCAGCAAGCTTTTAAATGTCCAAAGGCACATTATACCACCATTCTTCACTTGCTCAGCCTATAGTTGAACTGCTCCTTACTACTGTCCAGGCTTCATGAACGGATCCCCCGAGCTCGTCGCTGGGGAGCAGGAGAGCAGAGTTGCAGCAGAAGTGATGGATGACGACGGTTAGCAGTCCTACTGCACCGTCTGCTGCGAAGGCAAAGAGCTGCTGCTGTGTAGCAATGCCAGCTGCTGCAGTTGCTTCTGTGTTGAATGCTTGGCAGTCTGGGTAGGGCAAGGTACCACGGCCAAGGCAAAAGAGCAAGAGCCCTGGAGCTGTTACATGTGTCAACCACAGCAGTGCTATGGGGTGTTACAGCGCCAACCAGACTGGAATGTACGGCTGCAAGACTTCTTCACCAGCGACAAAGGATAGGAATATGATGCACCTAAAATCTAAAAAGGCCCGCACATTTCCCAGAGTCACTCCCCTGGATAACAGAACGTCAATGATTGCATTGGCTACTTGGATCGCAGCAGCCCCCACAGTAGACTTGCCCACAACAGCGAGCTGAGCGGGCTCCATGCTTGCCATGGTATGGCGTCTGCATGGGTAGCCCAGGAAAAAAAGGTGCAAAACGATTGTCTTCCGTTGCTTTCACGGAGGGAGGGGCGACTGACGACATGTACGCAAAACCACCCGCGACAATGTTTTTGCCCCATCAGGCATTGGGAGCTTAACCCAGAATTCCAATGGGCGGCGGAGACTGTGGGAACTGTGGGATAGCTACCCACAGTGCAACACTCCGTAAGTCGATGCTAGCCACGGTAATGAGGACACACTCTGCCGACTTAATGTGCTTAGTGTGGACATACGCAATCGATTGTATAAAATAGATTTCTAAAAATCGACTTCTATAAAATCGACCTAATTTCATAGTGTAGATATACCCTGATCAGACGAGTGCCTCAGTACCAAGGTGAGACTTTAAAACAAAAGTCCTCATTTTGCCAGTGGGCCAAATGAAGCTCAAACACCAGGACTACAAGAAACTAATCAATCACTAAGTCCTAAACCTCTGAAATATGCTAAGCAAGCTACAGGGGAGTAGTCAGACACTGTGTAGCTGTCTTACTGCCACAGGCAATAAGGAGAAGCTGAGTGGCAGCTGCTCCGCCTTTATGCCCACGCTGGGGAGGGGTGTGTGCATGTGACACTCTTCAGGGTTAACAGGAGCATGCACAGGAATAAAAATTTGACCGCTTTTGGAGGGGCACGTTCTGTGCCCCTGCTGTAGCATCAGGCCAGAGGAGCTGTGAGCTCGCACTGCGGCCCAAGGACTGCAGGAGCTTGCTCGCCTCCCGCGACCCCGAGGCTGGAGGAGTTCTGTGCCCCTGCCGGTTATTGGGGGGGGGTATCCCTGCTTGACTCCCTTGTGCACACTCCTGGGGTTAACTGAGGTGTTCGGGGTGAATCGCTACTACCTGCTTACGGTGTGAGGGAGTCTTGTCAGTGCCCGATGGGCAAAAGGCATCCTCCTAAAGCTACCAGCTGCAGGCACTCCACTCCAGGCTACCACAAGCCCTGCTCTTTCCCTCTACAGGCTAGAAATTTACACACTCCACCTTGTTGCACCTGAGAGCCTAGTCCCTTGTCGTCTGGCCACCTGCAACGTACACCAATCCGCTGCCTCCGTGGAAGCCACACACCCCAGTTTACTGGCTTCACTTCAGTCCATCACAAGACACTTAGACATGTCCATAGTAAAACCAAATTGAGATTTATTTTACAAAGCTCAAGAGTTAAATAAAAGCAAGTATAAGGATTTGCTTATTTGTAATATAAGGTTACAGGTAAAATAATAATATAACAGGCAAGCTATAGACTATATTTTTTAACAAGTTATTTTCCTAAGATACCGTATTTCTCACCCAGTGGTCAGTCCATGAAGTGCTTGTCTAGTCCAGGGAACTTCAATCCACTTTCAATGAGACACTCCCGCTGGCAGAGTATCTTCTCCATAATGGACAACAGTGTGTGCCCTTTTTCCTTCTTTTATGCAGTCCCAGACTTTTGTCTCATTTCATAATCCATTCCAGACATTTCATTAACTTCAGCTCAGTCCTGTTGGTCCCCATTCAGAGTCTTTGCTTGTGGTTCTTTTGTCTTTATCAGTGCTCCAACCTGGCATCTGCTCCAGTCTGTAAACACAGGGCTGGGCTGAGTCAACAGATGTAAATTGTTCTATGTCGACTGAGTCATCCGAGACCCATCCCGCCTCAGGTGACAAGTTTCACCTCCAACTGCTTTGGAACCCAATAGTGCATGTTACATAAAACTCTAAAACCGTTTCCTGTACAAATATCCCACAATAATCATGATCACTAGCTAGTTCTTGGCTTTTGGTCGAGACCCCACAAGACCTCCTTTGGTGAAATATTAGGAGGGTGGTTGGACATGGGTGTAATATACCTGCCTGGGCAGGTCTGTGTCACAAGAGGAGAGGACATGCAGGGCATGTCCCCAGTCTCAGACAGTAAAGGCCAAAACCATTCTGACCCCTTCACACAGGGATCCGGGTGGACAAATACTTGAAGACAAAGACATGTTTTCAAATATTTTAATTATTCTCATGGCTTTTCTCTGAACCCTCTCCAATATTTCAACATCCTTCTTGAACTGCACACACAGAACTGGACACAGTATTCCAGTAGTGGTCGCCCCAGTGCCAAATGCAGAGGTAGCATAACTTTCCTAGTCTTACTTGAAATTCTCCTGTTTATACATCCAAGGACTGCAATCACTTGATCATTACCTGTTAGGTTCATTCCCTCTGGGGCACCTGGCATTGGCCACTGTCGGTAGACAGGATACTGGGCTAGATGGACCTTTGGTCTGACCCAGTATGGCCATTCTTATGTTCTTACTTATCTTTATCAGCTAAACTTGTAATCTCATAAAAAAATCAGTTTGACAAGATCTTTTTTCCATAAACCCATGTTGATTGGCAATAATTATATTGGTCTCCTGTCACAGGTCTGGTCAAGTTCCTGCTCTTGGTCACTGACCAGACTTCTTCGAGGGAATCTAATGTCTGGATCCTCAGGCACTGTCCCAATCTTGGGGTCCCTAGGCACACACAGAGTGCAGGCCCTCTGCCTAGCACCCCCTCCTGACAACTGTGATCAAGCAGCCCAGCTGTCTAGCTCCTGGAACCAGTGCAGACTCCTAAGACTTCCCCTGTAGCTTAAAACACACCCTCTTCCAGAATCCGACTGAAGGTGTGAACCTTGTGGGTTACAGTCTGTCAGGAGGCAGGTGTAGCACATAACACACACTGGCACTTTGCACAGAGTTCTACAATGCTGTTGCTCTTTACTTAATCACAAGAGAAAGATACAGATCCACACAAAAAAATAATAAATCCTACACACATTTCCCTGCTTGGAACATTCTTTGAGCTGGGGTTAGCATCTGTCCAGTAGCCTTTTATTGCAGTGCCTCCCTTGTGTGCTGAAACAGGGAGTCTTCTCCCCTTATCTTGTCTATGAACTCCCTTCTCCCTCCCTCCTGCCCAAACTTCTTGTGTCTCCCTGTGGGTCTTCCCCTGTTTCTATGATCCCTCCCAACACCTGGCTTTCTTTGTTCTGTGGTTTGGTAACTTTCCACTTCTCCAAACCCCCTCCTCTTGCAAGGAGTTTGGAGAGAACTGATCTCCCCTTGGCTGCAGTTACTCTTTTATTCTTCCTAGATAAGACCTATTCAGGTGCTGATCGACTTTAATGATCAGCCATTGTCCCTGGTTTAAGAACATAAGAACGGCCATACTGGGTCAGACCAAAGGTCCATCTAGCCCAGTATCCTGTCTTCTGAAGGTGCCCAATGCCAGGTGCTTCAGTGGGAATGAACAGAGCAGGCAATCATTGAGTGATCTATCTCCTGTCGTCCATCCCAGCTTCTGGCAAAGAGAAGCCAGAGACACCCAGAGCATGCTACTGCATCCCTGACCATCCTGGCTAATAGCCATTGATGGACCCATCCTCCATGAACCTATCCAGTTCTTTTTTGAACCCTGTTATAGTTTTGGCCTTCACTAATTCCTGGCATCTAATTCCACAGGTTGACTGTGCATTGGCAGAGATGTGACATGAGCCATTTCAGCTCAAGGTGGATACACATTTGAAGCTTTCCACAATGCAGCAATTTCATGGTAATTTCACAATATCAGCCAGAATTCATAAGTTGCACAGACAGATCCCCAAATCACCACACCTTCTTTAATTCTTTATTAATCAAGTCCCATATCAGCCAGGATTCTCTTAATAAATGTTTGATTTATTTTTTTTAAAATCCTTTAAGGATTTCCACCTGAAGTTCCTGTTGTGGAGTTATGAAAAGTGACAAGGACGAGGTGGAGTGGGGAGCAGCATCCTTATTGCCATCGTGGTAGCTTCATGCTAGTGGCAATGAGAGCCAAATAGCATGGAACTAAGGCACACGTAACCGCAGCCCTCCCAATACATTACAGCTACTATTCCCTTCAGCGACTCAGTCTGCCATTCTGACAACAGGAGAATATTTCCTGTGTCCGGATTTTCTCTTTACAATATTGTAATAAAACCCAATGAAACACTGTTTGTGGTTCTGTTAATAATATTGAGTATAGATTTCTATTATTGTGACATCACCCACAAGCGTTCAGCCCTTTCCAGAATAAAGACTAGTTCCCTGCCCGTAGGAGTTTACAATCTACATTTTAGACATAAGTCAGGGAGTGGAGGTAACAATTCTGTATCAGTTTTTATAGCCATAGAGGTGAGGGGTGAGGATGGACAGGTGTGGCAGCAGTGCAACAATGAGGGCATTTAGTTTATGCATGTGCACTACTGGCAGGAGAAACTAATCCTAAGTATAGACTGAATTAGGAGAAGGTAGGGGCCTGGCCCGCTAGCACTGGGGAGCATTAGGAGCACAAAGGAGCCGTGAAAAAAGGCAGAGAGATTGTGAGGGGCAGAGGCTGGCATTTTAACTATCGATTCTTTCATCTAAGGATTTTGAAGTACTTTAAACTTTAATTACCCTCCCAGAATTCCTGAGGAGAGAGGGGTAAATATTACTGCCATTTACAAATGGGAAAAACTGAGGCACCTGAAGTCAGCTGGCTAAGGCCACATAGAGTCAGCACAAGAGCTGGAAATAGGCCCCAGGAGGCCTGTCTGCCAATTTACTGTCCTCAGCACTGGGTAATTCACATGCTTACAGATTTTTCTCTTTTAACGTGTATTCCTTTATTACACTAGAATTTCAGTGTCTGTCCTGACCTAACTAAGGACAGGCTTAATCAGGCAGATCTTTTCCTGCTTAACTACCATGATCATGTGACTCTAGTGCTCCCTGCTTCCCACATGGCACAGAGAATTAGCAAGGGGCCCTATTTTCTTTTGTCCTGGTGCTCACAGCACATTCCCAAATTCAATCAATTACAATGATTTTGATTTAGGAATTTCTTCTGAAAGAAAAAAAAAGTCTAAAATGCTGAAGAAGCAACCCAGAAACGTAGGGTAATTTTAAGACAAAGTGGGATGGAAGAGATGCTGGGGCATCTGGCTACAGAGTAAGCCTGGGCCAGAACATATGGGAGCCATGTGGGACTGGAGTGGGACACTAACTTAATTCTAACATTCTCTGAAGCACTGTTGGTCTTCAGTGGTGATCCTGGTGAGACACCACAGATTAAAATGGTGACCTTCAGCTCTAAAAGCATGACTCTCCACAGCTTGAGCTAAAGAGACAGACTTGCACTCTCTGTGGATCAGGCAACACATACTGACCAGTGGGTTACACTGGCATCAATGACAGAACTGGTGCTACAGAGCAAAATTCCTCCCTGGTGTAAGTTCTGCTGAAGCTTTTGGAGCTACACCAGCATGGATTTTGCCCCACTTGCCTGGTGTCTTATCTTGGCTGCTTCACTGCTCCTAATCTGCTCATTTCCAGCACTGATAGTAATAGGGGTGTCCCTCTTTTCTGCTAGCCCATTAGGCACTGCACCACAGTCAGAGCCTCATTTTTATGCAGAAGCGTTTATAAATGGGAAACACTGGAGAGAAGCATAGCTAAGAGGAGAGGAAGCAGCCTTGCATCTTAAGCAAGTGAATGAAATTTTAAACAGCTTCTCTAGAATGGGAGAATCTAGGTCAAAGACTGATAAAAGTGTGGGTGGATTAAAGACAGCAGCAACAGACCTTTGCCTTTCTTGGCTGTCACATTGGCTCTCCAAGATTAGTGACAGATGCCAGGGGGACAGTCTAAGCTTCATTTCAAAACCTGATGAGTGGTCGGCAACAATGTTAGATCTTCAAAAGCTTTCTGGAATTGGTCCTTAAATGCTTCTTTCATTCGGTAGTAGGAAGGCACGCAAGAGGGGACTGGGGAAGGGTCTAAGAAAAACCTCTGCAATGAAGCAGAGGGACAGAGTAGCTCTAGTTATAACACTGAGTATTTTCCTTATTCTATTGGAGTTCCTTGTTGAGTGTTGGAAGAATGTAACTTAGTCTTTGACTCCTTCCTATTGTCACACTCAATTAGTACAAATAAGAAAAGGAAGTTCAGTCCAGTGAATGAGCAGGGTTTTGTGGAGAGCTGGAGAAAACATGGGAGCTTTTATGGAAGCCTTATATGAACAGGCAGGACAATGTGAGTGTGGTGTATCCATAGGAAGAACACTCAGGAAAGGATCTGGTAGTTGGGAACTGAAACAAGAAACCTTCAGAAAAATTAATGTCTGTCCTAAATGAGGAAAAGATGGTGCAATTGGCATGGCACTCTAAGCTAGTAGAAGCATGAGGCAAAGAAAAAATTCCCATGGGCAAGCATGCTTCCCATCCCTGACCCACTCTGGAGGTGTTTGGGAAGAGCCTAGGTAGGAAAGCACTTCATAGACCTTAAAAGCAGAAAGGATCATTACAATAATCTAATCTGAACTCTTGCATAACACAGACCATAGAATCTCACCCAGTAATTTCTGCATCAACTCCCTATTTTGTGGTTGAATTAGAGCAATGCTTTTTGTTTTTAAATAGAAGACATCCAATCTAGATTTACAGCTAGATCCACAAAGGGGACTGAGACTTAGGGCTTGTCTATGCTACCACAAAGTTCAGACTATGGGAGTGTGAACAGCAGTGCACACAACCATGCGGCGCAGTAACTGTGGACACTATAGGCATGTACTAAAAGATTCCACCTTTCATTAACATACTCCTCTTCAAACAGGACTACATTAATGCCAGCTAGGAACCTTGGAGTCTTTGCCACATCATCCACATGGGATAGTTGCAGCACAGCACTCGGGGTGCAGGAGGGGCATCTGCGCTGGGGCCAAGGGATTCGGAGTTTGGGAGGGGGCTCTCAGCTGGGGCAGGGGGTTGGGGTGCAGGCTCTGGCCGGGCGGCGCTTACCTTGGGCAGCTCCTGGAAGTGACCAGCTTGTCCCTCCAGCTCTTAAGCTCAGGGGTGGCTCCACATGCTGCCCCTGCCTGCAGGCACTTCCCCCGCAGCTCCCATTGGTTCCTGGCCAATGGGAGCTCGAGTTAGCACACGGGGCGGGGGAAGCATGCAGCAACCCCGTGGCCACCTCTCCATCTAGGAGACAGACATGCCAGCCACTTCTGGGAGCAGCCCAGAGCCAGGACAGGCAGGGAACCTGCCTTAGCCCCGCTGCACTGCCGACCGGATTTTTAGCAGCCTATTAAAATTTCCTGGATTGCTTTCAATAGTCACCGGGAGATCTGTGCCGGTTCCGGTAGACTCCCAGCCAATCCAGGAGGGTTGGTAACCCTAGAGTTGCAGTGTAGGTACCCTGCCACCTAGTGGAATCCAGAGCCCCAAGCTCCCTATACCATGCAGGGGAGAGTTAGGCTGGGATTCATAAAAGCCAGAAAACTGGGCAGAGAGCTGCCTACGCTTGCCATTGGAAATGCTGAGGAGAGGGGTGTGACCTAAATCCTTCCTTTCAAAGCGAATTAGGTACCTCCCTCTGGGCTGGTGGGAGCCGCCTCCCTCCACTCTGGATTCATAGCTGTGAGCCTCCTCCCGGAGTTAGGCACCCAAGTCAGATCAGCCCTTTTGCACAAAATGGTGGTGGGGCCACCACTCCCTCATGCCCAAGTTCCCAACCCAAGGGGTTAATGCACTCCCCTGGGATGTGGGGAACATGGGTTCACATCTCCAATGCCAGCTCAGAGTAGGGACCGGAATCCCAGTCTCCCACATGAGTGCCCTAATTACCAGACAATAAGTGGGTCTCTCCACTTTGATTAAATTCACTGGGCCAGAGAGTGAAAATGACTATAGCCCAGTGCTCTGGGCACTAGAAGACTCAAGTTCCAGTCCCTGCTCCAGTGAATATCTCAACGTTTCATACAACTTGGAACATCTTTAACAGGAAGCTTGAGAATGACTTACCCCTATAGTCTGATGGTAAGGGCACCTATCTAGGAAATGAAAGACCTGGGTTCACACTCCCTGCTTTGAATCAGGTAGGGTGACCAGACGTCCTGATTTTATCGGGACTGTCCCGATATTTACTTGTTTGTCCCAATATTTTGCCCCCCGGCGCACAGGCGGAGGGGGCTCGTGCCCCCCGCCCCAATTCCGCCCCGGCCCCACCCTGACTCCGCCCCCTCTCTCCCCAAATTCCTGGCCTTGCCCCGCCCCCTCACTGCCCCATTGGATCCCTCCCCAAATCCCCGCCCTGGCCCTGCCTCTTCCCCAAGCACGCCGCATTCCTCCTCCTCACCCCTCCCTCCCAGGCTTGCGCTAATCAGCTGTATGGCGGCGCAAGCGCTGGAGGGAGGGGGGAGAAGCAGGACGCGGGAGGTGGAGGCGGAGCGAAGGCGAGCTGGTGCGGGGCGTGGAGCTGCCGGTGGGTGCTCAGCCCCCACCAATTTTTCCTATGCTCCGGCGGCTCTTGTGGTTTTTTTGTTGTTTTTTTTTTTGCTTTTTTGCTTTGATAAAGTTATTGAAAAACATTGTGCCAAAAAGAGAGCCCTGGAGGACCCCTAGAAACACGCCCACTGAATGATGATTCCTCATTTACAATTACTTTTTGAGACTAATAGCTAGTTTTTAATCCATTTAAAATGTGCTGGACTGATTTTGTACACTGCTAGGTTTTAATCAGAAACTTGGGTGGTACTATGACCAGGTNGGTTTTTTTGTTGTTTTTTTTTTGCTTTTTTGCTTTGATAAAGTTATTGAAAAACATTGTGCCAAAAAGAGAGCCCTGGAGGACCCCTAGAAACACGCCCACTGAATGATGATTCCTCATTTACAATTACTTTTTGAGACTAATAGCTAGTTTTTAATCCATTTAAAATGTGCTGGACTGATTTTGTACACTGCTAGGTTTTAATCAGAAACTTGGGTGGTACTATGACCAGGTTTACACTACAGATTTATATCAGTATAACTATATCATTCAGGGGTGTGAAATCCACACCCCATAGCAATGTAGTTCTACCGACCTAAATCCCCCACCCCATACGCAGTGCTGTCAATGGGAGAGCATCTCTTGCTTACATAGCTTCTGCCTCTCGGGGAGGTGGAGTACCTATGCCAATGGGAGAAGCTCTCCCTTTAGCGTAGGAGCATCATCACTAAAGCGCTACAGCAAGCCAGCGCTGTACATAAAGATAAGCCCTAAGTCAAATGCCGTACAGAAGTCTAAGCATATTATGTCAAAATAATTATCAGTCAAACCTGCAATCTTATCAGAAAGAGTTCACTTTTTTTGTCAAAAACTTTTCCAGAAATCCATGTTGAGTATTATTTATGCTGCCGTCCTTTAATTCTTTACTGTCTGCATGGTGTGTTTCCATCATTTTGCCCAGGATCTATGTCAAGCTAACCAGCTTATAGTGATCTGGATCATTCTATTTACCTTTTTTAAATATTGGCACAATTTTTTTTTCTAGTCTTCTAGAACTTCCCCAGTATTACAAGGTTTGTTTACAAAAACAAAAAAAAACAAAAAACACAAACCAATGACTGAGACAGCTACTTGGCCAACTCTTTTAATACTCTGGATGCAAATTATTTGGTCCTGCAAATTTAAACTTTAGAAATTGCTGTTTAACATCCTACCTAGATGTTAGAATGGAAAGAATATAATTATCACTATAAGATACAAATGCATCATCATGTATTGATCAAATTGATAAACTAAACAGTAATAAGTCACCAGGGATGGTATTTATCTAAGAGTTCTGAAGGAACTCAAATGTGAAATTGCAGAACTACTAACTGTAGTCTGTAATCTATCATTTAAATCAGCTTCTGTACCAAATAACTGGAGGATAGCTAATGTGACACCAATTTTTAAAAAGGGTTCCCGAGGTGATCCTGGCAATTACAGGCCAGTAAGCTTGACTTCAGTACCAGGCAAACTGGTTGAAACTATAGTAAAGAACAAAATTGTCAGACATAGATGAACATAACTTGTTGGGGAAGAGTCAACATGGTTTTTGTAAAGAGAAATCATGCCTCACCAATCTACTAGATTTCTTTGAGGGGGTGTAACGATGCTGCCTTTGGTGGGACACTTCTGAGAGTGCCAATTCAGGACAAATTGCTTAGAGCAGGGCAGTTACATCCCAAGCCTGGGGTTCCTTTGCACACCAAGGCAAACCAAACCAGCCAAACAGAGAGGACTTCGGTTTTACCCCCCTGGCTAACCACAAGTCATACAAGCAATTCCCTTAGACACTCCAGTTTCCCAGTATCACCACCAGTGCCACTTGTTATGGGGATGAATGGTTATGAAAACCAATACCCCAGTAAAAGAAAAAAGGTTCTCTCGATCCCAAAGGACCAAGCTCCAGACCCAGGACAATATACAAATTAGATCTTTCCCACAAATCACGCTGTTGCCAATCCTTTAGAATCTAAAATCTAAAGGTTTATTCATAAAATGAAAAAGATATAGATGAGAGCTAGAATTGGTTAAATGGAATCAATTACATACAGTAATGGCAAAGTTCTTGGTTCAGGCTTGTAGCAGTGATGGAATAAACTGCAGGTTCAAATCAAATCTCTGGAGTACATCCACGGCTTGGATGGGTCATTCAGTCCTTTGTTCAAAGCTTCAGTTTGCAGCAAGGTTCCTCCAGAAGTAAGAAGCAGGATTGAAGACAAGATGGAATTGAGGCAGCTGCCTTTTATAGTCTCTTCCAGGTGTAAGGACACCTCTTTGTTCTTAGTGTGGAAAATTCAGCAAAATGGAGTTTGGAGTCACATGGGCAAGTCACATGTCCATGCATGACTCAGTTCTTTACAGGCGGCAGACATTGCTCACATGCTATTTTGAACGTTCCCAGGAAGACTTCTTATGTGGATTGGAGTCTCTCAAGGTCCATTGTCAGTTAAGTGTTTCTTGACTGGGCACTTAATTTGCAAATTCCTTTCTCAAGAAGCTGACCAAATGCTTCACTAATGCTATTTAGAATTAAACACATTGAGATAGAAGTACATAGGCCATATTCCTAACTTCAAATACAAAAATTATACACACATACAGATAGCATAATCATAATCAGCAAATCGTAACCTTTTCATAGACACCTCACACGACAACCTTTGTACAATATTTGCTGCAAATATATAACAGTGGTTGCAGTTTATGTCAATAACATCACAGGGGGTCAAAAAGCATGTGGACAAGGGGGATCCAGTGGATATAGTGTACTTAGATTTTCAGAAAGCCTTTGACAAAGTCCCTCACCAAAGGCTCTTAAGCAAAGTAAGCTGTCATGAGATAACATGGATAGTCCTCTTATGGACTGGTAACTGGTTAAAAGATAGGAAACAAAGGGTAGGAATAAATGGTCAGTTTTGAATGTAGAGAGATAAATAGTGGTGTCCCCCAGGGGTCTGTATTGGGACCAGTACTGTTCAACATATTCATAAATGACCTGGAAAAAGGGTGAACAGTGAGGTGGCAAAATTTGCAGATGATACAAAACTATTCAAGATAGTTAAATCCCAGGCAGACTCTGAAGAGCTACAAAAGGATCTCTCAAAACTGCGTGACTGGGCAACAAAATGGCAGATGAAATTAAATGTATATAAATGCAAAGTAATGCACAGTGGAAAACATAATCCCAACTATACATATAAAATGATGGGGTCTAAATTAGCTATTACCACTCAAGAAAGAGATCTTGGAATCATTGTGGATAGTTCTCTGAAAACATCCACTCAATGTGCAGTGGCAGTCAAAAAAGCGAACAGAATGTTGTGAATCATTAGGAAACTGATAGATAATAAGACAAAAAATATCATATTGCTACTATATAAATCCATGGTATGCCCACATCTTGAATACTGCGTGTAGATCTGGTCGCCCCATCTCTAAAAAGATATATTGGAATCGTAAAGGTTCAGAAAAGGGCAACAAAAATGATTAGGGGTATGGAACGGTTTCCGTATGAGGAGAAATTAATAAGACTGGGACTTTTCAGCTTGCAAAAGAGACGACTAAGGGGGGATATGATAGAGGTCTATAAAATCATGACTGGTGTGGAGAAAGTAAATAAGGAAGTGTTATTTACTCCTCCTCATAACACACAAACTAGGGGTCACCAAATGAAATTAATAGGTAGCAGGTTTAAAACAAACAAAATGAAGTATTTCTTCACACAAATGCACAGTCAACCTGTGGAACTCCTTGCCAGAGGATGTTGTGAAGGCCAAGACTATAACAGGGTTCAAAAAAGAACTAGCTAAATTCATGGAGGATAAATCCATCAGTGGCTATTAGCCAGGATGGGCAGGAATGGTGTCCCTAACCTCTGTTTGCCAGAAGCTGGGAATGAGCGACAGGGGATGTATCACTTGATGATTACCTGTTCTTTTCATTCCCTCTGGGGCACCGGGCATTGGCCACTGTCGGAAGACAGGACAATGGGCTAGATGGACCTTTGGTCTGACCCAGTATGGCCATTCTTATGTTTCTTTCCAAAGACAGGAAATAAATATTGTGACGGGTTGGATCACAGAAACCCCCTTGGGAGCTGCTGCCCGATGTGCAAAGACTACTTCTATTCCTGTTTTCCCTGCCAGCTCAGTGGCTTCAGCAACCCTGTCTTGCTGAAACCAGACACACCCGTCTGCTCCAACACAGACCCAGGGTCTGAATTACCTGCCCCAAAGCTGCAGGTTTACCTGAAAACAGCTCACAGAAGTGTACTTGTCTTTAGCACTCAGTTGCCCAACTCCCAGTGGGGTCTAAACCCAAATAAATCCGTTTTACCTTGTATAAAGCTTATACAGGGTAAACTCATAAATTGTTCGCCCTCTATAACACTGATAGAGAGATATGCACAGTTGTTTGCTCCCCTAGGTATTAATACATACTCTGAGTTAATTAATAAGTAAAAAGTGATTTTATTTAAATACAGAAAGTAGGATTTAAGTGGTTCCAAGTAGTAACAGACAGAACAAAGTAAGTTACCCAGCAAAATAAAATAAAATGCGCAAATCTATGTCTAATCAAACTGAATACAGATAATCTCACCCTCAGAGATGCTTCAGTAAGTTTTTTCTCAGACTGGACACCTTCCAGGCCTGGGCACAATTCTTTCCCCTGGTACAGCTCTTGTTCCAGCTCAGGTGATAGCTAGGGGATTCTTCATGATGGCTCCTCTCTCCCTCTGTTCTCTTCCACCCCTTTATATATCTTTTGCATAAGGCGGGAATCCTTTGTCCCTCTGGGTTTCCACCCCCCCCCACTGGAAAAGCACCAGGTTAAAGATGGATTCCAGTTCAGGTGACATGATCACATGTCACTGCAAGACCCCAAGCCTTCATTCCTCCCAGCCTGACTCACAGGAAGGCTTGCTTGTAAACAGAGCCCCAGTCAATTGTTTTGGTTGATGGGAGCCATTAAGATTCCAAACCACCATTAATGGCCCACACTTTGCATAATTACAATAGGCCCTCAGAGTTATATTTCATATTTCTAGTTTTAGATACAAGAGTGGTACATTTATACAAATAGGATGATCACACTCAGTAGATTATAAGCTTTATAATACCTTACAAAAGACCTTCATAAAACTATTCTAGTTACGTTATATTTACTTATGTTTTTATAAAACCATATAGACTGCATAACGTCACACCCTCCTCCTGAACTTACTGCCAGAGACTTGGACACTGACCATGGCGGAGGCAGTATACCTAAAATTTGTTTTTGGGCTCCCCTATGGGGCAGACACTCCTGTGTCGCCCAACAGGGAAAGAGACCCTGATCCAGCTGTGGGCTCAGAGCTACTAGCTATGACAGACCTTTCACTGGCCAGCAAAATCCCCCCCCTTTCACTCAGGTTGGCTTTGCTTCCAGCTAGAGTCCTTGGGGTTTGTTCCCACCGCAGCAGTCACCAAGACCCCAACTTCCAGCTCCAGGATACATGTCTTTGTGTCAGGGCCGGCGCAACCCATTAGGTGACCTATGCGGTTGCCTAGGGCGCTGCTATTTGGGGGGCGCCGGCGCCCCAGCAGTCCGCGGAATTTTGGGGGCAGGACCTTCTGCCGCCGCTGTAGGGGGCGGCATTTCGGGGGCGGGACCTTCTGCCGCCTAGGGCGCCGAAAAAGCTGGCGGCGCTCCTGCTCTGTGTACCTCTTCCACTCCATTACAGCCAGTTCATGCTTCTGGGTCTTAATTGCTTTGTCTCTTAAGTCCAGGCTGGTGGGCAGCCTTTTCTTTTTCCAGATCAGCCTTTTCCCAGGCAAATTGTACATCAATTTTCATTTGTCTTCCCTTGAGACCATCACTCGATGAGCTGGGATATCATAGAATCATAGAATCATAGAATCTCAGGGTTGGAAGGGACCTCAGGAGGTCATCTAGTCCAACCCCCTGCTCAAAGCAGGACCAAACCCAACTAAATCAGCCCAGCCAGGGCTTTGTCAAGCCTGACCTTAAAAACCTCTAAGGAAGGAGATTCCACTACCTCCCTAGGTAACCCATTCCAGTTCTTCACCACCCTACTAGTGAAAAAGTTTTTCCTAATGTCCAACCTAAACCTCCCCCTCTGCAACTTGAGACCATTACTCCTTGTTCTGTCATCTTCTATCACTGAGAACAGTCTAGATCCATCCTCTTTGGAACCCCCTTTCAGGTAGTTGAAAGCAGCTATCAAATCGCCCCTCATTCTTCTCTTCTGCAGACTAAACAATCCCAGTTCCCTCAGCCTCTCCTCGTAAGTCATGTGCTCCAGCCCCCTAATCATTTTTGTTGCCCTCCGCTGGACTCTCTCCAATTTATCCACATCCTTCTTGTAGTGTGGGGCCCAAAACTGGACACAGTACTCCAAATGAGGCCTCACCAGTGCTGAGTAGAGGGGAATGATCACATCCCTCGATCTGCTGGAAATGCCCCTACTTATACAACCCAAAATGCCATTAGCCTTCTTGGCAACAAGGGCACACTGTTGACTCATATTCAGCTTTTCGTCCACCGTAACCCCTAGGTCCTTTTCTGCAGAACTGCTGCCCAGCCATTCGGTCCCTAGTCTATAGCAGTGCATGGGATTCTTTCGTCCTAAATGCAGGACTCTGCACTTGTCCTTGTTGAACCTCATCATATTTCTTTTGGCCCAATCCTCTAATTTGTCTAGGTCCCTCTGTATCCTATCCCTACCCTCCAGCGTATCAACCACTCCTCCCAGTTTAGTGTCATCTGCAAACTTGCTAAGGGTGCAGTCCACACCATCTTCCAGATCGTTAATGAAGATATTGAATAAAACCGGCCCCAGCACCGACCCTTGGGGCACTCCACTTGATACCGGCTGCCAACTAGACAAGGAACCATTGATCACTACCCGTTGAGCCCGACCATCTAGCCAGTTTTCTATCCACCTTACCGTCCATTCATCCAGCCCATACTTCTTTAACTTGCTGGCAAGAATACTGTGGGAGACTGTATCAAAAGCTTTGCTAAAGTCCAGAAATAGCACATCCACTGCTTTCCCCTCATCCACAGAGCCGGTTATCTTATCATAGAAGGCAATTAGGTTAGTCAGGCATGACTTGCCCTTGGTGAATCCATGCTGACTGTTCCTGATCACTTTCCCCTCCTTTAAGTGGTTCAGGATTGATTCCTTGAGGACCTGTTCCATGATTTTTCCAGGGACTGAGGTGAGACTAACTGGCCTGTAGTTCCCTGGATCTTCCTTCTTCCCTTTCTTAAAGATGGGCACTACATTAGCTTTTTTCCAGTCGTCCGGGACCTCCCCCGATCGCCATGATTTTTCAAAGATAATGGCCAATGGCTCCGCAATCTCATCGGCCAACTCCTTTAGCACCCTCGGATGCAGCGCATCCGGCCCCATGGACTTGTGCTCGTCCAGCTTTCCTAAATAGTCCCGAACTACTACTTTCTCCACAGAGAGCTGGTCACCTCCTCCCCATACCGTGCTGCAGAGTGCAGCTGTCTGGGAGCTGACCTTGTCTGTGAAGACAGAGGCAAAAAAAGCATTTAGTACACTAGCTTTCTCCACATCCTCTGTCACTAGGTTCCCTCCCTCATTCAGCAAGGGGCCCACACTTTCCTTGACTTTCTTCTTGTTGCTAACATACCTAAAGAAACCCTTCTTGTTACTCCTAACATCTCCGGCTAGCTGCAACTCCAAGTGTGATTTGGCCTTCCTAATTTCACACCTGCATGCCTGAGCAATACTTTTATACTCCTCCCTGGTTATTTGTTCAATCTTCCACTTCTTGTAAGCTGTTTTTTTGTGTTTAAGACGAGCAAGGATTTCACTGTTAAGCCAAGCTGGTCGCCTGCCATATTTACTTTTCTTCCTACACATGGGGATGGTTTGTTCCTGCAACCTCAATAAGGTTTCTTTAAAATACAGCCAGCTTTCCTCTACTCCTTTCCCCCTCATGTTATTCTCCCAGGGGACCTTGCCCATCAGTTCCCTGAGGGAGTCAAAGTCTGCTTTTCTAAAGTCCAGGGTCTCTGTTCTACTGCTCTCCTTTCTTCCTTGTATCAGGATCCTGAACTCGACCATCTCATGGTCACTGCCTCCCAGGTTCCCATCCACTATTGCTTCCTCTACTATTTCTTCCCTGTTTGTGAGCAGCAGGTCAAGAAAAGCTTTTCCCCTAGTTGGTTCCTCCAGCACTTGCACCAGGAAGTTGTCCCCTACACTTTCCAGAAACTTCCTGGATTGTCTGTGAGCTGCTGTATTGCTCTCCCAGCAGATATCAGGGTGATTAAAGTCACCCATGAGAACCAGGGCCTGTGATCTAGCAATTTCTGTTAGTTGCTGGAAGAAAGCCTCGTCCACCTCATCCCCCTGGTCTGGGGGTCTGTAGCAGACTCCCACCACGACATTACCCTTGTTGTTCATACTTCTAAATTTAATCCAGAGACACTCAGGTTTTTCTGCAGTTTCGTACTGGAGCTCTGAGCAGTCATACTGCTCTCTTACATACAAAGCAACTCCCCCACCTTTTCTGCCCTGCCTGTCTTTCCTGAACAGTTTATATCCATCCATGACAGTACTCCAATCATGTGAGTTATCCCACCAAGTCTCTGTTATTCCAATTACATCATAATTCCCTGACTGTGCCAGGACTTCTAGTTCTCCCTGCTTATTCCCCAGGCTTCTTGCATTTGTGTATAGGCACTTGAGATAACTCGCTGATTGTCCCGCTTTCTCGGTCTGAGACAGGAGTCCTCCCCTCTTGCGGTCTCCTGCTTGTGCTTCCTCCCAGTATCCCACTTTCCCACTTACCTCAGGGCTTTGATCACAGAGAACCCCCTCCTGCCAGAACAGGCACCCCTCCACTCCTGTCTTGCTAAGTTAGACACTTCAGTCAGCTTCAGCACAGACAGAGGTTGGGCCACACCTCTCTGCAGTTCACTGAAACTGAGATGCACTCAGCTCAGGGGCTTCTTAGGCCTGGTCCACACTAGGGGGGGGGGAATCGATCTAAGATACGCAACTTCAGCTACGAGAATAGCGTAGCTGAAGTCGACGTATCTTAGATCGAATTAAAATTACTTACTTCGCGTCCTCGCGGCGCTGGATCGACGGCCGCGGCTCACCCGTCGACTTTGCTTCCGCCTTTCGCACTGCTGGAGTTCAGCAGCTGAAGGGAGAGCGATCGGGGATCGATTTATCACGTCTACACTACACGCGATAAATCGATCCCCGATAATTCGATCGCTACCCGCCGATCCGGCGGGTAGTGTAGACGTAGCCTTTGTGTGAGCTATAAAAGGAGGGACCAAAATACTAACAGAAGAAAGATGTCACTAGTCTATACCCCAATGCAAGCTATGCCACCATTCAGTGTATATGAAATTTACAGTGCAGTTTATCTACCTATAATATTATGCTGTGGTTTTACATCCCAGGCACATCTGCTGAAGTCAGAGGTGTGGTAAAGGATATAGCAGGTGCAAAGTTTGGCCCACATGCTGCCACCACTCTTTATAACAGTGTTTAAGACATTTATTGTTGCACTCAGTCCTTCCTATCACCCAGCCTACAATCTGTCCAAAACTGTCCTACAAAAACCCATTTACTTCACTCAGTGTTACAGCCCTGGCTCTCATCCTTTTCATTCATAGAAGCATAGAAATACAGGGCTAGATGGGACCTGGAGAAGTCATCAGATCCAGCCCCCCTGAACTGAGACAGGACCAATTAACCTAGACCTGACAGGTGTTTGTCCAACCTATCCTTAAAATCCTCCAATGACGGGGATTCCACAACTCCCCTTACTAGTCTATTTCAATGCTTAGCTATCCTTATAGTTAGAAAGTTTTTCCTAATATCTATCCTATATCTCCTTGACTCTCATTCAATTTGTGATCCACTATAACCCCTAGATCCTCTTCAGCAGTACTACCACCTGGCCAGTTATTCCCCATTTTTTAGTTGCATGTTTGATTTTTTCATCCAAAGTACTTTGCTCTTAATCTTTATTGAATTTCATCGTGTTGATTTTTCACTAATTTTTCATTTCATCCCAGTCATTTTGATTTCTAATCCTGTCCTCCAAAGTGCTAGTAACCCCTTCAAGCTTGGTGTCATCTGAAAATGTTACAAGCCTGCTTTCCTCTCCATTATCCAAGTCATTAATGAAAATATTGAACAGTATCAGACCCAGAACTGACCCCACTAGATAGGTCCCCACTGATAACTATTCTTTGAGTATGGTCTTTCAACCAGTTTTGCACCCACCTTACAGTAATTTCATCCAGACCACATTTCCTTAGTTTGCTTATGAGACTGTNGGAAAAGCACCAGGTTAAAGATGGATTCCAGTTCAGGTGACATGATCACATGTCACTGCAAGACCCCAAGCCTTCATTCCTCCCAGCCTGACTCACAGGAAGGCTTGCTTGTAAACAGAGCCCCAGTCAATTGTTTTGGTTGATGGGAGCCATTAAGATTCCAAACCACCATTAATGGCCCACACTTTGCATAATTACAATAGGCCCTCAGAGTTATATTTCATATTTCTAGTTTTAGATACAAGAGTGGTACATTTATACAAATAGGATGATCACACTCAGTAGATTATAAGCTTTATAATACCTTACAAGAGACCTTTATAAAACTATTCCAGTTACGTTATATTTACTTATCATCATGTTTTTATAAAACCAGATAGACTGCATAACGTCACAAATATTTATTGAACACTTCTGCTTTCTCTGCATCATTATTGGCAATTTTTACATCCCTATCTAGTAACATACCTACACCATTGCTAGGATTTCATGTATTCAGCATATATTTAAAAAAACGGCCTTGTCTTTAACCCTACTGTCTCTACATTTGTCATTGATATATTTAGCTTCTCTTATCTATTGTCTGCATTTTGTAACTGCTAATTTATAGTCATTGCTATCTATTTCCCCATTTTTCCCTTTGTAAGAATTAAAATATATATATATTGATGCTTTTATTTCCCTTCTTAATCAATGATGCCTTCTTTTGTAATTGTAGAATTGGGGGGAGGGAAGGCAGGGTCTGGCAGCTAGTAAAGTTTCCTTAAACAACTCTCACTTATAATTCACACTGGGAGGAAAAAATTAAAAGAAAACAATCAATTTTGCCCCTAAGTGTTTTCAGCTTTGAGAAAGTGACTCTTTTAAAGCACCACATATATAGGTGTGGCCTATCTTCTGTTGCATGTAACAAACTTAATTAGGTTGTGATCATTTGCACCTAGGTAACAACTAAATTTTAGTTCAGTGGTCAGTTAATCTTTGTCTGTCAGAATGAAGTCTAATATAGAATTGCCCCAAGCCAAGTCTAATACTTTTTGTGTTAGAAGGATATTGTCTATATATTTTTTTTGTTTAATTCCAAGGACATTTTACTAGTGGCAGCATGACACCTCCAGCACGTGCCTCCAGATTGAAATCCCCCCTACTAACACAGTTTTATTTTATACACATGATTTATACACAGGGGTGTCTGACGGGCCCTTTCCCCCATTCAGCCCCACTGGTTCCCGCTGCCACCTCATACATCTGTACACTGCAAATACTGGCAGCACTGTGTTTAGGGGAGGTACAGACCTATTCCTCCCATTTACCTTCCCTGCCTCACCATGATGGGTAAGCACAGCCCATAGAGAGAGAGGAGGTTGTATGCATGTGGGAGGTGTGTCAGTGTATTTGTTGCAGGGGGGCCAGGACAGTTTAGAGTGGTTATACAACCCCCACAATTTACCCACCCTGACTGTGATGAGCACAGCCCATGGAGTGAGGAGTGTGTGTGTGTGTGGGGGGGGTCCACAGGGTACTCTACTCACTGCTGGAGCGCCTCCTCCTGGCCATGTCTGGGGATTAGTTCTTCCAGTCTGATGCCCCTTCATGCGGTCGCTCACTCCATCTTTCTCGGTCTTACTTTCTTGGGACTCAACTGCCCCCTCTGGCCAGGTCACTGTAGTTGTCCCCTTCCCGGGGGCTTGGGTGTATCAAAGTCTCTCCAGACCCACTCTACCAGGCAGCCTTCCCTTTTGCTGTCTTTTAATGGCTAGTAGGGAACCCAGCCCAAGGACCTTACAACAAGCAGCCACGGTCTGCACAGCCCTGAACCTTACCACTGCATCCCTGGGCTGCTTCCTACCTTGCCGTCTCTCCCCCAGTCCCCTGCAGCGCTCAGCACCTGGGCTATAGACAGGCCCATCCAGTCCCTGTCCAGCTGCACTTCATGGCTAATTAGCACTTGCTCACAAGGCTCCTCCTCCAGGTGCAGCCTGGGCCGTTAACTGGCCCACATGGCCACTTTAACCCCGTCAGGGCTGCATGGTGGCTCCCCCCCCCCGCCGGGTGTCAGTGTTTGGGGGAAGGGAGGTGCGTCTAGGAAGGATATAAACCGCCCCCCTCTCCCCAATGTATCAGTCTGCCTGGGGCAGGGCCGTCCTGGGCCGAGCACAGCGGGGGGGCAGGAGGCTGCTGGAATGTTCCATGGACCCTGCCAGGGGGGGTTTCACGGCGTGAGGTGGGGATTGTGCCACTGCTGTCCCGCCCTCCGCAGCCCCCGGGGCAGGCAGAGGCAGGTGGGTGGCCGGGCCGTACGCCGCCACAGCCTGAGGTAAACACCTGGGAGCCGCGTGTGGCGCACGGCTGGGCCTTGGCCTGGGTCACGCCGTGCTGAGGCAGCCGCTGGCCCTCTCCTGGAGCCAGAGCACCCGGCGACGCCAGCAGGGACGGGGTCAGTTCCACGCGAGCGCCGGTCACGCCTGCCCTGGGGCCTGGTCACGCCTGCCCTGGGGCCTGGTCAGAGCCGCCCCGCGGGGCCCTGGTCACGCCTGCCCTGGGGCCTGGTCAGGGTCGCCCCGCGAGCCCCTGGTCACGCCTGCCCTGGGGCCCTGGTGAGGGCCGCCCCGCGGGGCCCTGGTCACGCCTGCCCTGGCGCCCTGGTCACGCCTGCCCTGGGGCCTGGTCAGGGTCGCCCCGCGAGCCCCTGGTCACGCCTGCCCTGGGGCCCTGGTCACGCCTGCCCTGGGGCCCTGGTCACACCTGCCCTGGGGCCTGGTCAGAGCCGCCCCGCGGGGCCCTGGTCAGGGTCGCCCCGCGAGCCCCTGGTCACGCCTGCCCTGGGGCCTGGTCAGAGCCGCCTCGCGGGGCCCTGGTCACGCCTGCCCTGGGGCCCTGGTCACGCCTGCCCTGGGGTCTGGTCAGGGCCGCCCCACGGGGCCCTGGTCATGCCTGCCCCACAGGGCCCTGGTCACGCCTGCCCTGGGGCCCTGGTCAGAGCCGCCCCGCGAGCCCCTAGTCACGCCTGCCCTGGCGCCCTGGTCACGCCTGCCCTGGGGTCTGGTCAGGGCCGCCCCACGAGCGCCTGGTCACGCCTGCCCTGCAGGCCGCATCAGCCCGGCAGGTTGGGGAAGTACTGGGGGCTGGGTTCCCCCATGGGCTCCAATCATGGCTGCCACAGGCAAGTTTGCCCCACATGGTCACAGCACCATTTTGAGACCAGGTTAACCCCGCAGGTTCCTGTCACAGCGGCTGCAGGCTAGGTCAGTCCTGCAGGCTCAGGGCGCGGCCATGGGCTAGGTTACCAGGGGAGGGGGATCCAGGGCACTGCTGCAGGCCGAGTTACCCTACAGGCTCTTGTCATGGCTGCCTTTCTCGCTGCCTCAGACCCAACCTCACAATCGCTCCCTGTCTGGAGAATAAAATTGAGGGAAATGCTCCCTTCTCCTAGTTCCCAGTTTTGTGGATGAAGAGAAACAGACTGTTTGTTAAACATCAGCAAATTTTCTCCAGCTGACTTAAAACCAGCTGAGCACTAATTAGAAAACACCCTGTGTGGATTGAGCCCAGGGAAGGCACTGCTCTCAATCAGGAGAGGGTGTCAATCATCACAGTAGTATGGACACTTTAAAAATGTGTTTAACTGTGCAGGGCAAAACTTTGTGTCACTCCTGTGCTAGGGCTTGTCTGCTGCAGGCTTGTATGATATGCTGCAGCGTTCTGCTCTGAGTTTAACACCCACACAGTTCCCACTGATGCAGTACTGCTTTCTGAAGCTTTTCTCCTTTTTTTAAAAACAGAACAGTAAATGCAAACCCATCTATTAATGTGATATTTAAGGCTGCAAATTGAACCACCAGGCAGTAAGGCAATCAGGACCTTAAGATTCTCAGGCCACTGCAGATGCCCAGTACACTGAGGTGCATTTAAGCCTTTACATGCAGTACAGGTCAATTAATATTGTAGTGATTAACTTGCTCTGTATATTTTATATATATGGATTGTTCTCTCCATTTCCATGAGCAGAAGGGATTTTGATCTAGTAGATTCTAGTCAATTCAGATTTTTATCAAACTCACAGTATTGCCAATCCCAAAAGTTTTTTTTAAAAGTCAACCCCCCAAAAATCATGAGGGTTTTTTTTACATAAATTATTAAAGCATAATTTTTGGTCTGTCTGCTGAGTTGTGTTCCCTTGCCTGCTCCCAATGTGGGTGTAACCATTACTGTCTTGTCAACATTTGCAAATTTACAGTGAATAAATTGATTTTGGCTCCTGCTGCAGGAGGACCCAACACAGTGCAACACATGGTGGCTTGTGCTCTGGAAGCTGGACCTGAGACCCACCAAACTCATCTGATATAGGGGACAAAAAACATCCACTGGATGGAAACAGCTTTTAATTAGAGCAAGCTCCGGGCAGCGCTTACCTGGAAGGCTGTGCTCAGAGCTTTACAGACAAGTGAAAAGCCAAGTCCCTGCCCTGGGAAACAGAACACAGCAAAGAATGATAAAGTGGGGAGCACTGATGAGGAAGCAGTTGCAACAGGGCAAGATGTTAATTGGCATGCATGCATTTTAGCTTATTTTATATTATATCTATATTAGGGCTGTCAAGCAATTAAAGAAATTAATCCCGATTAATCATGTGATTAAAAAAAATTAATCCTGATGAATCATGCTGTTAAACAATAGAATACCAATTTTTTAAAATATTTTTGGATGTTTACTACATTTTCAAATATATTAATTTCAATTACAACACAGAATACAAAGTGTACAGTGCTCACTTTATATTTATTTTTATTACAAATATTTGCACTGTAAAAAACAAATAAATTGTATTTTTCAATTAACCTCATACAAGTACTGTAGCGCAATCACTTTATCATGAAAGTTGAACTTACAAATGTAGAATTATGTACAAAAAAACCTGCATTCAAAAATAAAACCATGTAAAGCTTTAGAGCCTACAAGTCCACTCAGTCCTACTTCTTGGTCAGCCAATCACTCAGACAAACAAGGTTGGTTACAATTTGCAGGAGATAATGCTGCCTGCTTCTTGTTTACAAAGTCACCTGAAAGTGAGAACAGGCATTCGCATGGCACTGTTGTAGCTGGAATTGCAAGATATTTACGTGCCAGATGCCCCAAAAATCCATATGTCCCTTCATGCTTCAACCACCATTCCAGACGACATGCTTCCATGCTGATGATGGGTTCTGTTTGATAACTATCCAAAGCAGTGTGGACTGATGCATGTTCATTTTCATCATCTAAGTCAGATGCCACCAGCAGAAGGTTCATTTTTTGGTGGTTTGGGTTCTGTAGTTTCCACACCAGAGCGTTGCTCCTTTACGACTTCTAAAAGCATGCTTCATACCTCGTCCCTCTCAGATTTTGGACGGCACTTCAGATTCTTAAACCTTGGGTCAAGTGCTGTAGCTATTTTTAGAAATCTCACATTGGTGTCTTTTTTGCGTTTTGTCAAATCTGCTGTGAAAGTGTTCTTAAAACGAACATGTGCTGGGTTGTCATCCGAGACTGCTATAACATGAAATATATGCAGAATGCGGGTAAAACAGAGCAGGAGACATACAATTCTCCCCCCAAGGAGTACCATCACAAATTTAATTGACGCATTATTTTTTTAACAAGCATCATCAGCATGGAAGCATGTCCTCTGGAATGGTGGTCGAAGCATGAAGGTCGATGGTGGTTGAAGCATGTTAGTCTCTAAGGTGCCACAAGGACTCCTCGTTGTTTTTACTATTTCTTTTGTTTATCATTTTTACAGTGCATATATTTGTAATCAAAAATAATAATATAAAGTGTGCACTTTGTATTCCATGTTGTAATTGAAATCAATATTGAAAATGTAGAAAAATATCCAAAAATATTTAATAAATGTCAATTGGTATTCTATTGTTATAAGTGCGATTAATCACGATTAATTTTTTTGAGTTAATCACGTGAGTTAACTGTGATTAATTGACAGCCCTAATATATATAGTCCAGCGAGGGCAGGGACGGAGGATCTTTCGAACCGAGATGTTGAGCTCCTAGTAAATTGGGTTAGGTCAGGGGTCGGCAACCTATGGCCCGGGTGCCGAAGGCAGCACACGAGCTCATTTTCAGTGGCACTCACATTGCCCGGGTCCTGGCCACCGGTCCGGGGGGCTCTGCATTTTGATTTAATTTTAAATGAAGCTTCTTAAACATTTATAAATCCTTATTTACTTTACATACAACAATAGTTTAGTTATATATTATAGACTTATAGAAAGAGACCTTCTAAAAACGTTAAAATGTATGACTGGCACGCGGAACCTTAAATTAGAGTGACTAAATGAAGACTCGGCACCCCACTTCTGAAAGGTTGCCGACCCCTGGGTTAGGTAGATACACCTGCAAGAAAAATGTGTGTGTGTGTGTGTGATGGTGAAATAAACCCATTACAGTGATTTAAGATATTATCCCTGTCTGTGATTGGGATGATGCACCTGCAAGTTAGATTCATAGATTCAAAGGCCACAAGGTACCATTGTGGTCATCCAGTTGGGCCTTCTATGTAACACAGATCATGGAACTTCCCCAAAATAATTCTTAGAGCAGATCTCTTAGAAAAACCGCCAATCTTGATTTAAAAAATTTAAGTGATGGAGAATCCAAAGACCTTTGGTAAATTTTTTCAGTGGTTAATTACCACCACTGTTAAAAATTTACACCTTATTTCCAGTCTAAATTAGTCTAGCTTCAATTTCCAACCACTGGATCATGTTATAACTTTCTCTTCTAGACTGAAGAGCCCATTATCAAATATTTATTCCTCATGTAGGTACAGTACTTCCAGACTGCAATCAAGTCATCCCTTAACAGTCTCTTTGTTAAGCAAATTTGGTTGAGCTCCTTGATTCTATCATTATAAGGCATGTTTTCTAAGCCTTTACTTATTCTTGTGGTGGTTCTCTGAATTCTCTTCAATTGATCAGCATCCTTCATGAATTGTGGACATCAAAATTTAACACAACATTCTAGCAGCAGTTGCACCAGTGCTGAAAACAGAGATAAAATAATCTCTCTACTCCAACTCGAGGCCTTCCTCAGTGAAGAATACTGGATTATATGACCTATCGAGGTCCCTTCTACAGTTCCCCTATTTATGCATCCAAGAATCACATTGGCCCTTTTGGCCACAGCATTGCACTGGACGCTTAATAGCTGATTGTCCACCACAACCCCCAACTATTTATCATCATCACTGGTTCCCAGGATAGAGTCCCCTATCCTACATTCTTTGTTCCTAGATGCATGCATTTACATTTCACCATATTAAAACACAGACAGTTTGCTTCGACCCAGTTTACCAAGCAATCCAGATCATTCTGAATCAGTGACCTGTCCTCTTCATTATTTACCACTTCTCCAATTTGAGTGTCATCTGCAAACTTTGTGATGATTTTATGTTTTCTTCCAGGTCATTGATAAAGATGTTAAATAGCATAGGACCAAGAACCAATCCCTGTGGGACCCCACTAGAAACACGCCCATTTGATGATTCCCTGGTTACAATTATATTTCAAGACTCATCAGTTAGCCAGCTTCTAATCCATTTAGTGTGTGCTATGCTAATTTTATATTGTTCTAGTTTTTTTTAATCAAAAATGTCATGTGGCACGAAGTCAAATGCCTTAGATTACTGTAAGTATGTTACATCAACACTATTACATTTATCAACCAAACTTGTAATCTCATCAAAAAAAGATAGTTCATTTGACAGGTCTATTTTCCATAAACCCATGTTGATTGGCAATTATATTACCCTCCTTTAATTCTTTATTAAATCAAGCCCCATATCAGATATTCCATTATCTTCCCTGGGGTTGATGTCAGACTGACAGGCCTAAAATTACCCAGGCTATGCTGTTTATCCTTTTTAAATATTGACCCAACATTAGCTCTCTTCCAGTAATCTGGAATTTCCCCAGTGCTCCAAGCCTCACTGAAAATCAACATTAATTATCCAGCAAGCTCCTCAGCCAACTCTTTAAAAACTCTTGGATGCCAGTTATCCAGACCTGCTGATTTAAAAATGTATAATTTTAGTAGTTTCTGTTCAGCATCATCCAGAGATACTAGTGGAATAGAAAAAGTGTATTCATATGATGACTACATCATCTTTTTTCCCCAAATACCGAACAGAAATATTTACTGAACACTTTTGCCTTGCCTTTTCTGCATTATTATTACTAATTCTATCATTTCCAGCTCATAAATTGGATTGCTGCCTAAAAGGTCCCCCCAAATACAAAAGATCAGGAATAAAAAAATGTTGAAAGTAGCCCAGGCAGTGTTAAAGCTAAATACATTATTAAAAATAGAGAATCTAAGGTTAAAAATGTGGTTATTTTATGTAAAGAGAGTGGGTGGGATTAACAAGGCATGGTTTATTGTTCTGACCATTTGCCACCCACCATCTCTTTCATTTTCTAGGCCCATATCCTGCTATCTGATCCATCCCTTGAGGTAGGCTGGCATTATTAATCCCATTTTACAGATAGTGAAACTGAGGTACAGAGAAACTAGCTGACGTCCCCAAGGTTTCCCACTGATTCTGTGGCAGGAACAGAATCCAGTTTAGTTAACCTCACTCCCATCTTTCCTCCCTATCACTGGAACAAACCAGTTTCTCCAGCTGGCCATGAGGCTCCCCTAACAACGCTCCCTCCCTCCCTCCCTATATTGGGGGGCTCTTCCCACCCAATTCCTCATTAATTCAGGCCTCTGAGATAGGGGTTGCTTGATCTTCCCCTCTATAGTCCCCTGTGTTTGCTCCCTCCGGCCACATAGAGTCATAGGATTTCGCTGAATTAATTCTTGTTTGCCTAGAGCAGATCTTTTAAAATCAAGACTGGATGATTTTCTAAAAGTTTCCAGTGATGGAGAATCCACCACAACTCTTGGAAAGTTGCTCTAATGGTTAATTTCCCTCACTTAAAATGTATGCCTTATTTCTAGTCTGAATTTGCCTAGCTTCACCTCCAGCCATTGGCTTGTGGTATACCTTTGTCCGCTACACTGGAGAGCCCTCTATTATCACATTTCTCTTCCCCAAATAGGTACTTATGGACAGTGACCAAGTCAACCCTTATACTTCTCTTTGTTAAACTAAACTTATTGAGCTCCTTGGTCTAGATCCACAAGAGACTTAGGCACCTAAATCTGAGATTTGTGGATTGCACTGGCACCTAAAACCCCCACTTAGCTGCTGCCTAACCCTATAGGCACCTAAACTCACTCAGCACCTAAGTTTGCTGTAAAAGTTCCCTATGAACCTAGGTTTCTGCCTCTGGCCATACATACAACACTTCTCTCTAAGTGTCCATACACCTATCTCCTGCCTAAGCCCCAACAGGATCATCAAACCCGGGCAAGGGAGACATCCCCCCACCTATCTTGCCTGCAAGTCCCAAGCTGATAGATGTGCTTAGAGCAGGGGTGGGCAAATCTTTTGTCCAGAGGGCCACATCTGGGTATAGAAATTGTATGGCGGGCCATGACTGCTCATGAAATTGGGATTAGGGGGTGGGAGGGAGTGAGGGCTCTGGCTGGGGGTGTGGGCTCCAGGGTAGGGCTGGGGATGAGGAGTTTGGGGTGTAGAAGGGTGCTCCGGGATGGGACTGAGGGGTTTGGAAGGTGAGAGGGGGATCAGGGCTGGGGCAGATGGTTGGGGCGGGTGGGGGTGGCTAAGGGGTGCAGGCTCTGGGCAGCGTTTACCTCATGGAACTCCTGGAAGCAGCAGCATATCCCCGCTACGGCTCCTATGCAGAGGCGTGTCCAGGCGGCTTTGCGCGCTGCCCCGTCCTCAGGCACCACCCCTGCAGCTCCCATTGGCCGCAGTTCCTGGCCAATGGGAGCTGCGGGGGCAGCGCTTGGGGCAGGGGCAGCGTGTGGAGCGGAACCCCCTGGCTGCCCCTATGCGTAGGAGCTGGAGGGGCACATGCCGCTGCTTCTGGGAGCCGTGTGGAACAGCCTCCAACCCTGCTCCCCAGCAGGAGCTCAAGGCCGGATTAAAACGGCTGGCGGGCCAGATGCGGCCCGTAGTTTGCCCGCCCCTGGCTTAGAGCATGCCTACTATATAGCGGCCCAATCACAGTCTTTCCAGAGGAGGAGGATGTCCTTGTTGAACCTCATCAGGTTTCTTTTGGCCCAATGCTCTAATTTGTCTAGGTCCCTCTGTATGCTACCCCTACCCTCCAGCGTATCTACCACTCCTCCCAGTTTAGTGTCATCTGCAAATCTGCTGAGGGTGCAGTCCACGCCATCCTCCAGATCATTAATGAAGATATTGAACAAAACCAGCCCCAGGACTGACCCTTGGGGCACTCCGCTTGAAACCGGCTGCCAACTAGACATGGATCTTAGATCGATCCCGCCCCCTAGTGTAGACCAGGCCTAAGAATGGGATCCCAAAAGCCAGCATGCTAGGAGCAGGAGGATGTTGGAGACCCAGGTTCAATTCCTCCCCATCTACCACAGGGGGAAGAGAGGTGGGAGACATCTATATAAATCCCCTAGGTCTGGGGTGTAGGTACCTTTGTGGCTCCAGGTCAGAGTTTTTAATATTTTACTATTATGTCTACTGAATTGGTAATAATTCTAATATGCAGTTGTGCAGAATGTGACCAGAAATCACTGCCCACCTGCTCTGGCAAGTTTTGTTTCAGTTTACTTCTGTTAAGATGTTATTCCTAGCTCTGACAATATGCGCTCTAGTTACTCTGAGCAAAACCCATTCTACCATTAGCAACTAGTTCTGACAGTTAGTTAACTGTCGCTTTATGTTGAGCAATAAACATACATCACATTGGCTATTTGAACTGAGTTGGCTCTCTGAAATATTGAGCTCTACTGTAATCACTTATGTCAGGTTCTAACAGATCACCTGCTGCTTAGCTGAGGATCTAATTATATTGCATTATCTAATTAGAGGACTATATAGTATTATCTAGTAATACTAACATTTTCACAGCTAATGGTAATTAAGATAAAACATATGAAAGGGGGAGGTACGCTGCTTTGTGCATTAAATAATACACACAACAAAGTGTTTGAGACATATGGATAATATGAAGTGCAGGTTGTTTAAGATTACACCAGGATTAAGAAACAAGTTTAAATCCTGCAGTTGACACAAGAGAACACAGCTAGTGAGTGATCTATTTTCTTGAAGCCACTTAAAATAAGCATAATACAGAAAGCATCAAGAAAGACAGTCTCATTCAAATTCATGAAATCTATGTACCTTTCAACACTTCATTCACCTCAGTTCTCTCTGAAACCAGCACAAGATAAAATTCCTTTTTTGGATTTTTGACTGCATCAACTAGGTTTTGCTTCCTGGTAAAGGAGAGAATTGGGAGGAGAGGGTGTAGAGGAGCCTCTTCCCAAAACAAAAGAATGACAACCAAAGATTGTCCTCAGAATAGGTGGGGAAGTCATTTCAATCAAAGATCTAGGAAAGCCTTCGGGAGAGCAACCTGGGTATTCTGTATTTTCATATGAAATAAGATCAGGTTGTAAGTCAAAGCAAGATATTTGTACCTCCCACCAGCCCTGAAATCGTAGTCTGGCAACTGAAAGTCAAGCTGTTCTCTTTCTGCCTTGTTAACACTGACAAAGATCCCAGAATCGGAATATAGCAGTTTTGTTGACATTACAGTAGAACCTCAGAGTTACGAACATCTTGGGAATGGAGGTTGTTTGTAACTCCGAAATGTTTGTAACTCTGACCAAATGTTATGGTTTTTCTTTCAAAAGTTTACAACTGAATATTAACTTAATTAATTTAATACAGCTTTGAAACTTTACTATGCAGAAGAAAAATGCTGCTTTCCCTTTATTTTTTTAGTAGTTTACGTTTAATACAGTACTGTACTATATTTGCTTTTTTGGGGGGGGTCTCTGCTGCTGCCTGTTTCCAAATGAGCTGTATGGTTGACTGGTCAGTTCATAACTCTGAGGTTCTACTGTACTTGAGACAGACAAGAATGCCTCTTCCCTAGTAAGAGCTGTGGAGATCCTGTCTCTGGAGTACAGGCAAGAGGGAAAGTCTGGTTAGTTCCATTGGTGCCTGTAAGAAATACACTAGCATTTCTCCTTAAAGAAGCTTTAAAAAGTACATGACTCAGCAGAATTGATCAGAAAACTAAGAACTATTACAGAATGCAAACAGGGGCAGATTCTGGCCAACATCACACCTCAGTAAATCCATCATAACTTAGTTATTTCACTGGAACTAATGTGCATTTACACAGCTGTAACGGATCAGATTCTGGCTCATAGGGAATAGATATGTACAGTTAAATGGTATATTATACAATCACTTGTCTGAGCACAAGGACATCTGAATGCTTTTCTATTAGCAAAATATCTTAATTTTAAACAACTTCAATATCCTAGAAGTTGCATTGCTTGGTTTGAGCAAAAACATTTACATTTAGTGAGGTAAAAGGAGATTTTAGACAGCACCTTTGTTCCTGATGAAGGAAGGAAAAGTTTTTTGTTTTTAACAGGAAGGTGCTAGCCCTTATGCCTAAGATTTGTGTGTGGAGAGGAAATGGGGGCAGGGGAGGAACTGAGCAGGAATAATTTAAGAACTGTGCAGGATCCTAAATGAATTTTCTGCTTTTAAGCTTTTAAGCCAAGCCCTGGAGTGTTTACTCTGGGCCTGTAGCTGTGTTAACTTATGGCACACACTTCCTGCCCCCAAGCCCTCCCCTCCCTCTTACTCCCCCTGCCATTTCACTACTCCCCACTCACACTGACCCCTAGGGCCTCAGAAATACCTTTGCAGGGTCCCTGGGAAAAGGGGCACAGTGTCACAGAAGTGGATGAGCCCCACTTTGTAGCATGGGTCTCCCCATGTACACAAAGGTCTCCCTGTGAGGGCACAAACTGACCTTTACAGAGGCAAAATACCTACTCGTCATTAGGTGTCTTGTGAGAGTGAGGTTTTCAAGATTTGGCCCTTTGAATACAAGACCCATAATAGGGGCATCAGCTACTACAATTAAGGATGTTATAAATTAACACAAGTTTAGTGAGCAAAACATATTTTAAGTGGGTTTATATTCCCATTTTTTTCCTTCAAGTGTCTATTGTTCAAGCTCTCATGCAAAAAGCCCACTGTCTCTCTCACTTGAAACACCATGCAAGTTGCAGTAAGTTAAAGACTTAGTAGTAACTAAGTAGTCTGGAAGATACATATGAAAAACTGGAGTCTAGGAATGTAGGCATCAGAGATGGAAGCCCTTTTGGGTTCATCTATTCCATCTTCCATGGGCCAGAACAGAACTGTTTTCTACTATACACTTTTCAGGACTTTGTCCAATCTATTTTTAAATGCCTCAACCCCTTTCTTTGGGAGACAATTCCTCATGTTACCAAAGTTGTTCCCCTCTCTCAATATAGAAAAATACTGAGCCTAAAATTTCCTTTTCTTCAATTCAACCCTTTACTCCTGTTGTACCCCCTTGAATGACTCCAAATGGGTATCTCCTTGATTATTTTCACTCTCAATTCCTGTACTGTACACTGGTCTCCTACTCCCCCCTCCTTAGCTACCACTTAGCAATGTTACAGTTTTCTTAATAATAATACCTGGCTCATACATAGCATTTTGCATCCATAGATCTCAAAGTGCTCTACAAACAAGGTAAGTAGCATTATTCTCATTTTACAAATGAGGGTACAGGACTAGATGGACTGCTGAGCTGATCCAGTTTGTCAATATCTGGTAATGTGGTGCCCAGAACCGAATGTGTTATTCCAGTTGCGGTTGCACCAGGGCTGAATAGAGAGGGGCCCAGAGGAACATAGGAATTGCCATACTGGATCAGCTCAGCAGTCCATCTTGTCCTGTATCCTGTCTCTGACAGTGACCAGAACCAGATGCTTCAGAGACTGGCCTGAAAACTCTGCTGTAGGCTGATGTGGAATAAGCTGCCCTTTACATAACTATTAGGTCTCATCTTGATCTCCAAGGATTGGCTCAAGCTCTGAAGTACAAGACTTTTTCCTCCCTGTCCACAATGGAAGGCTTAGACATATGCAGTCCCAACTTGCAATGTCTTTTTGTGGTTGTTGCTGTATCATATTTTAAACTCAGGTCTCGCTGCTACATCTTACTCCCCCCCCCACTAAGGAGCTGGGGATCAGGCTATAGTTCCCCAGAAGGTTTAGCTGCATTTTCGAGGCTAAATCACTTGATTTTCATACCTCTCTAGATGCATTGATATTATTGCCCTGCTATACCCTAGGCTGAGTTCAGGCTGGATTTAGCACCATATCTCAGGATGAGTCTCACTCATTCCTGCTTTCTGTTTTTTCCTTCTCAGAGGCAGATGGGTGATTGGACAGCTGGTGCGCTGTTTCCTGTTCAGATGCCATGAATTCCAGAAAAACACTTTCAGAAACAAGGAGAGGGTACACTGCTGATAAAGCTTATGCCACTGCACACTCATGGCAGCTCCCACAGATCCTCATTGTGGATGTCAAGCCACCCTTTTGGGCCAACACATGTTCTAAACTTTGTGAAGCCCTGGAAAACTTCTTCTGTCTAGCATGCAGTTTGGCAGGTCCCTGTCGCATCCCATTGCTGAGCCTATATGTGGTGCAGAACCAGCATGAGTGCCTCCTTCCCTTTGTGGTGAGTGTGAAACAAGGGATCTTATAGACTTAGGATTTTAAAGGCTGTAACAGATACATGCAGTTTAGCATAGACAATTATGATTAATTAGAAGGTATAATATGTAAAGAAGTTAATCATCCTCTGAATCACTTTTTATGGGTTTCATGGAAGAAGTGAATCTTAACAGGGGATTTGACAGAAGAAGGCAAAGTGGCTTGGAACCCCTGAGATGTGCATATGCCATAACTGAGTCCTCAAGTAATTTTACTGCTGTAATCCTTATCCTTCTCCGCATCTCCTGCTGAAAGTTGGGTAATCCTACTCTGTGCATCACATCCGAAGTTTGATGTCAAGCCCACTGGGCCAGGGAATTTGCTTTTTCATTTGCTCTGTAGAGAACCAGGTCAGCCTAAGCACTGCTGTAAACTGTGCCAGCTAACAGTGCCCCCACAGCTAATCTGCCAGGGATCACCGGTAGAGCCTTGCAACCCAACGGACCCCAACTACAGGGATCTGGTTCAGGTTGGGTCAGTAAACAACCTGAGTCTCTCAGGGTTGGGTAGGCTCTGATCACCTCCTTCTGCCTGTAGAGCCAATCCTATTCAACTTGTTCATAAATGATCTAGAGAAAGGGGTAAACAGTGAGGTGGCAAAGTTTGCAGATGATACTAAACTGCTCAAGATAGTTAAGACCAAAGCAGACTGTGAAGAACTTCAAAAAGATCTCACAAAACTAAGTGATTGGGCAATACAAGAACTAGGGGGCACCAAATGAAATTAATGGGCAGCAGGTTTAAAACAAATAAAAGGAAGTTCTTCTTCACGCAGCACACAGTCAACTTGTGGAACTCCTTACCTGAGGAGGTTGTGAAGGCTAGGACTATAACACTGTTTAAAAGGGGACTGGATAAATTCATGGTGGCTAAGTCCATAAATGGCTATTAGCCAGGATGGGTAAGAATGGTGTTCCTAGCCTCTGTTCGTCAGAGGATGGAGATGGATGGCAGGAGAGAGATCACTTGATCATTGCCTGTTAGGTTCACTCCCTCTGGGGCACCTGGCATTGGCCACGGTCGGTAGACAGATACTGGGCTAGATGGACCTTTGGTCTGACCCGGTACAGCCTTTCTTATGTTCTTATGTAACTCATCATTGGAGATTTTTAAGAATAGGTGAGACAAACATCTGTCAGGGATGGTCTAGATAATTCGTAGTCCTGCCATGAGTGCAGAGGGCTGGACTAGATGACCTTTTGAGGTCCCTTCCAGTCATGTGATTCTATGATTATTTATCACTATGAAAAAAGCCACAATGCTTCTGCAAAGCCACCTGGGCATGATGTTAGCATACAAAACTGCACCTATCAATTCATTACAGTTACCCTGGTCTTCCTTCCACCTTCTCTCAATTGTCATAGTCATTTGTTACATCTGCTCTTAAAACAGTTAGTAAAAGGATACCCAGAGCACTGGATGGGCACTTTATTAGTGTAGTTAATAAAAATAGTAAGCTCCTCAGGGCAGGGACCAAAACCTCCTCTGGGTCTGCAGAGCACCATGATGCCTTTATCTTGACAGAAGCCTCTAGGCCAGGGGTAGGCAACCTATGGCACGGGTGCCGAAGGCGGCACGCGAGCTGATTTTCAGTGGCACTCACCCTGCCCGGGTCCTGGCCACCAGTCCGGGGGGCTCTGCCTTTTAATTTAATTTTAAATGAAGCTTCTTAAACATTTTAAAAACCTTATTTACTTTACATACAACAATAGTTTAGTTATATATTATAGACTTATAGAAAGAGACCTTCTAAAAACATTAAAATGTATTACTGGCATGCGAAACCTTAAATTAGAGTGAATAAATGAAGACTCAGCACACCACTTCTGAAAGGTTGCCGACCCCTGCTCTAGGCACTGCAGCAATAGTGTTTGTATTCAGTCTCATCTGGACTGTTTTGATATTGTCTGGTGCTCTGTCCAGCTATATGTTACTCAGAACTTCAGCAAAAGGCAGCCAAGTCCATCTGTTTTCTGCCTACACCAGTAGATGCCTATACAATATTCCTATACTCTGATACAGCTCAGTAGCCACACATGCACTGACTTCATGGAGTCACTTTCCTGTGAAAGCATGTTAGTTCAAGTAAACTTGCTGCCTGCCATGGGCGGCAGGTATTAAAGGCTAGGCCGTGGGCCTGCCCTCCCTCCCCCTCTACCCTGAAGCCGGCGGGGACTCAGATCCAGTAGCCTGGAGCTCGGGCCTGCCAGCAGCCAGGGTAGCGCTGGGGTAGGCCCGTGGGGGCCAGTGGCTCAGCCAGGCACTGGGACTGGCCTGGCGCTTGGGGGGCCAGTGGCTTGGCCAGGAGCTGGGGTTGGGACGGCGCTCGGGGGCGGGGGCATGCCAGGGCTCCTCCAGCCTGGGTGGGGGTCCTCGGGTCTTCTCTGGTCATGGGCAGGGAGGTCTTGGGGCTCCAGTGTGCAGGGGGCAGTGCCTTGGGCAAAAACTCCGTCCCTGAAGGGGGGGTTCACCCGTCGCCCATGCTGCCTGCCTGCAACTCAGGACAAACTTGGTTTAAGACAAACTCTCTACTGACTTTAAATGAGTACACGCAAGCCAGTTCTCACGGGACTGCACCTCTGGCGTGTGAGCATTCTCTGTTAATTACACGTAGGTATTACACAGTGTATCATTTCCAGATTGCAACAGAGCTAAAGCATGACTTCCATTTCACCTTCCTGTCATGCCTCACTGGTGTGCTCTAGCTAAGTCATGTGCACCCCTCGGGCCCACCACCCCCAATTTAGGGAATGAGCTCCACTGGCTTCTGCTGTCCCCATCATGTTATTTTATAAACCAAACGTAATTAGAGACCTAGTGCCTGAAGAGGACTGTCCTGGCAGCAAGTAGCAGGGAATCAAAATAATAAAGAAAAATAGTAATAGAACAAGCAAACTAGGATCTAGTCCAAGAGGTGAATATAGCTGAATTGCTCAGTAATAGCTACCATACTGAAATTAAATTTAACATCCTTGTAGTGGGGGAAATGCCAGAGAAACCCACCACAGTAGCATTTAACTTCAAAAGGGGAACTACACAAAAGTGAGGAAACTCTTTAAATGGAAATTAAAAGGAACAGTCAAGAGGGTGAAATGCTTGCAAACAGCATGGAACTATTTAAAAACACCATAATACAGGCTCAAACTAAATGTATACCCCAAATTATAAAAAAAAACACAACAAAACAGTAAAAGGACTGAAAAATGCCACTGTAGCTTAACAGCAGAATAAAAGAAACAGTTAGAGGCAAACAGGCATCCTTTAAAAATTGGAAGTCAGATTCTTCTGAGGACAATAGAAAGGAGCAAAAATGCTGGCAACTCAAGAGTATAATTAAGCAGGCCAAAAAACAATTTGAAGAGCAAGTAGTTAAAGACACAAAAACTAACAGCATTTTTTTTAAAGTACATCAGAAGCAGGAAGCCTGTCAAACAGGCCCTGGGGCCACAGTACAATTAAGGTGCTAACGGGGCACTCAAGGAAGACAAGGCTGTTGCAGAGTAGCTAAATCAGGGGTGAGCAAACTACGGCCCGGGGGCCACATCCAGCCGGTTTAAACCAGCCCTCGAGCTCCTGCTGGGGAGTGGGGTCTGGGGCTTGCCCTCCTCCCGCACTCCAGTCGGGGAGCAGGGTCGGAGGCTGGTCTGCGCACACGTGCCAAGGCTCCCGGAAGAAGCAGCATGTCCCCCCCTCCGGGTTCCTACATTTAGGGGCAACCAGGGGGCTCCGCGCGCTGCCCCCACCCCAAGCACCACCCCTGCAGCTCCCATTGGCCAAGAACTGTGGCTAATGGGAGCTGCAGGGGCGGTGCCTGTGGATGGGGCAGCGCGCAGAGCCACCTGGTCATGCCTCCGCTTAGGAGCTGGAAGGGGGACATGCCGCTGCTTCAGGTAAGTGCCACCCGGAGCCTGCACCCCTGACCTCCTCCCGCACCCCAACCTCCTGCCCCAGCCCGGAGCCTACTCCTGCACCCTGAACTCATTTCTGCCCCCCCCCCCAGAGCCTGCACTCCCAGCCAGAGCCCTCACTCCCCCCGTGCCTCAACCCCCTTCCCCAGCCCTGATCCCCCTCCCGCCCTCTGAATGCCTTATTCCCAGCCTGGAGCACCCTCCTACACCCCAAATCCCTCATTCCCAGTCTCACCCCAGAGCCCGCACCTCCAGCTGGAGCCCTCCCACTCCTCCCCGCACCCTTACCCCAGCCCGGAGTCCCCTCACGCACCCTGAACTCCTCATTTCTGGCCCCACCCCAGAGCCCGCGCCCCCAGCCAGAGCCCTCACCCCCTCCTGCACCCCAACCCCAATTTCGTGAGCATTCATGGCCCACCATACAATTTCCATACCAAGATGTGGCCCTCAGGCCAAAAAGTTTGCCCACCCCTGAGCTAAATGCATAGGCGCCAACTCCATGGGTGCTCCGGGGCTGGAGCACCCCCGGGGAAAAATTAGTGGGTGAATTGCACCCACTGGCAGCCAAGCTCCCCGCCCCCCCACCACACCTCACCTCACCTCCGCCTCCTCGCCTGAGCGCACCGCATCCCTGCTTCTCCCCCTAGCTCCCAGCGCTTGCCACCGCAAAACAGCTGTTTCGCGGTGTAACAAGCTCCAGGAGGGGGGAGGAGAGGGAACGTGGCATGCTCAGGGGAGGAGGCGGGGTGGGGCCGGGGATTTGGGGAAGGAGTCCAATAGGGGCAGGGAGGGGGTGGAATTGGGGCAGGGACTTTGGGGAAGGGGTTGGAATGGGGGCAGGGCAGGGGCGGGAAGGGGTAGGGCAGGGGCGGAGTCAGGGCGGGGCTGGTGACAGAGCGGGGTCGAGCACCCACCGGCGCCAGCAGAAGTTGGCGCCTATGGCTAAATGAATTATTTGCATTGGTCTTCACTGCAGAGGATGTAGGAAAGATGAGATCCCCACATCCAAGCTGTTTTTTGTTTAGGTGACAAATCTGAGGAACTGTCCCAGATTGAATCATAGAATCATAGAATATCAGGGTTGGAAGGGACCTCAGGAGGTCATCTAGTCCAACCACCTGCTCAAAGCAGGACCTAATCCCAACTAAACCATCCCAGCCAGGGCTTTGTCAAGCCTGACCTTAAAAACGTCTAAGGAAGGAGATTCCACCACCTCCCTAGGTAACCCATTCTAGTGCTTCACCGCCCTCCTAGTGAAAAAGTTTTTTCCTAATATCCAATCTAAACCTCTCCCAACTGCAACTTGAGACCATTACTACTTGTTCTGTCATCTGCTACCACTGAGAACAGTCTAGATCCATCCTCTTTGGAACCCCATTTCAGGTAGTTGAAAGCAGCTATCAAATCCCCCCTCATTCTTCTCTTCTGCAGACTAAACAATCCCAGTTCCTCATAACTCATGTGCTCCAGCCCCCTAATCATTTTTGTTGCCCTCCGCTGGACTCTTTCCAATTTTTCCACATCCTTCCTGTAGTGTGGGGCCCAAAACTGGACACAGTACTCCAGATGAGGCCTCACCAATGTCGAATAGAGGGGACTGATCACGTCCCTCGATCTGCTGGCAATGCCCCTACTTATACAACCCAAAATGCCATTAGCCTTCTTGGCAACAAGGGCACACTGTCGACTCATATCCAGCTTCTCGTCCACCGTAACCCCTAGGTCCTTTTCTGCAGAACTGCTGCCTAGCCACCCGGTCCCTAGTCTGTAACAGTGAATGGGATTCTTCCATCCTAAGTGCAGGACTCTGCACTTGTCCTTGTTGAACCTCATCAGGTTTCTTTTGGCCCAATCCTCTAGTTTGTCTAGGTCCCTCTGTATCCTATCCCTACCCTCCAGCATATCTACCACTCCTCCCAGTTTAGTGTCATCTGCAAATTTGCTGAGAGTGCAGTCCACGCCATCCTCCAGATCATTAATTAAGATATTGAACAAAACCGGCCCCAGGACCGACCCTTGGGGCACTCCGCTTGAAACCGGCTGCCAACTAGACATGGAGCCGTTGATCACTACCCGTTGAGCCCGACGATCTAGCCAGCTTTCTATCCACCTTATAGTCCATTCATCCAGCCCATACTTCTTTAACTTGCCGGCAAGAATACTGTGGGAGACCGTATCAAAAGCTTTGCTAAAGTCAAGGAATAACACATCCACTGCTTTCCCCTCATCCACAGACCCAGTTATCTCCTCATAGAAGGCAATTAGGTTAGTCAGGCATGACTTGCCCTTGGTGAATCCATGCTGACTGTTCCTGATCACTTTCCTCTCCTCTAAGTGCTTCAGAATTGATTCCTTGAGGACCTGCTCCATGATTTTTCCAGGGACTGAGGTGAGGCTGACTGGCCTGTAGTTCCCCGGATCCTCCTTCTTCCCTTTTTTAAAGATGGGCACTACATTAGCCTTTTTCCAGTCATCCGGGACCTCCCCCCGCTTGCCATGAGTTTTCAAAGATAATGGCCAATGGCTCTGCAATCACATCCGCCAACTCCTTTAGCACCCTCGGATGCAGCGCATCCGGCCCCATGGACTTGTGCTCGTCCAGTTTTTCTAAATAGCCCCGAACCACTTCTTTCACCACAGAGGGCTGGTCACCTTCTCTCCATACTGTGCTGCCCAGTGCAGCAGTCTGGGAGCTGACCTTGTTCGTGAAGACAGAGGCAAAAAAATCATTGAGTACATTAGCTTTTTCCACATCCTCGGACACTAGTTTCAGTTGAAGAGGTTTTGGAATAAATTAATCAATTAAACAGTAATAAGTCACCAGGACCAGATGGTATTAACCCAAGAGTTCTTAAGGAACTCAAATATGAAATTGCAGAACTAGTAACTGTCATATGTAAGCTACAATTCAAATCAGCTTCTGTACCAGATGACTGGAGGGTAGCTAATGTAGTGCACATTTTTTAAAAAGACTCCAGAGTCGATCCTGGCAATTACAGGTTGGTAAGCCTGACTTCAGTATCAGGCAAATTGGTTGAAACTAACAGCAGAATTATCAGACAGATAGATAAAGATGGTATGTTAGGGAAGAGCGAGCATGGTTTTGTAAATGGAAATCATGCCTCACCAATCTATTAGAATTATTTGAGGGTGTCAACAAGCATGTGGACAAGCGTGATCCAGTGGATATAGTGTACTTGGACTTTCAGAAAGCCTTTGACAAGGTCCCACACCAAAGTCTCTTAAGCAAAGTAAGCAGTCATGGGATAAAAGGGAAGATCAGTAACTGGTTAAAAGACAGGAAACAAAGGACAGGAATAAATGGTCAGTTTTCAGAATGGAGAGAGGTAAATAGCGGGGTCCTCCAAGCATGTGTACTGGGACCAGTGCTGTTCAACATATTCATAAATGATCTGGGAAAGGGGGAGAACAGCGAGTTGGCACAATTTCCAGATGATACAAAACTACTCAAGATAGTTAAGTCCAAAGCTGAATGCAAGACTTACATAGGGATCTCACTACACTGAGTGACTGGGCAACAAAATGATCGATTAAATTCAGTGTTGATAAGTGCAAAGTAATGCACATTGGAAAACATAATCCCTACTATACAGATAAAATGATGGGGTCTAAATTAGCTGTTAGCACTCAAGAAGGATTTTGGAGTCATCGTGGATAGTTAAGAACATAAGAACGGCCATATTGGGTCAGACCAAAGGTCCATCTAGCCCAGTATCCTGTCGTCCGACAGTGGCCAATGCCAGATGCCCCAGAGGGAATTAACAGAACAGGCAATCATCAAGTCACCCATTCCCAACTTCTGGCAAACAGAGGCTAGGGACAACATCCCTGCCCATCCTGGCTAATAGCTATTGATGGACCTATCCTTCATGAAAACATCCGCTCAACCTGCAACGGCAGTCAAAACAAGCTAACAGAAAGTTAGGAATCATTAGGAAATGGATAGATAAAACAGAAAATATCCTAATTCCACTATATAAATCCATTGTATGCCCAAACCTTGAATACTGCACACAGTTCTGGTTGCCTCATCTCAGAAAAGATATATTAGAATTGGAAAAGGTTCAGAGAAGGGCAAAAAAAGTGATTAGGGGTATGGAGGAGTTCCATGTAAGGAGAGATTAAAAAGACTGGGACAGTTCATTTTAGAAAAAAGATAACTGGGGATGGGGAGGGAATATGATAGAGAAAGTAAGTGTTATTTACTGCTTACATAACACAAGAACTAGGGGTCATACTATGAAATTAATAGGCAGTCAGTTTAACACAAACAGAACTACTTTTTCCACACAACGCACACTCTGTGGACCTCATTACCAGAGGATGTTGTGAATGCCAAAAGTATAACTGGGTTCAAAAAATAATTAGATAAGTTCATGGAGGATAGGTCCATTGATGGCTATTAGCCAGGATGGACAGGGACACAACCCCGTATCCTTAAATCACCAACTGCCAGAAGCTGGGACTGGACAACAGGGGATGGATCATTCAAAACTACCCTGTTCTGTTCATTACCTCTGAAGTATCTGGCATCGGCCACTGTCAGAGACAAGATAGTAGGCTAGATGGACCATTGGTCTGAACCAGTATGGCCATTCTTACGTTCTAACTTCCCAACTAACTTGCAGTCAGTTAGCTTCCAGGTTCTTTTTATTGCCTCTGCCTCATTTAGCTTTCCTCCCCTAGAGTTAGGGGAATACACTAATGCTTTGCATTAGTGCTGCTTCCTTTATTTAGAAAACAAGTACTGTGTTGGGATAGGGTACCCTTTAAACATGGTATTGTGGACCTAAATGTGGAATTGTGTATTCATAAATGTCTTTAATCCAATTAGAAAATGATTATGCCAAGCAGGTCAAAGATTCAAGTCTCCCAATAAGAACAACAGGAGATTGGGGACAAATACAATGGTATTTTGTTTGATTTGGAGCTTTGGGATTAGGAACTAATCCAGTGTTCATTCTAGGTATTCACTAGTCTGGGCCCACTAACCCAAAGCTGCACAACGTTACAGATTAAAGCCCCTAGCACATAAATTATGTTAAACTGCAATTAACTTTACAAGAGAAGGTCTTTGGAGTGAGCGCATAAAGCTTTGACCTGGTTTTTAACAAAGCAGAGGTTCAAAAATATAATTTCTAACAGAGTTTCTCAAACTGGGGCCTGCAAAGGCTTACTGGGCCTCTCCAAATTCCTGGATCTCCCTCTAAAATGTGTCTATAGTAAATTTGAAGTGTTATTTAGGTCCAGAGTCTGATACTTACCGATACTGAGCAGCATCATACTCCTCAAGGGACCCCACTGACATTAGTGGAGACTCCTGAGATTGAGTAGTGAGTACCATTACTCACATTGGGTATCATAGAATCATAGAATATCAGGGTTGGAAGAGACCTCAGGAGGTCACTAGTCCAACCCCCTGCTCAAAGCAGGACCAATCCCCATCTAAATCATCCCAGCCAGGGCTTTGTCAAGCCTGACCTTAAAAACCTCTAAGGAAGGAGATTCCACCACCTCCCTAGGTAACCCATTCCAGTGCTTCACCACCCTCCTAGTGAAAAAGTTTTTCCTAATATCCAATCTAAACCTCCCCCACTGCAACTTGAGACCATTACTCCTTGTTCTGTCATCTGGTACCACTGAGAACAGTCTAGATCCATCCTCTTTGGAACCCCCTTTCAGGTAGTTGAAAGCAGCTATCAAATCCCCCCTCATTCTTCTCTTCTGCAGACTAAACAATCCCAGTTCCCTCAGCCTCTCCTCATAACTCATGTGCTCCAGCCCCCTAATCATTTTTGTTGCCCTCCGCTGGACTCTTTCCAATTTTTCCACATCCTTCCTGTAGTGTGGGGCCCAAAACTGGACACAGTACTCCAGATGAGGCCTCACCAATGCCGAATAGAGGGGAATGATCACATACCTCGATATGCTGGCAATGCTCCTATTTATACAGCCCAAAATGCCGTTAGCCTTCTTGGCAACAAGGGCACACCGTCAACTCATATCCAGCTTCTCGTCCACCGTAACCCCTAGGTCCTTTTTTGCAGAACTGCTGCCTCGCCACTCGGTCCCTAGTCTGTAGCAGTGCATAGGATTCTTCCATCCTAAGTGCAGGACTCTGCACTTGTCCTTGTTGAACCTCATTAGATTTCTTTTCGCTCAATCCTGTAATTTGTCTAGGTCCCTCTGTATCCTATCCCTACCCTCCAGGGTATCTACCACTCCTCCCAGCATAGTGTCATCTGCAAACTTGCTGAGGGTGCAGTCCACACCATCTTCCAGATCAATAATGAAGATATTGAACAAAACCGTCCCCAGGACCAACCCTTGGGGCACTGCGCTTGATACTGGCTGCCAACTAGACATCAAGCCATTGATCACTACCCGTTGACCCCGATGATCTAGCCAGCTTTCTATCCACCTTATAGTCCATTCACCCAGCCCATATTTCTTTAACTTGCTGGCAAGAATACTGTGGGAGACCGTATCAAAAGCTTTGCTAAAGTCAAGGAATAACACGTCCACTGCTTTCCCCTCATCCACAGAACCAGTTATCTTGTCATAGAAGGCAATTAGGTTAGTCAGGCATGACTTGCCCTTGGTAAATCCATGCTGACTGTTCCTGATCACTTTCCTTTCTTCTAAGTGCTTGAGTAGCATCAGAATCTAGCTCTACATTTAATGTTAATGTTCTTTAGCTTCAGGAAGCTGGAGAAGCACTTTATTATTGGTCTAAATAATACTCAGTCCTGCCGTGAGAGCAGGGGACTGGACTAGAGACCTCACGAGGGCCCTTCTAGTCTTATGGTTCTAGAATTGTCCCTGACTCCACAGTGGCTTCCAAACCAGATTGCGATTTGGTTCCATGGGCTAATGGAGACAGAAGGCCAAATTCAAGAGTGAGTCTAGGAGTTTAAACTGATGTAAATAACTTTTGCTGGCCTCTTCAATGTACATTTAGCAGCAATTTAGACATACTATGGGCCAAATTTTACTACAATTCACTTACTGGGTATGTCTACAGGAGAGACTTTGTTCCTATTGTAGTTTAATTGACATATTTGTAAATGCTAATCTAGACATTCCACAAACTCTAGGACTCCCTACTAGGATTGACTTCAACCAGCTATATCGAGGCAAAAGTTGTTAACCTCTGTCTACATTAGGAAAAGGTCACGATTCGGTACATGTGTTAGATAACCTTGAACATGTGTTATACAGACAAAACTACACAGGATCTTTTAAGGGGGAAGACAAAGATGTCACATTTATTATAATAACCACCATTTTATCAATGACCAATAACTAATATCTTACTCCTTATACACACACATTATACCTATACACACACATCCACACACACACACAACCATCAGATGTTCTGCAGCTGCTGCATAGTTACCAGTCCTGAACATAGCTTGATTTTGCAGCTTGGGTTCGTAGCTTGTGGCGGCTACCTGGCCAGGAAAGCCGGGCACAAGGAAGGGCTGGGTCTCTGTTGGGCATGCACCGATGCCCTTCCATGTTGGCAGCAGAATGTTACCCTTCAAAGTCTTCCATCTCACCCAGCCTTTTTGTAGGCTGTAGTTTGGATTCAAAGTCTCTAGGTCTCGCTGTGTCACGCCGCCTCTGGGTTTGGTGCTTGATCACCCGTCAATTGGAGGCGTGACTGTCAGCCTGGGATCTGGCTTTGATTTTCCTTCTGTTGTTCCTTCTTGCTTGAGTTAGGGCTGTTGTCCAGTTCTTCAGCCCTTGGTATTTGAACTTGATCGCATCAGGACAGGCTGGGGCTGGAGGTTGATTCCATCATCCATCCATACCTCATTCACACATCTCAAGTAGACTAATAAAATTACAGCATGGCTTGCAAAAAGGGGGGCTTGCAGTACAAGCCTTCTACAAAATAGAGTAAGCATTTTAAAATGGGTTTTGAATTACAATATTGCACAGAAGTTACAATTTAGGCAAAATGGCAAGCGTAATGAAATGGTGAACAGAAGTTACGATGATACAGTGAATAACTAAAAACAATTTCATTCACATTGGTTCTACACATGGACGGCGCATATAATAGGCTGGGGAAGGCTGTGCCTCCCCAAAGAGCCTTGCATGGTCCTGCCCCAAGGCCGCCTCCTGCAGCTAGTTGGCCCCAGGCCAGGCAGGCTGCTGCTCTTCCAGGAAGCCGTGCGCCACGTACCAGGCGCTCTGGGGCTGGGGACACTTGGGGCTGCGGGGGAGAAGAGGGTGTTAGGGGTGGGCCGGGCTGGAAGCTAGCCCCCCGAGCCCGTGGTTTACCCACCGCCCTGAATGGATAACACAATGTATAAAATGCCTATCATCTTGGTAACTAAGCATTGTATCCTTTATCTATCACCCGTACATGAGCCAAAACACAAGCAGTTGTAGTGGGATGCAGCTGCGCTAGTGATTTGTGCCTCTGGAGCTATATGGATCCACAGACTGATTTAGACAAGTGGTCTATCTAGTCCACTATCCTGTTTACAACAGTAGCCACTACCAGCTGCCTCCAAGGAAGGTTCAGGAAACTCCACAGCAGTCAGTTAGCCATGGAATAACCTGCCCACAGGGGAAAAACAAACAAAAACCTTCCTCCCAGCCCCTAATTGACTCATGTCCTGAAGCAAGAGGGTTTATAGTCCTCCCAAAACTCTTGTTCTTTTAAAAATCTTTACAATAACAACTTTGGATAGTCTTGTGATCCATATCACTGTCCAATCCTTTTTGAACCCGGTAATCTTGGGGCAATGTGTTCTACAACCAAACTGCATTGTGTGAAAAATAATTGTTATTGCATTTTAAACGTCCTCTCTTTAATTTAATTGAATACTGTTTTGCAGCAAGTAAAAGGGAGCTTTCCTCGGCTTCAGACCTGCATTTCAGAACTTCGCTCCTTACCAAGAGAAGGCTCTTTCCAACAAAAGGGAGACAGAGTGATGCAGGCTGTGCAGGATGGGCTCCAGCAGTTTAAACAGTACACCAGACATATGCTAGCAGGAGGCTCAGTGAACAGTTCTGTTGAGGTAAGTAGAGTGCTGGGGAGATAGTAATAACCATCAAGTGCAGTCCATCTGTATATTTCAGGTATCAGTCACTGTGGTAGCTAAGCATCATAAGAGGAAGTAAGTAGCATAAAACAATTCCAAAAAAGAGGAACCCCATAGCTTGCTCTGCAGGATGCCCAAGATCTCACACCACATACAGATTCAAAAAAGAACAGGAGTACTTGTGGCACCTTAGAGACTAACAAATTTATTTGAGCATAAGCTTTCGTGGGCTAAAACCCACTTCATCGGATGCATAGAATGGAACACACAGAAGATATTTATACGTACAGAGAACATGAAAAGGTGGAAGTAGCCATACCAACTGTAAGAGGCCAATCAATTGAGATGAGCTATCATCAGCAGGAGAGAGAGAAAAACCTTTGAAGTGATAATCGAGATGACCCATAGAAGGTGTGAGGATATATTAACATGGGGAAATAGATTCAAGTAGTGTAATGACCCAACCATTCCCAGTCTCTGTTCAAATCTAAGTTAATTGTATCTAATTTGCATATTAATTCCAGACTCCAAAGAGAGACTGCTGAACTGGAATTAATATGCAAATTAGATACAATTAACTTAGGTTTGAACAGAGACTGGGAATGGTTGGGTCATTACACTACTTGAATCTATTTCCCCATGTTAATATATCCTCACACCTTCTATGGGTCATCTCGATTATCACTTCAAAGGTTTTTCTCTCTCTCCTGCTGATGATAGCTCATCTCAATTGATTGGCCTCTTACAGTTGGTATGGCTACTTCCACCTTTTCATGTTCTCTGTACGTATAAATATCTTCTGTGTGTTCCATTCTATGCATCCGATGAAGTGGGTTTTAGCCCACGAAAGCTTATGCTCAANTCACTCATGGAATATGGCCCTAGCTGTGAGAGGGAAGACAACTTGATGACAAGCGTTAGTTGATTATTTTAACTTCCCATTTTGTACACTGTTAATCTCCAGGCATCCAAGACTGGATATTATTTAAATTTGATTTTATTTCTTATGAGATCATAGTGAAACACACTGTATCTGCATACAAGCTACTTTTTGATACGACTTCCCTGCCGGCCTACACTTACATTCTAGGGTCATGTTCTGCCTATATTCCCTGGATGGAATTTCCACTAACGTCAATGGGACATTTGTGCAAAGATCCTAGTTGTGGCTTAAAGTATGTTCACAGTTCATTAAAACATCAATTCAAATGGAAAAGCATTTTATTGTGGGATTAGTTGGCACAGTAGCAAAGAACAGGAAAAGCCTACAAAAAGATCATTATCTTAGCACAATCTTTAAATCAATTTTCAGTACAAAAAGCAAATAGGATCAGTATTTGGAAAACAGAGAAACTTTATAGTCAGCATTTAATTCTCTCAGCAGCAGCTTGAGACTTCTGTAGGAATCCTTGTCCCATGCACCCAAACACAGATCATCTACCATTTTGCATCTATTGTGTCCCCTCTTATTCATTGCCTCTCTAAAGTAAACAGCCCCAGTCTTTTCACTCTCTCACTAGATGGAAGATTGTTGAAGCATCTAAATGTAATCTCCCATCTCTGAATCCCTTCTATTTCTGTTATATTCTTTTTGAGATGCAGTCACCAGAACTGAATGCATGATCCAAGGAGAGGCTATCCCATTGATTTATATAATGGCATTGTAAATATTATTTCTCTAATAATGCCATATAATATACATTTTTTCTATCCTTAGATGCAGATGTGTAGGTTGTTTTTCATTCTTACATAATTTTGCTTTCTTCCCCCTCCTACTTTCCCACCCACCCCCATTTGGTGATGAGATGGTAGAGGGATTTGGCGGGGAGGAGGGGAATAAGTGATGGGTTTTAATTTCTGACCATTGTGATTCTGATTTGGGGTGTTTATTTCAGTGTTGGAGGGTGTAAGCCTTTCGAACTCACCCCTGCGGCACCTCCTGCTGGTCTCTGTTGGCAATTAGCTCTTCCAGCATCCTGGAGCGGGGCGGTGATCCACCTTGCCACTGGTCCCATGTCCCTCCCAGGACCCCGGTGCCCCTTTCTCTGGCTCTCCCCCTCCCAGGGGAACCCCCACCCACTCTCCCCACCTTGCCTCAGTCGTGGGCTACTGCCAGTCAACCAACTAGCCCCCGCGCCCTGGGGCAGACTGCAGTGTCAGCCACTCATCATAGGCCAGGTTGGGTTTGGACCTGCTGCCTTTGCCTACCCCGGGCTGCCCTCTGCAACCCCCAGTACCTATTAGCCCAATGCTAGGCCGCAGCCTGGGGCGTTCCAGGCTATAGCTCCCGGGCTCCTCTGCCTTTCCCCAGCCCTGCTCCACTCAGGTACCCTGTCCTTAGCTCCCTGCAGCCAGGCCCATCTCCCTCTGCAGCCAGAGAGACTGTTGAGCTCCTGGCTCCCAGCCTCTTATATAGGGCCAGCTGAGGCCTGATTGGGGCGTGGCCCCAGCTGTAGCCACTTCCCCAATCAGCTCAGCCTAAAAGCTGCTTTCTCCAGCCACAGCCCCCTCCCAGGGCTGTTTTTAACCCTTTCTGGGCCAGAGCGGGTAACCACCCCGCTACAGAGGGCAATATAGAGTAGGTGTAATTCAGGGGGTGATACAATTACCTTCTCTAATTAAGTTAACTGCAAATACATGCACAGCACAATCTTCCATTGCTGCAACTGAGGGAATGGGACAGTTAACTACAATATTAAATGATCTACAGATGTAGGTGGCATATATTCCACTAGATTTTCCCTGTTCCTCTGGTTTGTTAAAATTAGTCCATAATGTGTTGTGCAAGCACACATTACTGTGCAATTTTCACAGAGGATTTCTGGTTTCTGTTTTTCTGGTATACACCATAGTACAAAAGGCTATCCATGTGTATAAGACTGTAAAAGGACTGTAGCCTAAGTTTTCAAAAGTAATTATTGACTGTGTCTCAGTTTTTGAATGCCCAACTTGAGACATCCTAAAAAGACCTAATTTTCAGAGGGCAGGTGCTCAGTACTTCTGAAAATCAGGTTCTTTTTAATAAATTCAGAGATTATAAAACCAGAAGGGATCTCGTCTGACTTCCTGCATAACGGACCATGGACTTGATTTCACCAAGTGATTCCTGCTTCAAACCCACATTTAGAAAGATATCCAGGGTTGGTTTAAACACCTCATGTGATGAGGAATCCACCAGACCCCAACACAAATTGTTCTAATAGTTAATTCCCCTCACTGTTCAATTTAACTTTATTTCTACTCTGAATTTTCCTAGCTTCAGCTTCCAGGGATTTGATCTTGTACTGCCTTTTTCTACTAGATTAAAGAGCCCTCTATTTTTAAGGTATCTCAAGTTAACACCCAAAAATCACTATTCACTTGAAAAGTTAAGCTTGTATTTTTAGAGGTCAATAGCAGCAATACCTATATTAAGGTTGTGTAATGCTGACAAACCCTGGTTGTTAGCGGGTGGGATTGAACCTGGGACCTCGGGAGCTAAATGCAGGAGCCTCTACTGCAGGGGTTCTTAAACTGGGGGTTGGGACCCCTCAGGGGGTCGTGAGGTTATTACATGGGGGGGTCACGAGCTGTCAGCCTCCACCCCAAACCCCACTTTGCCTCCAGCATTTATAATGGTGTTAAATATATAAAAAAGTAGTTTTAATTTATAAGGGGGGTTGCACTCAGAGGCTTGCTATGTGAAAGGGGTCACCAGTAAAAAAGTTTGAGAGCCACTGTTCTACTGCATGAGCTAAAAGCCAGCTGCCTCTTAGCTAAGGCTGTAGAGCAGATTCATTCATCTCTAAGTGGTCTCGGTGCCACTAGAGGGATAGAACATCACACTCAGGAGCTATGTGGGTTACAGTTGCATATATACCTTCCATTATAACCTAACTTTTAATTTTGTCTCAGTTTGGCAAACTAACTGTTTGGGCTGAAATAGACTAGGTTTCAGCTCTGGCTCAGGTTTTTGGGTTTTTTTTTAAACATTAGAGCAAAAACAATTAATCTGTTTCCAAGAACAAGGCTAGTGAAAAACAGGTAGTTTTGCCAATGGCAACAAATTTTTCTACCATTTACTGGAACAGCTCTAGCATCTCCATGGGTTGGAGCATGGATCTCAAATAGTGAGGTAAGACTGGGGCCAGAGTGATGGACTTTGCATCCTCATAAAAGTCCATCCAGATATGTCCATAATCCTTTGGGGGTATGTGGGGGAGGGGGCAGGAGAGAATCACTATTTGCCAGGGGAGGACTGCCCACTTGAGAACCAAAGAGGACTTGTGATGGGGTGCACCACTCACCACTTGGCTGGCGCCTCCTCCTGCTCACTATAGGGATTAGCTCTAGAGGCCAACACCCCTTCCCATGGTCACATGCAATTACCCCTTCTCTCTCTCAGGTCTGCATCTCCTCTCTCATCCCAGGACCCGCAGCATCCTCTTCATGACTCAGCTTTCTGGCCAGGTCACTCAACATTCCCCCTTCCAGGGTATATCAAAGTCTTTCCTTCAGCAGTCTTCCCATTCACTGCCTCAGATACCACTCCTTCAGTGGCTGGTGGGGGAACCCAGGCTCACCCTCTACTGCGGGTTCATAGAATTATAGAAGGTTAGGGTTGGAAGAGACCTCAGGACGTCATCTAGTCCAACCCCCTGCTCAAAGCTGGACCAACCTCAACTAAATCATCCCAGCCATGGATTTGTCAAGCCAGGCCTTAAAAACCTCTAAGGCTAGAGATTCCACCACCTCCTGAGGTAACCCATTCCAGTGCTTCACCACCCTCCTAGTGAAATAGTTTTCCTAATATCCAACCTAGACCTCCCGCACTGCAACTTGAGACCATTGCTTCTTGTTCTGTCATCTGTCACCACTGAGAACAGTCTAATCCCATCCTCTTTGGAACCCCCCTTCAGGTAGTTGAAGGCTGCTATCAAATCCCCCCTCACTCTTCTCTTCTGAAGACTAAATAAGACCAGTTCCCTCAGCCTCTCCTTGTAAGTCATGTGCCCCAGCCCGCTAATCATTTTCATTGCCCTCCGCTGGACTCTCTCCAATTTGTCCACATCCTTTCTGTAGTTGGGGGGGGGGGGGGACGACGGGACTGGATGCACTACTCTAGATGTGGCCTCACCAGTGCCGAATAGAGGGGAATAATCACTTCCCCTCGATCTGCTGGCAATGCTCCTCCTAATGCAGCCCAATATGCCGTTAGCCTTCTTGGCAACAAGGGCACTCTGTTGACTCATATCCAGCTTCTCGTCCACTGTAATCACCAGGTCCTTTTCTGCAGAACTGCCGCTTAGCCAGTTGGTCCCCAGCCTATAGCAGTGCATGGGATTCTTCCGTCCTAAGTGCAGGACTCTGCACTTGTCCTTGTTGAACCTCATCAGATTTCTTTTGGCTCAATCCTCCAATTTGTCTAGGTCACTCTGGACCCTATCCCTACCCTCCAGCGTATCTACCTCTCCCCCCAGCTCAGTGTCATCCGCGAACTTGCTGAGGGTGCAATCCATCCCATCATCCAGATAATTAATGAAGGTGTTGAACAAAACCGGCCCTAGGACCAACCCCTGGGGCACTGCGTTTGATACCGGCTGCCAACTAGACATCAAGCCATTGATCACTACCCGTTGAGCCCGACGATCTAGCCAGCTTTCTATCCACCTTATAGTCCATTCATCCAATCCATACTTTTTTAACTTGCTGGCAAGAATACTGTGGGAGACCGTATCAAAAGCTTTGCTAAAATCCAGGTTTATCACGTCCACCGCTTTCCCCATATCCACAGAGCCAGTTATCTCATCATAGAAGGCAATCAGATTGGTCAGGCATGACTTGCCCTGGGTGAATCCATGTTGACTGTTCCTGATCACCTTCCTCTCCTCCAAGTGCTTCAAAATGGATTCCTTTAGGACCTGCGCCATGATTTTTCCAGGGACTGAGGTGAGGCTGACTGGTCTGTAGTTCCCTGGAGTCTCCTTCCCTTTTTTAAATATGGGCACTGTATTTGCCTTTTTCCAATTGTCCGGGAACTCCCACGATTGCCACAAGTTTTCAAAGATAATGGCCAATGGCTCTTCAGTCACATCAGCCAACTTCCTCAGCAACCTCGGATGCATTAGATCTGGACCCATGGACTTGTGCATGTCCAGCTTTTCTAAACAGTCCTTAATCTGTTCTTTCACCACTGAGGGCTGCTCACCTCCTCCCCATACTGTGCTGCCCAGTGTCACTAGGTTTCCTCCCCCATTCAGTAAGGGTCCCACACTTTCCCTGACCTTTTTCTTGTTGCTAACATACCTGTAGAAATCCTTCTTGTTGCAGCTAGCAAGGGATGTGAAGGGTAACTCCAATTGTGCTTTGGCCTTCCTGATTACACCCCTGCATGCTCAAGCAATATTTTTATACTCCTCCCTAGTCATCTGTCCAAATTTCCACTTCTTGTAAACTTCCTTTTGGTGTTTAAGCTCGACAAAGATTTCTCTGTTAAGCCAAGCTGGTTGCCTGCCATATTTACTATTCTTTCTGCACATCGGGATGGTTTGTTCCTGGGTTCCAGCCCAGGGACCCTACAACACGCAGCCAAGATCTGTTCAGTCTCCAACCTAGCTGCTGGGCTGCTTCCTACCCCCACACTACCCCCTATCTAGGGTTTTTCAGCCTCTCTACTCCCTCCTCCCAGGGAGCAACCACAGGCTACTTCTCTCTATAGCCCCCAAACACACCTCCCTTCTCCCAGGAAGTGACAGCAGACTCCTTCCCTGCAGCCCCTTTCCTGCTATCAGCTCTGTGGCTTTATAGAAGCCCTGCCTGTTCTCACACAGGTGAGCTTCCCCTAATTAGGGCTTTCCTCTCAGCCTAATAGATGAATTGGCCCACCTGGCTGCCATTAACCCCTTCAGAGTGAGTGTGGGGTGGACACCCCATCACAGGACTCAGTCACCAACTGGACATGGCCCACCCACCAGAGGGGAGCTGCTCCCTGACTAGCCCCCTGCCAGAAAGCATTTGAGGAGCCCTTTGCTCATGTTCTGGCAGCACAGCACTGGCCTTTACCCATCTGTCTCCTCTGGGCAGCAGCAGCAACAGCTGGAACAAAGGGCAGAGGGGTAAATCAACCCAGCTCTTTCCCAAGAGTTCCTGGCAACTGCTCTTTGCTGACAGTTGACGTGCTGCCCCTAAATGCCATGGAACCTCTCTGAACTCCTCCCCATTCCTAGGAAGCAGTTCCACTTAAAGGGTGTAACAGACTCATAGACTTTAAGGTCAGAAGGGACCATTAGGATCTTCTAGTCTGACCTCCTGCACAACGCAGGCCACAGAATCTCACCCACCCACTTCTGTAACAAACCCCTGACTTATGTCTGAGCTATTGAAGTCCTCAACTTGTGGTTTAAACACTTCAAGGTGCAGAGAATCCTCCAGGAGGTGACCCGTGCCCCACGCTGCAGAGGAAGGCGAAAAAACCCCAGGGCCTCTGCCAATCTGCCCTGGAGGAAAATTCCTTCCTGATCCCAAATATGATGATCAGCTAAACCCTGAGCATATGGGCAAGACTCACCAGCCAGACACCCAGGAAAGAATTCTTTGTAGTAACTCAGATTCCACCCTATCTAGTGTTCCATCACAGGCCATTGGGCATATTTACCGCTAATAGTCAAAGAGCAATTAATTGCCAAAATTAGGCTATCCCATCATACCAGCCCTACCATAACCTTATCAAGCTTAGTCTTGAAGCCAGATATGTCTGTTGCCTCCACTGCTCCCCTTGGAAGGCTATTCCAGAACTTCGCTCCTCTGATGGTTAGAAACCTTCGTCCAATTTCAAGTGTAAACTTCCTGATGGCCAGTTTATATCCATTTGTTCTTGTGTCCACATTGGTACTGAGTTTAAATAATTCCTCTCCCTCCCTGGTATTTCTCCCTCTGATATATTTATAGAGAGCAATCATATCTCCCCTCAGCCTTCTTTTGGTTAGACTCAACAAGCCAAGCTCTTTGAGTCTCCTTTCATAAGACAGGCTTTCCATTCCTCAGATCATCCTAGTAGCCCTTCTCTGTACCTGTTCCAGTTTGAATTCATCCTTCTTAAACATGGGAGACCAGAACTGCACACAATATTCCAGATGAGGTCTCACCAGTGCCTTGTATAACGGTACTAACACCTCCTTATCTCTACTGGAAATACCTCGCCTGATGCACCCAAGCCCACATTAGCTTTTTTCACAGCCATATCACATTGGCAGCTCAGTCATCCTGTGATCAACCAATACTCCGAGGTCCTTCTCCTCCTCTGTTACTTCCAAGTGATGCGTCCCCAGTTTATAACAAAAATTCCTGTTATTAATCCCTAAATGCATGACCTTGCACTTTTCACTATTAAATTTCATCCTATTACTCCCGTTTACAAGGTCATCCAGATCTTCCTGTAAGATATCCCGGTCCCTCTCTGTATTGGCAATACCTCCCAGCTTCGTGTCATCCTCAAACTTTATTAGCACATTCCCACTTTTTGTGCCAAGGTCAGTAATAAAAAAGATTAAAGATTGGTCCCAAAACCGATCCCTGAGGAACTCCACTAGTAACCTCCTTCCAGCCTGACAGTTCACCTGTCAGTACGACCCGTTGTAGTCTCCCCTTTAGCCAGTTCCTTATCCACCTTTCAATTTTCATATTGATTCCCATCTTTTCCAATTTAGCTAATAATTCCCCATGTGGAACCGTATCAAATGCCTTACCGAAATCGAGGTAAATTAGATACACTGCGTTTCCTTTGTCTAAAAAATCTGTTACCTTCTCAAAGAAGGAGATCAGGTTGGTTTGGCATGATCTACCTTTTGTAAAACCATGTTGTATTTTGTCCCAATTACTATTGACCTCAATGTCCTTAACTACTTTCTCCTTCAATTTTTTCCAAGACCTTGCATACTACAGATGTCAAACTAACAGGCCTGTAGTTACCCGAATCACCTGTTTTCCCTTTGTTAAAAATAGGAACTATGCTAGCAATTCTCCAGTCATACAGTACAACCCCTGAGTTTACAGATTCATTAAAAATTCTTGCTAATGGACTTGCAATTTCATGTGCCAGTTCCTTTAATATTCTTGGATGAAGATTATCTGGGCCCCCCGAGTTAGTCCCATTAAGCTGTTCGAGTTTGGCTTCTACCTCGGACGTGGTAATATCTACCTCCATGTCTTCATTCCCATTTGTCATCCTACCATTATCCCTAAGCTCCTCATTAGCCTCATTAAAGACTGAGGCAAAGTATTTGTTTAGATATTGGGCCATGCCTAAATTATCCTTAATCTCCACTCCATCCTCAGTGTTTAGCGGTCCCACTTCTTCTTTCTTTGTTTTCTTCTTATTTATATGGCTATAGAACCTTTTACTATTGGTTTTAATTCCATCATGACTACTATTCCACCATGTTTCTGTTATCCCTATAATATCTGGTTTCACTTCCTGCACCAATAGCTCTAGTTCCTCCATTTTGTTACCTAGGTTCCTCGCATTAGTTTACAAACATCTTAATTTTTGCTGTTTGGCTTCTCTCACATTCTTTACCCGATTAGGCACAGACATTCGATCACCAGTATCACCTATTAGACTGGTATCTATACTACGCTTCCTCCTTATGTCCTTTCTCCTACCCACTGCTGTATTCTCTCTTACTTCATTTTCTTCCCTCTCAATGTTAAAATCCGGCGTGGAGATTACCTGGACATCTCCCAACCATCTCCCCCAAATTCCTAGTTTAAAGCTCTCTTAATCAGTTGTGCCAGCCTCCATCCTAAAAGTCTATTTCCCTCCCTACTCAGGTGAAGTCCATCCCAAGAGAACAGTCCTCTGTCCATGAATGCTTCCCTGTGGCCATACATCCCAAAGCCCTCCTTATAGCACCACTGCCTGAGCCATCTGTTGATCATCATAATCTTGTCACACCTTTGTTGCCCTTCTCTAGGAACAGGCAGAATCCCACTGAAGATCACCTGAGCCTCAATTTCCTTAAGTGTCTTCCCCAGTCTGGCATAGTCTCCCTTGATACGTTCCAGCGAGAATCTAGCCGTATCATTTATTCCCACATGAAGGACAATCAGCGGATTCTTTCCCGCTCCCGTTAGGATCCTCTTCAGCCTCAGGTCCACATCCCGTATCTTAGCACCAGGCAGACAGCACACCCTTCTGTTCTCTGGATCAGCTCTAGTTACAGGCCCGTCTATTCTTCTCAGTAAGGAGTCCCCAATCACATAGACCTGCCTTTTCCTGGTGATGGTGTGATTCTCCGGTCTATCCCCTGTTCCCTCTGGCTGCAAGTCCTCTCGATTCCTATTGTCCCTTGCAATCCTCCGCAACCCATCCCGTATCCTCCTGGGGCTCATATTTGGTGTTATCTCCATTGACTCTTCCCCTCTTCCTATAGGACTAGCTGCTCTTCTCTTCTTCCTTGTCCTCTCACCTTCAGTGACCACCTGCTGTGCCCCTTCTTCATTTTCCAACTCCGCAAACCTGTTCCTGAGCTCTATTTCTCCTTCACTAGCCTGTCTTTTCCTCTGCCTGGTTCTCTTAGTCACATGCTTCCACTGTCCACTTTCCTCATCCAGCAGTCTCCCCTCAGAGTTCTTTGGTCCTGCTTCCATCTGCAACTCTGAGCTTTTCCCTTCAGCCTCCTCATGTCTTTGCTCCATCATCTGCTCGAACCCCCTTCTAAACTCGACCAGAGTTTCCACCTGCAGCTCCACTCCTCGGATCTTTTCTTCCATCAGCTCTATCTGGCGGCACTTCATGCAGATGAAACTCTTTTCAGGTACCCCCTCCAGGATCATGTACATACCACAGCTTCCACATCCACAATCTTCATTGTGTCTTCCACTGTTGCCTCTGTATCTGTCATAGCCTTCCCACCTAAGTCCTGTTAGTCCAAGAAACACAAACCAAACCAAAACACCACCACCCACAGCAACACAAACCCCCAACGAGCACCAAAACACTGCCAGACCACCACACACTCCCTTCACTAGCCTGGCTCTCTTAGTCTTCCCCTCAAACTCCCCTTGCAAACTCCCACTCAAACTCCCCTGTTTACAGCTCTGTTTGCTAGCTCCTGTGCCACTGCAGCTGTCTATGCTGCTGCCTGACTGGCTGGCTACCTTTATAGGACCCCTAGTCAGAGAAGCTCCGCCCCCTAATCAGGGCTCAGCTTCTCTCCCGGCACACTGGCCCCACCAGACTCTACAAATACAAATAGAAATGCCTACAGATACCTTCTCCTTCAACAGAACTCCCACTCCCATAGGGTCCTTGGTGGGCTGGGCAGCCTAGTGGTTAGTGCCCACCCAGTGGTGGGAGGCAGGGTAGGGAAGCCCAGGCTCACCCACTCCACCAGGCTCCAACCCAGGGCCCTACAAGGATCAGCAGCATTTGGGCTCTGAGGGGACCCTTTGAGTTACCCTCCCTGGATCACTTCCTACCACTGCTTCCTTCCCTCCCTCGGCGTCTGGTCCCAGATGAGGCAAAAGAAACCAAACCATCAGCCCCCCAACCCAGCTCAGCATAGAGTCCTGTTCCCTCAGGGAGGCTTCTCCAGCCCCTTTGTCAGGAGCGGTCTGTCCTCTTCCCAGCCTCCCTTCTGAGCTGGCCTGCTCCCTTTTCAACCCTGTCTCCAGCTGAAGCATGCTTGGCAGGGCTCCCTGGGCCCAGTACTATCCTTCAACCTTGTCTGGCCCAGTTTGGGGTTTGCATACCCCATCACAAAGGGACAGTAACTTAATATAGAAACCATTTCAGTACTGACAACTCCAGCCATTCCAAAATCATGAGTCATGCTCCATGAAAACCAAGATTGCCTTAAAAATCCTTTTAAAGTAATACATGTTGAGCTCTTTCTGTATATCTTCTCTATTTTTGAGCCTTCCGAGTACACTCACATAACATTTTCAAGCTTTTCTCCACAACCATGAGGACTGGATTTTTTTAAAGTGAAAGCAGAGATGTTCATGTATCACTAGGGTGACCAGATGTCCCGATTTTATAGGGACAGTCCCGATTTTGGGGTCTTTTTCTTATATAGGCTCCTATTACCCCCCACCCCTTGTCCTGATTTTTCACACTTGCTGTCTGGTCACCCTATGTATCACCTGACTTCAGGAGTTGATGTTTAGGAAATACACCATCTCTCACCGACTCACAATCAAATCACAAGAATTGGCAACAGCGTAATTTTGCAAAACAAGGTTACATCAGCACTTAATGATAACGATCCCTGCACCACACCTTGCCATGGTGGCACATGGGCCTCTTTGGGCTCCCTGTACTGCATGGGGGCAGGGGTTCTAGAAGGCCCAGTAGAGGGGCTTCCCTAGCTACTGTATTCTGCTAAACAGCAGCTGGGTGTGATATCTCGGGCAGTCCTGGCAGTTGGCGGTAGCTACTGCATTAGATCTGTGCCTTCTGTTTCAGATTACAGTTTTGACTAGTCAGCCAGGCAAAGACATGGTGAAACAACTGGAAACAGGGTTAAAAGAGATAGACCTGGTGAGTCTGCGGAAACTGCAGATAATAGAGATCTCACAAGGAGACTTGCTGGAGTCAGCGGATGTGGAGTGGCGCATACATGCTGAGGAAGAGGTCAGCAGTGATGGTAAGTGCAGAGAGGGAGCACAATGTAGTTATGCATTTGGAGAGCAATACAATCACCAGATGTCCTTTTAATGTGAGAGTGGCTGCTCGTCAGTAGCATGTAACAAACCTCACAGGTAGGACGTTGCTGAGCCAACAGAAGCATTTAAGGAAGGGCAGGCAAGTTTTGTACCACTGCACTCCCCAGGGAGCTCCACAGAGGGTGGGCAGCTTTAATTCATGGCCTGGGTTCTCTTGGAGACTCATCTTCAAAGCTTGATCAGAGGATGTGCTGAATCAGTGCATTTCTTGGGTGCTCTCGTCCATACTACCTCTCCAACTGCCCTCCCATTTTCTGGGCGACACTAACTGGCTCCTGGTCTCTCGGCAAAGGGGGTTGTGTGTGACTTGCACCAGTCCCAGATTTTCTGACAACCGGGGCACATAACACAACTTACTGGGTGGAACCTAAGGAGTGACTAGGCCCCAGGGGCTAAATGTTATTTTGGCTGGCTGCAGTACTGCTAAAGCACGCTTCCTCCTAATCTCTAGGGGCATTCTCAGCAATGGAAATTGAAGCAACAACAATAAGAAATTGCAGAGCCAGAAATCCCTATTCATTCCTGTTTGTAGCTTCCTGCTTTCATAGTGAATGGGTACAGGCAACTCTCTAAACAAGCACTTCAAAGAGTTATATTCAGCAAGAGAAATCCTGCACCACTACTCAACTTGGTGACAAAAACTTATGAAACGGAAGGCCAAATTAATTGCACTCTCTCATTTAGGTATTTGGTCTGACAAACTCCTTCATATCTCCGATTAGCAGCCGATGTTTCAGTTAAATTCGCCTTCCCGAGGCCTGAGGAAATTACTGGGTTTATGTGAGCAGCGTTTGTCAATAGCAAAGGTTTGTACTCTGCTCTCACAAACCTGGGCTGCAGCACAGCACATGCTGAACACATTTTGCCACAGGCAACAATCTGTGCCCCTGACTGCACTCAGTCAACTCCACCTCACTATGCCAGTGTTGACCAATCACGTACTGCTCATCCCAGAGCTGCTAAATTATACAACCAAGCACTTAGAAAGCCAAGCTCACTGTTTTACCATCCCCTGGCTCTTCTCCCAGGGTCCTCAAAAGTTGTCTGTCCTAAAGTGATCTTTCCTTTCAATGGGGTAGCTATTCAGGGTTCTGCACTGTTTGAAAAAGGAGGCCTTAGGGAGAATGCTCATCTTTGTGATAGTAATACACCCTGATCAGATAAAAAGCACTCCAGCTCCCCCCAGTAGAGCTGGGAATGAAGAATAAGGAAGAGGATAAAGGTCCCACAATTCGGGGTATCATTACTCTGAAATATTTAATATAGCCAGGAGCTGGAAGAACCATAAACAGTTGAAATAAATGAATTTTGGAAGGGCTGGATCCATACAGTTCCAAAACTGATGTGTTCACTGAAAGTGTCTACTACCTGTGCAGAGGGGAAGCTTCTGCGTGGCTGAAGAATACAGAGTTCAGTCAGAGAGGGAGCAATGTTAGCAGGTGACTCTTGATAGGAGAAACCGGAACTGCTGAACAAAGGAGTGGATTAAAGTTCTTGATACAAGTGTATGCCTGAGCCCTGTTGTATTAATGTAGCTGGAATAAAGGGCCCAAAGAATCAAAGGTGTTAATATGACCCTGTCACGCTCCAACATTAAAGAGTGTTGAACAAGGTTTGGTGTTTGGAATACAGAGACCTTGGTGTGACATCCTGTCCCTTTAAATGTTGGAGGACTCTTCCTCCCCAGTGAAGCCTCACTTTCAGGTTAGTTTCAATAAAGCATGCCCAGCGAATGCCTCTTCCCACCCCCACTCTGCCGCAGCCCACCTCTTCCTGCCCTTGCTCCGCCCTCTCCCCCAGCACCTCTGGCCCACCGCTGAACAGCTGATCCGCAGGGGCAAGGGTGCTGGGGGGTGAGTGGGGAGGAGCTGATCGGTGGGACCGCCGGTGGGTGCTGAGCACCCACTAATTTTTTTCGTGGGTGCTCCAGCCCCAGAGCATCCACGGAGTCGGCACCAATGTCTCTCAGGCTGGGCAGAGCTGGGTCGTCTCCCTTGTCTCGTTGTGCTGGTGCCATTTGGTACACTTGACCTCAGGATTAAATCAGTGCAACAGCTTCAACAGGAGAGATTGAGGGAGTCCCCACATCAGAATATCCCATAGCCCCATGGTTTGAGCACTCCCCTAAGATGTGACAAATCCCTGTTCAAATCCCTTCTCCACCTCAGGTGCCATAGGCACCTAACTCCAGGAGAGGGCTCACACCTGAGAATTCCTAGCATAGATAGGTACCTAAGTCCAGGCTGCAGGGAGCCACCTATCTCCATGAGAGGAATAGTGCTTAACACCCCCCTCTCTGGTCACCATCTCCCACCCAGTAGCTTAGGCAGCTCCCTGCCTAGCCTACTGGCTTCTGTGAATTGCACTCTAAGGTGCCTCTCTCTCTCCCCATGTGTTGGATAGGAGCCTCGGCACCAAACTCAACCTTTGTGAATCACAGTATTTTTCTAGGTGCCTAAAAACTAAGCACCGTGATGGTCTGTGTCAACATCTAACTCTGTTTGTGCATCCAGGCCCATGTGCTTCACGTGGATAGTTCTCTAAAGATGTCCACGCAGTGTGCAGAGGCGGTCAAAAAAGCAAACAGGATGTTAGGAATCATTAAAAAGGGGATAGAGAATAAGACTGAGAATATATTATTGCCCTTATATAAATCCATGGTACGCCCACATCTCAAATACTGTGTACAGATGTGGTCTCCTCACCTCAAAAAAGATATTCTAGCACTAGAAAAGGTTCAGAAAAGGGCAACTAAAATGATTAGGGGTTTAGAGAGGGTCCCATACGAGGAAAGATTAAAGAGGCTAGGACTCTTCAGCTTGGAAAAGAGAAGACTAAGGGGGGACATGATAGAGGTATATAAAATCATGAGTGATGTTGAGAAAGTGGATAAGGAAAAGTTATTTACTTATTCCCATAATACAAGAACTAGGGGTCACCAAATGAAATTAATAGGCAGCAGGTTTAAAACAAATAAAAGGAAGTTCTTCTTCACGCAGCGCACAGTCAACTTGTGGAACTCCTTACCTGAGGAGGTTGTGAAGGCTAGGACTATAACAATGTTTAAAAGGGGACTGGATAAATTCATGGTGGCTAAGTCCATAAATGGCTATTAGCCAGGATGGGTAAGAATGGTGTCCCTAGCCTCTGTTCGTCAGAGGATGGAGATGGATGGCAGGAGAGAGATCACTTGATCATTGCCTGTTAGGTTCACTCCCTCTGGGGCACCTGGCATTGGCCACTGTCGGTAGACAGATACTGGGCTAGATGGACCTTTGGTCTGACCCGGTACGGCCTTTCTTATGTTCTTATGTAAAGAATTTATCTTCACACCATCCCTGTGAGATTAGGTCGTCGTCGTCTTCTCCTTCCCCTTTTCGCAGCTGGCTGGGATCGGGTGGGTCGTCATATCAGTCTTAGGTGGTGGTATTATCCCCATTTTACAGCTGGGGAATGGAGCCACAGATTTAAAGTCAAAATTATCAAAGGAGTCCACTAATTCTGGGTGCCAAACTGAGACCCAAGGCCTGATTGTTCATTGTATTTTGCATTTAATTGCACTTCATATGTTCAAAACACAGCTCAAACTGAATTCCATTGCAGTTGTGAGTGCTCAGCCCTTCTAAAAACCTGGCCCCTTGTATCTCACACTGGGGAGCCAGAAAATGAGAAAACACAGTTAGTGGCCATCTGAGAGTTCTGGCTTAAGTGACGTGCCCAGCATTACATAGGAGCTCTGGGGCAGAGGCAGGGATAGAATCCAGTTTTCCAGGATGGCATTCAGCTGCCTTAACCCTGAGACTATCATGTCTCATACCATCCCCTGCCTCATTCTCTATGCACATTGCAACTTCTGCAACAAAAGAGACAAGGACAACAGCTTCATTCACTACATAACCTCTGATTTTTCCATCTGAGCTTCAAACCAAGGTTTCAGCCCATTACAAGCTTCTGTTTTCAAGATTCTGGATTACATCCTCCAGCTCAACTTTCAAGGCCTCGCCATTGGCTCTCTCAGGGTCCATTTAGTTGCCATATCAGCATCCGATTCAAACTCATACAGTGTTCTCTCATTCCACTGTTTCAGAATTTCTAAGGGTATGTCTACACTGCAGCGGGGAGATGTAATTCCCAGCATGGGTAGACAACTTCTTGCTAGTGCACAAAAACAGCAGTGTGGACAATGCGGCACAGGCAGCAGCTCAGGCTAGCCTAGGGTGACCAGATAGCAAGTGTGAAAAATCGGGACGGGGGTGGGGGGCAATAGGAGCCCATATAAAAAAAAGCCCCAAATATCAGGACTGTCCCTATAAAATCGGGACATCTGGTCACCCTAGGCTAGCCACCTGAGCCTGGACCCAGAAGGTTGGCCAGGCTGTGACTCGGGCAGGTAGCCTGAGACTCTGCCCATGCTGGTATTTTCAGGGTGCTAGCTTGAGTGAGACTAGCAGGAGTCTGTCTACCTGCACTGGGAATCTCACCTCTCAGCTGCAATGTAGACATACCCTAGAAGGACTGGTTCGTGCCTATCCCCTCCATTCAGGAGTTTTCCCTGTCCTGGGACCTTAATATAACTCTTGTGGAACCTTTACTGAGCATTACCAAACCATTTGCTAATGGGCGTGGAGTAAATAGTTATGTCCCAGAAAGGTGCTTCATCCATCTGTGCATTTTTCATAGAAACAGCCAATGTATAATCATAGAATCATAGAACTTAAGATCAGAAGGGACCATTATGATAATCTAGTCTGACCTCCCGCATGATGCAGGCCACAAAAGTTGACCCACCCACTCCTGAAATAATTCTCACCCTTGACTCAGCTGTTGAAGTCCCCAAATCTTGATTTAAAGACTTCAAGTAGCAGATAATCCTCCAGCAAGCGACCCCTGCCCCATGCTACGGAGGAAGGCGAAAAACCTCCAGGGCCTCTGCCAATCTGCCCTGGAGGAAAATTCCTTCCTGACCCCAAATATGGCGATCAGCTGAACCCCGAGCATGCGGGCAAGACTCTCCAGCCAGACACTCAGGAAAAAGACTTTCAATTTCCCAACATTGACCATCGGTACTAACTACCAGTGGTGGCACATTATTGACCTATTGTGTAAATCAAGTTATCCTATCAAACCATTCCTTCCATAAACTTATCAAGCTTAATCTTAAAGCCGGAGAGGTCTTTCGCCCCCACTGTAGAAGCTAAAGAGCTAATAAATTCTTCATGAGTGTGGAGAACCATTATCTCTCTCTGTGTGAGTCAGGGAAACGCAATATAAATTTATGCTTTACAGATAGATGAACAGGAAATGGCTCTGTGCAGGTAATTGCTCTTCAAGAATGTAATTAGTGGCATTTCACTACAGCTGCCGCACTGAGGTATGGCCAGCTGCGCCATTTCTTTCTAGTAAGAGACAGTGTTGAGTTTCCTTTTACTAAGGCCATATGTTTTGCCAACACAATTACAGTACATAGGCAGCCGCGTTGCTACTAGAGAAGAGAAAGGCAATTCACGTTTATTGAGAGAGGAGTGACAACATTCCCCAATTGCACACACTCAGCGTCACTCCAAGAGGAACAGCTCAGCACTGTGTGTGCATCAGAGAGAAGCTCGTGCATTCCCCAGTGCTTTGTTTGCTGAAGAGCTACGGTTGTCTCCAGTCTATATTTCAGAGCAGATGACGTTAGCCAATGCTCCAAACATTAATCATTCCTCCAGCATAAAATGGTGCATTCACCAGCTCTGAATTATTCAGAGAGGAGAGAATACGACTGGCAGTATTGTGGGCAAGAAGCTGACTCACCCAGCTTCACTGGGTATTCTCCAGCGAGGAGCCCAGATCCTTCCCTGGCCCTTTCCTCCTTGGCATGCCTCAGGAAGAAGTTCACACACACTGGCACTAATTTCCATCAAGGAGGAGTCCACGTGCTTGCCATTAACCTGTGTGCTCAGCATTCCTTGGAGAAAAGCTGCAGTATTCACCAGTGCCATGCTTCTTGGGGAGGAGCTGTCATTCCTGCAGCACCGTGTGCAGGGTACTCCTCAGAAAGGAACGCACACAGTCAACAGTGCTTTACTCCTCAAGGCACAGCTCATGTGTGTTCACCAGGATTACATGCTCAGTATCCTTCCGAGGCAAAATGAAGCACTTGCTGGGGCCAGGTGCCTGGAGTCTCTTTGCGGAGGGAACGATGTATTTCCCACCATCTCAGGCAGGGCTGTGAGAGGAGCATCATCAGCTCTCTACCCCTCAACATAAGAACGACCCTACTGGGTCAGACCAAAGGTCCATCTAGCCCAGTATCCTGTCTTCCGACAGTGGCCAGTGCCTGGTGCTCCAGGGGGAATGAACAGAACAGGTAATCATCAAGTGATCCATCCCGTCGCTCATTCCCAGCTTCTGGCAAACAGAGGCTAGGGGCACCTGATATCCAGGCTTCCTAAAGGAGCAGCTGGCCTGTTGGGCATGCTTGTGACACTGCTCACTTATCCTTCAATTCCACCCCTTAATTGTGAGCTCTTCAGAGCAGAGACCTGCCCCCCATGCAGCACCTGCAGACTTGTGGGCACTATCAAATAATAATGACCAGGAAGTGGATTGCTTTGCTCTTTGGCTGGGGAAAGGGCTGTACTAAACTGTGGTCTGTCAAAATGAAAGTTTGCTGTGAGGCTTTGGTTCCTACTGGGCCAGGAACTGGAAACATGCTTTAATTGTTAAGATTGGGGTTTTCAAAAGAGTCTTAGGGATTTTGGCACCCAACTCCCATAAACTGCTTTGAGAGCCCAAGTTTAAATAATTTACTATCAATGGTTGCTACCGCAATGTATGAACAGGGAACTAGGGAGCAGAAATAGGGCCATGGTATTACCTCCATATCCAGTATTAGTGAGACCATTACTGACTATTGTGTCTAGGGCTGATGTCCACAGCTGTAAAAGGATGTTTACTAATTGCTAAAGGCTCCAAAAAGAGCTACAAGAATGGGTCCATCTCTGGAAATCCTGCCTTATAGTAAGAAACTAAAGAAGCTCAATCTCTTTATCTTAACAAAGAGGTTGGTTGTGGTTTACACGTACCTACATGGGGCAGCGCTTTCTGACAGAAGAGGGCTCTTTAACCTAGGACAGGCGAACAAAATCCAGTGGCTGGAAGTTGAAGTGATAAATTCAGACTAGAAACAAGGCATAATTTTTTAAGTGAGAATAATTAACCATTGGAACAACTTACCTAGGGACATAGTGGATTCACCATCACCTCAAGTCTTTAAATCAAGATGAGTTGCTTTTCTAAAAGAGCTGCTGTATCTGAACTGAGGTTACGAGCTTAATGCAGGAACCACTGGTGGAATTTTCTGGCCTATGCTCTGCAGGAGGTCAGAGTAGATTATTGAATGGTCCTGCTGGCCACAAAAGCTGTTAATCTATTAATCAAACACAGAATGTACTTGCTTTGTCTAGTCCTGAGTCAGAGGACAGCCCCGTTCTACAGAAAGCTCCTCCATTTACTTCAAATGTTGCAGAATCAGCCTGTATCATAGGTGAGAGAAAACTCTCCAGAATTTGTTTGGATTGGTTGTTAGAGGTCTGACATGTCTATCTATACTGTTTGTATTCCCATCACTAGTAAAGAGCAGTTTGTGGCATTAGGGCACATGACAATACTCTAACTGAAGAAGAAAGCTACATCTGTGTGTCTTTAAATTCTTACACTGCACAAATCACCGTGGTTTCTGAGCACCTCATGTATTTATTAGAGGGAACATCGGAAGATCTCTGTACATCTCTCACCTTCCTCCACTCTGCAATGTGCCGAGGGAACGTTAGGCTAAAAAGCTAATTAAGAATCCTTCTCTCTTGACTTGTATTTTATCTGGAAAAGTGAAGTAACTTTGCAGGATTTATCACCTGTTTGGCCACAAACCAGGGTGGATTTGATTTAAATCAAATTGATTTAAATAATGATTTAAATCACTAGTCAGGAAGACTCAATTTAATCATGGATTTCTACATAAAAGTGCATTCTTCTTGGTTGTTATAACCTTAATACATATTGTGAAGAATACACACTATGCATTTTTGAAGTGATTTATTTTGAAAACTTTTCAGATTAGTTTTACAGCTATATCAGAAATGAAAGATTGTTTGGTTATTTCATTTACCAAAGGTAATTGAAGCAGATGTTTATGAAGTCACTGGGAGGTGAGCTATCTCCAATTCAACAGGTTAATCATTAATATTTGGAGGATTTTCTTGCCATGCTGTATTAGGAGATCACCACCAGACAGACATTTAAATTGTTTTCTTTAACTAAAACAACAACGTTATGTATTCTGGATTTTTTTCTTCAATAGCAAACATAATATTTTAACAAAACAAGCATACGAATTTTTGAATTTAGTTAAACATTCAAGTTTTTTAAAATCAGGTTTGTTTTTGTTAAAATTGTTTTTAACTAAAATAGTTAATGAAATATTTAAAAAAAAAACAAAAATTAAAGTCAACTATGTCAGCCAGGTCAACATGAGAAACTTAAGATATTGGCTTTGTAGCTAACTCAGTCGTCTTCACCTTCATTTTCCTATTTGTTCATAATCTGGAAAAGAAAAACAAGCTTTCCTGCTTTTTCAGGTCCCATACAATTTCTCAATTTGGAATGGATTAATCCAAAGGAAGAAAATATTCTTTCTACACCAGCGGAAGAAGCTACTGCTGTTAAAAGTGAGGTTATCACTTCAACAGTTTCTGAATCCAAGTGCTTAAGGCCTTGGCTACTCTTGAGAGTTACAGCACAATAAAGCCACCCACAGCGCTGTAACTCACTCCCCGTCCACACTGGCAAGGCACTTACAGCGCTGTATCTCCGTGGCTACAGCGCTGCAGGTACTCCACCTTCCCGAGAGGATTAACAGCTGTTGCGGAGTGGCTGAGATGCTGGTGCTCCAGTGTAAACAGGGAGTAACCTTATTACGCAGTGATTGACCTCCGGAAACTCCCCATAATCCTTTTAAGTGAAGTGTCCTCTCTTGTTCCTCTCTTTGTTTTGTTGTGAACTCCGGAGGCTCCGGGAGCTACTTATCCAAAAAACAAACACAGCTACTGTTTTCTTTGAATGAGTAGAAGCAGGCAGGGGGGCTCCCTTTGGAACGCCCACAGCTAATGTTTGCTTGGAGAGAGAGGCGGCGCGCGGGGGAGGGGGGGGTCCGTTTCGGCGAGTGGCTGCTTATCTGGTCTGTGAGAAAAAAAACAAACAGCTGCTGTTTGCTTTCAGTGAGTGAGAGAGGGGTGGAGGAGGGAGGGGAGTCGGAACTTGCAAGGCAGGGTGCTGACAGTGTCGGCACTCCAAAAATCCACTCTCTCTCCCCCCATGCTCCCTGTCACACTCCACCCACCCCCACATTGCAGCCACTTGAACGCTGGGATAGCTGCCCATAATGCACTGCTCCCAATGCCGCTGCAAATGCTGCGAATGTGGCCACGCCAGTGCGCTGGTAGCTGTCAGTGTGGACAGACTGCAGCGCTTTCCCTACTCAGCTGTACGAAGACGGGTTTAACTCACAGCGCTGTACAGCTGCAAGTGTAGCCATACCCTTCCACCAGTTCACTGGTGTGACTTTCTTTAAAACATCATCAGCAAACACATGTTTCTTGAATGGTTCACCCTTAGCTCTGAAGTTTACTATAGTTGGCATTATGGAGGGATGATTGCTGGATGTCCATGTCATAGCCAACTCCTCTTCTTCAGCAGTTAAGGTTTGACCCTGGTACTGAGTATTGAAAATATTTGCAAGAAAATGAGCTGGAGATAGTGCTTGTCCCATTTGTTTTTTTAATGCTTGTAATTTAACTCTGTCATTGCATATTTCTCTTTTTAAGATCTCACTCAGTTCCTTCCAAATTTCAACAGTGTCAGCAATAAAACAGCTATTTCCCTGCATTTTGTTCAAGGCTACAGAAATAGGCTTCAGGGTACTCAGCATGTGTTCAACATTTCTCTTAAGCCCAATGTTGAGAACTTTGGCTGTGACAGTGCCATCTATTTTTTCACAATTTTGTTCACAAACTGTCATCAGATTAGGCCAGTTCTTGATATAGTGCTCAAAACAGTCCACTACTGAGTTCCATCGCACATCTTGTGGGAGAGTTTGTTCGGTTCCTCTCACTCTTTTCAGAGCAGCTGCTACAAAGTGGTTGTTACGGAAGTATTTTGCAATTTCAACAACATTAGCCTTTATTTCTGGAACACTGAAGTCTTTGGCTAGGAGGTGCATCAAATGAGCACTGCAACCGTATGTTATTAGCTTGGGACTCTCTTCTAAATAATATCTTCTCATCTTGGATACATTTGCAGCATTGTCTGTGACCAAGCTGTGCACTAGACATTTGAATTTTTTTTCAGTTTGTTATAGCTTTTACTGCTACTTCTTGTAAGTATTCTGCTGTGTGTGCATTTCTTGATGTATCAATTGTTTCTGTAAAGAAGACATTCCCTTCTTCTGTTGCCACACAAGCACATACAACAGGATCACTGTGGACATTGCTTCACCCATCAAGACTCAGGTTAACAATTTTACCCTCTAGACCTTTTGCACACTGCTCAATTTCTCTTTCATACACTTTATCCAGCAATTTGCCTGCGACATCTGCTCTGTTGGGTGGACTGTATCCTGGTCTTAATGACTGAACCATCTTAATGAAGTGTGGGTTCTCAATCATAGGGAAAGGAGAATTTGTTGCATAAACAAACCGGGCAATTTTTTCATCAGTTACCTCTTTTTGCAATCTGCTGGTTCTTATCACAAACTTATATATGGTTGTTTCTGGATGATGGAGGTTTTTTTTCCCTTTTTGCTACAGGTGATATACTGTGGCTATGTGACATACATGATGTGACTGAAACACTGTCATTGGCAGCTAACTCTGAAACTCTAGAAAATGATGGTGATCTTGAAGGTGGATAGTCTTCAGAATCCTGTATGTTGAGGATGGATTCTCCTAAGCAAAATAAGTCAATGCAGTTATTTAATTATTACCACCATACTGCTCATTTAGTATTCCTCATTGCATTCACTGACACTCAGTACTACTTTAAAGGTGAAATTGTAAAAGGAAGATCTGCCTATTTCAGCTATTTCTTTTTTATCACAACTGCATCTAAAAAGATAGTACCATAGAGTAACAACTATATTTTTTGCTCAAACATGAGAATTCAAGAATAATCCAGAAGGAAGTCAGGCAGTCCTTAAGAAAGAAGTATGAAATAAAAAAGTTTACCAACCTGAAGATCCTGCATGTTCAGACATGTTCCTTTCATCATCTTCAACACAGCTTCCGCCTGAGAAGAAACACTTCTCATGATGTTGTTTCATTTGGGCAACCAGGCCTTGCATTTCTTTGTTGCGCTGTTTACATTTTGCACACATGCCTGTCTTACCCACAGGTAAAGGAACTTCATTAAAATATTCCCAAACTGGGTCTCTTTTACGGCCTGCTGCCATTATAGGATTTCCCTTCTAGTAAGAGAATGGTATGGTAGATCTCAAATCAATGAAGGCTACACTCAGAAAGACCTCAAGACTTCTGGAATATGCTGCTCAAACAGAACAGGAGTACTGAGCACTGAGTCTCATTGGGTAGATAGAAAGATTAACCTAAATAATCTATACAGACGCCCCTGGAACCCCATAAGATTGGGTCCCTAATCCATGAACTATTGGACCTCATTTACAAAACTTTCTTAAACATTACATGAATATATTGTCTCATACTATAGAATTAGAATTTATAATCCCTATTCCATGATGAGATACCTTTGAGCTATAACGTATCTTAATTAAAACTACACCTCTACCCCGATATAACGCTGTTCTAGGGAGCCAAAAATTCTTACCGCGTTATAGGTGAAACCACGTTCATAGAATCATAGAATCATAGAATCTCAGGGTTGGAAGGGACCTCAGGAGGTCATCTAGTCCAACCCCCCTGCTCAAAGCAGGACCAAACCCAACTAAATCAGCCCAGCCAGGGCTTTGTCAAGCCTGACCTTAAAAACCTCTAAGGAAGGAGATTCCACTACCTCCCTAGGTAACCCATTCCAGTTCTTCACCACCCTACTAGTGAAAAAGTTTTTCCTAATGTCCAACCTAAACCTCCCCCTCTGCAACTTGAGACCATTACTCCTTGTTCTGTCATCTTCAATCACGTTATATCGAACTTGCTTTGATCCGCCAGAGCACGCAGCCCCACCCCCCCGGAGCGCTGCTTTACCGCATTATATCTGAATTCGTGTTATATCGGGTCGCGTTATATCGGGGTAGAGGTGTATCTTTAGATAGGTTTTTTCCTCAAAAAGCATTTTATCCACACACAAAAAAAATCCGATTTTTTTTTCATTTTATTTTTTTTAAATCATTGATGTTATCCACCCTGCCATGGTGAGCCAGGGCAGCGAGAGCAGCCTTGTGTTGTGCCACCAGAGAAATCCTTGGTGTCTGACTTTGCTGGAGTTGAGTCAAGTAGCTCCCTGGAAAGTGCTCCCCGCTGGAAGCAAGTATATCTCAGACTGTGCCATACATGCTGCTGCAGTTCCTGTAGATTTTCCATGTAGATGAGAAGAATGTGTACAGTATTTAGTCTGACCATTTAGTTTGAGGCACAGTTGAAGAACTGTCTCTTGGAGTTCAGAATTCTGCGCATTTCTCTACTGAATCCAAGTATCAGATTATCCCTTCTTATAAAATAGGCAGGATTGAGACTGCATGCTAACTGGCTAACAGTGATTCCAACCGAGCAGTTATGGGACAAATACTGCCTGGCTCGAAACTACCATTGATGGGCAGTATAGGAGGACTGCGCCCAGCATTAGTCAGGAAGACCTAAGTTCTAATTTCAGCTCTGTCATTGACTCTATAAGACCCTTTGCAACTTTCTGCTTCAGTTTCCCCATCTGTAAAACCGGGCAATGATACCTACTCTCCTTAGGAGTTGTGAGGCTGAGCCAGGGTTTTGACCATGTTAGGTACTACTTCTGTTTCACCTACATTTTCTTTAAATGGATACAGTCTACTTTAAAACTCCCACTTCTATCCCATGAACTTACCACCTGCATGTGTTTTTACCTTTGATCTGAACACTGTTTTTTTGCCATGTAAAATATCCCAGGCTGGTGTGGTGAAGGCCCTTATAACCAGAAGTGTAGAGGCATGCATGTGCATAAGCAGCATGGCCTGGGGGGGGAGCACTCCTTGTGTTCAGGCATGGACTCCTCTTGCTGCAGCTGTTGGGCAAACAAGTACAAGTACAAACAAACCAGGAGTAAGGAAAGTATATGAGCCATTGGGACACCAACACACCTGCTCAGAGTGGCCACAGCACAGATGGTTCGTATGGTTCTGAGGCCTCTTCCCAACTGGGAGAGTCTTGGGGACTGACCTAGTATAATTTTGACAAACATCTGTCAGGGGCGGTGTAGGTATACTTGGTCCTGCCTCAGCGCAGGGGGATGGTCCCTTCCAGCCCTAAATTTCTATGATTCTCTCCTTCCGCAGACAGTGCGATCCTGGGGATGGACATTGACCTTCAGACCATAGAGAATGATGTTGTCAGCTTGGAGACTTTCTTTAAAACCTGGCTTCATGATCATGGCACAGACAGAGAGCAGCTCCATCTCCTCCTTCCCTCAGGAGACTTCCGTCACTTCACTGCCCCCAGGACAAGTCTAAGTATTTCATCTTCTCTCCCACTGTTTCTCACTGGTCCACAGATCACACAGGCCTGGGGCACAGTCACCACTCAGCAAAGTGACAGAGTCCAGCATTCTATTGTTGGCTGCAGCTAATACCATAGTTGAGGCTGAAAAAGGCAATTGATTTAGAATGTCCCATTTTCAGGTGCCATTATAAGACATCTCCATTGGGACTGAAGTGTCTCAGGTCTGATTCTCAGTTACACCAGACTCCTTTACATTCTGGCACCATAGAGGTGCCTTGACGTGGATGTGCATTTACACCACATTGGCAGCCCAAAATGTGCCTTATAACAGTGTAAAGGAGCCTTAGTGTAGCAGAGAATCAGACATCCTCATGAGGAAATATTTTAGAAAATGTGACCCAAGTTGGTTCAGCTGGTTTTTAAGAACATAAGAACGGCCAGACTGGGTCAGACCAATGGTCCATCTAGCCCAGGATCCTGTCTTCTGACAGTGGGCAGTACCAGACCTTCAAGGAGAGTGTATAGAACAGGGCACTTGGAGGGATGCACACGTCTTCCCTTCCTGGCTTCTGGTAGTCAACCCGATTTTGGCAGCATTTCAGCGGCAACGCCTCTGGATGACGCTGCTTGTCGGCGGCATTTCGGCGGCGATGCCTATTGACGTTGCCGCTTGTCGGCGGCATTTCAGCGGATGCTCGTCCGCTGGCCAGTACGCGGGCGCACTTAGACGCCCCGGCGGGCACCATAGTGCCCGTGGGCACCGAGTTGGGGACCCCTGATCTAGGCCATCCCATGGCAACGAGTTCCTCAGGTTGACCATGCATTGTGTGAAGAAGTACTTCCTTTTGTTTGTGTTAAACCTGCTGCCTATTAATTTTATCAGGTGACCCCTAGTTCTTGTATTGTGGGGAAGGGTAAATAACCCTTCACCATTCACTTTTTCCACACCTTTCATGATTTTATAGATGATTTATGTTTGACAGTGATAGAAATAACACTTCCTGTGCTGATATATTATGCTTAGTGGGGGCCAGAGCAGCACGTAGATATGTGTCCTCTTACAAAATGGTTCAATCTGTTCATATAGTACTGAAGTAATTGTCAAATGGTTGAAATTTGGAGCTACCAGAAGTTACATATTAGTGGGAGTACAAAGTAAAATCAGTAAGGAAAATGCTGTTTTCCTTACTGGTTTCACTTCAGTCTCTCAACGCCCTCCACGACACCATGGGCAGCCCTCCCTTTAATATCCACCACCCACCCTCAAGAGGTTCTTCTTCGAGTGATTGTTCACGTCAATTCCAATTAGGTGTGCTCGCGCCGCGTGCATGGTCGTCGGAAACTCTTTCCCTTAGTAGCTCCCGTTGGGTCGGCCAGGGAGCCCCCTGGAGCGGCGCCCTCATGGCGCTCAATATATGACCCTGCTGACCCGACCCCCCTTCAGTTCCTTCTTACCGTCCGTGGCGGCGTTGGAACTGCGTTAGCTTGCTTGCCTTCAAGTCTTCCCTTAGCCATTCTTAGTTCTTTAAAATTTTTCTTTATTTTCTTGTTTTAGTTATTGTTAGTACAGGTCTCTCGCATCTTACGCGCATTTAACATGCACGATTTCGCTTTGCGCAGTCGGCAAAACCACACACACAAAAAAAAGAGAGAGAGAAAAAAGAGAAAAAAAGTAATTTCTGTACTGTGTCTGTAGTGCGGGCGATTCCGCCCGCCATTGAAGTCAATGGGATTTTGGCTATATGCGGTTTTCGCTTTACGCGCTGACCACGGAACGTAAACCCCGCGTAAGATGCGAGAGACCTGTAGTATAGTTGGTGAGTGGATCATTTTCCCCTCACCCCACCTTGGGCTCCAGGGCATGCCTCAAGCCCAAGGATTTAAATCTTGCGGTCTATACAAGAAACGTATGCCCATCAGTGACCCTCACGACTCGTGCTTGAGGTGTCATGGGGAGGCGCACCAGTCCAAGCGCTGCAAGGCTTTCAAGCCTAGGACTAGGAAGGAACGTGACTTCTGTTTGAAACAACTACTAATGGAAGTCGCACTCCGTCCCGCAGCACCCGACCGCCAAGCCCTGGGCCCGAGCTCAGTGGGGAGCACCCTGGCGTTGCTCCGCGAACCAGTACCAAGAAAGAACTCTGGTGCTAGAGACCCTCGGTGCCGAAGATCCCCGGCACCGCAGTGCAGTGCGGCGCCCCAGCACCGGTCAACATCCCCGGTGCCCCTTAAGCGCCATAAGAAGGCCGCCATAAGAAGGCGTCATTCAGACACTCAGACAATAACCTACCACCATCGCGAGGACATGCCCGCCTCTTGGGACACATGGCAGCATGCACCTATGTGGTGAGGCATGCCAGGATGAGGCTCAGACCATTCCAGGCGTGGCTCGCTATGGCTTATCACCCGGGTCGGAACAGTCTAGACTCAGTAGTAACAGTACTGTCACGAGTCCTAGACACCCTAGGATGTTGGTTGGACCCTCATATGGTCTGCGAAGGAGTCCCATTCACCACCACTCAACCGTCCATGACCTTAGTAATGGACGCGTCAGACCTCGGTTCAGGGGCACACCTAGGACACTTATAGACATGTGGTCGCAGTCTGAGATCCTGCTCCACATCAATATAAAGGAGCTCAGAGCGGTAAGACTAGCCTGCCAAACTTCCATACAATATTGCGAGGTCACTGCATGGCGGTGCTGACCGACAACACCACCTCCATGTTTTACATCAACAAGCAGGGCGGAGCCCGCTCCTCCCCTCTCTGTCAGGAGGCGAGAGTTTTGTGTAGCCCACTCCATTCATCTGGAGGTGTCATATCTCCCGGGAGCATGCAACGAGCTTGCAAACCACCTCAACAGGTCGTTCCGCAGTCACAAGTGGTCTATCCGGATGGATGTCATCCACTCCATCTTCCAAAGGTGGGGGTTTCCCCAGGTAGACCTGTTCGCCACCAGGAGCAACAGGAAGCGTCCAACGTTTTGCTCCTTCCAAACACACAGTCTGGGATCAATCTCAGATGCGTTCATGATGCACTGGGGGAACCATCTACTGTATGTCTTCCCTCCGATACCACTTGTCCACAAGGGTTCTCCTCAAGATCCGCAGGGACAAGGCAGAGGTAATTCTGCTCACTCCGGCATGACCACGCCAACATTGGTACACCACACTTCTGGAGCTGTCAGCACCCCCATCGTGCTGTCCCCCTTTCCAATCTGATTACGCAGGACCACAGCCACCTGCTTCACCCAGACCTCCAGTCCTTGCACCTGGAAGCTTCATGGTTAAACGAAGGGAGCTCCAGTGTATGGAATCGGTGAGGGAGGTGCTCCTTGGTAGCAGGAAATCTTCCACCAGGGCCACCTACCTGGCCAAATGGAAACGGTTTTCATGCTGGTGTAATCTCAATCGAGTATCTCCACTCCAGGCATCTATACCATTCATCCTGGACTACCTCCTACCTACACCTGAAGCGGCAAGGCCTGGACGGATCGTCTATCAAGGTGCACCTCGCAGCCATCTCAGCATTCCACCCCGGAGAGTGGGGTCGTTCAGTCTTCGCCAATCCTATGGTAGGCCTTTTCCTTAAGGGCCTGGAACACTTATACCCTCAGTCTTGCCCACCGGTACCGACTTGGGACCTCAGTCTGGTCCTAGCTAGGCTTATGGGAGCCCCATTCAAGCCGCTCGCTACATGTTCCCTTCTGTATCTCTGTATCCCTTCTGTAGCCTTTCTGGTTGCAATCACATTGGCCAGGAGGGTATTGGAGCTAAAAGCATTAACCTCTGCCCCCCCTCCCCCCCCCCAGTCTTCCACAAGGACAAGGTACAACTCAGGCCACACCCAGCTTTCCTGCCCAAGGTGGTATCCCAATTCCACCTCAGCCAGGACATTTTTCTACCTGTTTTCTACCCCAAGCCACATGCTAACGCACAGGAGCAGAGGTTCCACTCACTGGATGTGCGGAGGGCGTTAGCGTTCTACATTGAGCGCACGAAGCCTTTCAGGAAGTCAAACCAGCTGTTTGTAGTGGTGGCGGACTGGATGAAGGGACTTCCGGTCTCCTCACAGCGCATCTCTTCCTGGATTACGGACTGTATCCGTACCTGCTATGACCTCGCCGAGGTCCCAGCCCCACCTATAACGGCCCACTCCACAAGGGCTCAGGCCTCTTCCACCGCTTTCCTGGCCCAGGTGCCCATCCAAGAGATCTGCAGAGCAGCTGCCTGGTCCTCGGTGCATACCTTTGCCACTCACTCTGCCATCACACAGCATGCTAGAGACGATGCAGCTCTCGGTAGAGCAGTGCTCCAGTCAGTTATTCCTTAACTCCGAACCCACCCCCCGTGGGAGAGCTTGGGAATCACCTGATTGGAATCGATGTGAACAATCACTTGAAGAAGAAAAGACGGTTACTCACCTTCTTATAACTGTTGTTTTTCAAGATGTGTTGTTCACGTCCATTCCTAACCCACCCTCCTTCCCCTCTGTCGGAGTAGCCGGCAAGAAGGAACCGAAGGGGGGTCGGGTGGATCATATATTGAGCGCCATGAGGGCGCCACTCCAGGGGGCTCCAAAGCCGACCCAACGGGAGCTGCTAAGGGAAAACGTTTCCAATGACCATGCACGCGGTGCATGCACACCTAATTGGAATGGACGTCAACAACGCCTCTCAAAGAACAACGGTTACAGGAAGGTGAGTAACCATCTTTGTGTGAGTGTGTGTGTGTGTGTGTGTGTGTTCGTTCATTAGAAGATTGGAAATCTGAATTCTTCCTAAATGCAGCAGAACTAGGTGCTTCCCCCAGGTAGTTGTTAGCTATAGGGTCACACCTGCATTGCCACTGGAATCTCTGAGCACATGGCCCTACCCCTTCTCCCGTCAATGCCTGTGTGATACAGGGCCATTTTTAAATTCACAGCATCCCATTGCCATAGCAGCAGGAGCACACTTCTACCCTCCACAGGCATTGCACAGACAGCTCTTATCTGACCAGGTCCAAACCAGAGACAAAGTAAATGGCATGCTCTCTTGCACATTTCCTTTAGAATGGATGTTTCAGAAGCTTATTTTTGCCCTTTCATTTAGGAGGGCACTGTCCTCCGAAGCTGTATTTACAGGCAGGAGCTGGCACTTATTCTGATTGTTTGTGAAAAATGGTTTGCTCCTTTGCTCATTTTGAATCTCACACTTAATACACTGCCTTGTTGGAGCTAAGGCCTGGTCTACACTAGAAAATTAGGTCATCTTAACTATGTCGCTCAGGGGTGTGAAAAATTCACACCACTGAGCAGTTTAGTTAAACCAAACTAATCCCCAGCGTAGACAGTGCTAGATAGATGCAAGAATTCTAGCTATCACCTCTTGGCGGCACAGCTGTGCCACCGTAGCTTTTCAAGTGTCAGCAAGCCCTAAGAAGGGAACCAAAGCCAAGAGTTTCCTCACCTCTGCATAGTGTGAGGTTAGTTGCATCCCCAGAAGAGAAAAGAAGCTACCTACAGCCATTAGATAAGCAAGATCCCTTTGGACGTGGAGCAGATGTCACCCTAGTGATGGGATTTCACAGAGATTAAGTAGCTATCACTCTTCAGAGCTGAAGGGGGAAACAACAAACAAAAGACCTTAAGGGAAAGAGTGGGCTGAGACCCCATTATGAAGCTAGGACACTGCCTCAGCTCCACCTTCCTACAGCTGTTCAGAGGATTTCCTTTCTTTTTAGCTAGAGCTTCCCCTGTCCTGTCACCAACAACCATTTTATTAATATCCCAAGCAGGACAAGGTCTCGGTCTTTGTTTCCTCCTTCTATGTGGATGACTTACGAAGAGAGAGACTGACTAGAGAGGCGACATTGCTTAGTGGTCTGCTCCTGGGATGAGGAGCCAGGTGCTCCTGAGTTTTAATCTGAGCTCTGCAGCTGGCACACTGTGTGCCTTTTATTGAGCTGACTCAGCAGTCCGTCCATTTTCAGGAAATCATTTCTGCACATGCCTAAAAGTTAAGTATGCGCTACTTTCTTCTCTGTTTAAAATGGGGGTAATTATTTTTACCTACCTTCTGAGGGAGCTGGGATCGTTCATTAGCTAGACAGAGTTGTCCTTGTGTCCCATACTTTGGTTTCATTGTTCCCTGTGTAGTTGCCTGTCAGTAAACAATATTAATATATTTAAGTGTTTGTACACTGCTTTGAGGATGTAAAGTACAAAATGTTATTAGTTATTATATTTCCAGTCATCTTTGCCAAATCTCTTTGTAGCATGTGTGAAATGTGATATTCAGGAGAGACTGCTTAGCCCAGCTCTGCTTCCTGGGGCAGCTGATGTCACAGTGAGAACAGATGATGTCAACACACCGTACCAGATGGCAGCCTGTCCAGCTACAACACTGTATAAACTCAGAGTCATAAAGTACGTAATGCACAAAACCCTTTCTGCGAGAGGTGCAGAGAGTTTGTTTAAACAACGAGGAGTCCTTGTTTTTGCTGACACAGACTTAACACGGCTACCACTCTGAAATCTGTCACCATGCAAGAGTTTGTTTAGTTTCTCACCTTTATGCACACCACAGGATGTCAGCTATTGGGGAATTAATGTTACACTGAAACCTCATTAGCGTGTCACTCAGCAGGGGTATGAGGAGTAGAGTTCTAAAGGCAAGAAACAGGTTCTGACATTACCAGACTGTATCTCTGCATATCTGTCTGGGAACACCATCCTACTAGCTACCTTCTGCTGACTATCACATCTGCTCAGAGCTGAAGCAAGGTCACAGAGCAGTGATGGTGCATCCTTCAGCAACCCTGCTGACAGGGACTGTTAGTGAGAAACCCCACAGATTAAAAACAACGAGGAGTACTTGTGGCACTTTAGAAACTAACAAATTTATTTGGGCACGCAAGCTTATTCCCAAATACATTTGTTAGTCTCTAAGGTGCCACAAGTACTCCTCTTTGTTTTTGCTGATACAGACTAACACGGCTACCACTCTGAAACTTCCCACAGATTAAGTGAATGGAACAATCATCTCCCTGGGATGCGAGATGCAACCAACTGCACAGCATGACACCATCCACAGCAGTATCAGGATGCTTCTGCACTGTCACTGGGTGGTGTTGTAAAAACCCAAGTGTTCATTGCACCACAAGACATGCCAGGTAGCACATAGCCCAGCTTTCAGAACAATAGAAATCCCAAGCATAGCCACAGTCCAGCAGGAGTTAAAGCCCAGAGAGATAAGGCTGTCCAAGCCCCTACCTGCACTCCCCACAGATCCTGCCTCCCAGTGCCACACTCAGGCATGCCCCCTCACCTCCTTCTCCCTGCTGTCTTCCCTATCCTTACCTGAGTGAGGAGTTTGTATTTTAAAGTCCCCAGACTCCTCCCCTCTCCTAGCAGGCTTTGCCATGAAGGGAGACAGCCAGGCCCTCCCTTCCCCCACTCTGACAGGAGCCTCACATGGCTCACTCCTACTGTGCCCCATGCCCTGAATCCAGCCTTCAGGTAAGAGGTAATACTGCCCGAGATCTGCTCCCATTCCCTGAAATCTGGCTTTCTGGTACTGAGGAAAGGGGAGCTCTGAGCCCCAATCGTGGGATTCTACATCATAAATAGGGAATAGGAGTGTAGATTACTATTGAGCTCTGATTTGTTCTTCAGAGGCCTTTTCCTCACTCCCCAGCACAGGGGCAGCTCTATGTATTTTGCCGCCCCAAGCACGGCAGTCAGGTGGCTTTTGGCGGCGTGCCTGCGGGAGGTCTGCCGGTGCCACTCCTTTGGTGTCCCCGCCACCAAATTGCCGCCAAATCTGCGGGACCGGCGGACCTCCCGCAGGCATACTGCCACCCTCACAGCGGCCCAGAGGCCGCCCCCGCGGCTTGCCACCCCAGGCACACACTTGCTGCGCTGGTGCCACCCCTGCCCCAGCAACAGCTTGTCCTGTCACACATGGCATGGGAAAACTGAATCCCAGGAGAAAAGCTGGGAGACAAAAAACCACAGAAGGAAAGAGATGCAAGAAACAACAGGAAGATGGGCTATTTGTACAAAGCCATGTCGCCAGATGTCCCATCTCTGGCTTCTCCCTCCCATCCCAGAGTTTAACTCACGCTGTTCATTTACCTGCATTGAAAAGACAGAGTCACGTTATGAGCAATCTTGTCACGCACTGTTAGGTTACGGACTGATTAGGCTGAAGCCAAATGCTTTTTGAGGGCCAGAGCTCCCCCTAGTGACTAGAGCTTAGCAAATGACGATGCTGTGACATCATTCTGCAAAGGAAAAATTAGCAATTAGCATAGTAGGACACCAGACTTGCAGATACTTGAGGCAGTTATTCCACCACCAGGTACAATAGCAAGAAAAGCTCCCAGCTGTAAATGTAGTACAGATACTTTGTCAGGCTTGCCAGGTCGGAATCATGGCCCCCAGCCCCTGTTGCGAATGAGTTAGTAGCTGGTCCCACATACAGTTTGGTCCTGTACAGTCCAGTGCCTGTGTGACATGGTGATGGGAAAGCTACAAATATCTGAATAAGGCGGTGCTATTTTTCTCACACCTCCAAGTCAAACTTACGCTTCTCCTTCCCATCAGGCAGTTGTTCCAGTAATAATTATTAATAACGATAATAATAGAGACAGGCTCTCTAGTTCTTTTCTGTGGCTTGTGCATAGAAGGGATTTTATTTAATTAATGAACAGCTTTGTATGCAATGATTTTACAATCCCTCCCAGTCACCTTTGTATAAATTTGTGATTATACCAAAGATTAGTTAAAAAAACACTTAGAACATGTATACAACTGTACATGTTCAAAGCACCTACACATATTGACTAAACAACCCTTTCCAAACGCCAGTGAGGCTACAGAGGGAACACTTCAGACACCACTAAAAAGCAGCAACCTCTGGGGTGAGATACAGCAGCTGTTTAACAGCACACAACATCAGAGTTTAGGATGGAAAGTGAAGGAGAATCATGATCCAATTGAAATCATTTAGGAAAGAATGTCATTGCCTGAGCTGGGATGTGACTGGGACACATGAGCGGTTAGTATTTACAGCTCATACAAAAGAAGGCACCATCAGTCACACAGTGTGGGGTACTCGATTCTGTGCTGACCAGACAGAATAGCAAACCCTGCCTTCGTGCAGCAGCTCAGATTTACTCCGAGCTCTCCCAGCAAAGTAGTGAGCAGACCCAGCAGGATGGCAGGATCACAGCAGATGGTGGTATGGCTGCTGGCACCAAGGGCTGGGGGTTGGATTCCCCCACCCACCCCTAGTAGTGTGTTTAGGGCACTGGGTATGGGTTGGGTCCCCTCCAGGAAGGTGAGTGTTTAGGTCACTGGCACCAGGTGTGGGCTGAATCTCCTTCCCCGGGACGTGAGTGTTTTAGGGCACTGACACCGGGTGTGGGTTGGATACCCCCACCTCCAGTGAGTGTTTAGGCCATTGGCACCAGGCGTGGGTGGGATCCCAGACCCTGCACCACCACCACACCCCGGGAGTAAGTGTTTAACAGTCAGTTTATTTTGCTATGGGTTGAGCACAGACAGTCTTCACCAGGTTGCCCTTTGTTTTCGCAGGGCTCTGAAGGCTGAAGGGGTTTGTGAGTCAGCGCTGTTTGGGCTTCCCTTCATCATTAAACCTACGAGTTGTTGGCAGCTGGATTGGGATGAGCTGGAGATGAACCAGCACAACTTCCATGCTCTGTGTCACAGCTTGCTGGTGAGTGCATGCAAGCTGCGGTCTGCATGGGATCTGTGACTGGGGCAAAGGCAGGCATCAGTCTGGGGGGAGAGAGTCCAGCCTGCTTCAGGAGAGTTGTCCCAAGGACCTGCAGCTTCTGTGTTTAGTCCACAGCTGTGCCTGTGAGTTCTTCCAGCAGATGCACTGGAGCTATTCTACAGCAGATGGCCAGAGATAGAGGGCTCTTCAGCCTAGCAGACGCAGGTATCACAAGTGCCAATGGCTGGAAGCTGAAGATGACAAATCCAGACTTGAAATAAGACACACATTTTTAACAGGGGGTGTAATTTAAGGAAGGGGGGGAAAGTGATCCAGGCACCTGTTATTGTGACCTCAATAGTATGCAAGGTTTTAGAACAAATTTTGAAGGAAAGAATATTTAAAGACATGGAGGTAAATGGAAAATAGGATGAAATGCAGCACGAGTTTACCAAAAATAGATCATGCCAGACTAACCTGATATCTTTCTTTGATAAGATAACTGATTTCTTAGACAAGAGAAATGCAGTAGATCTAATCTATCTGAACTTCAGAAAACCATTTGATACAGTGCCACATGAGAAATTATTAGTTAAGGTAGAGATGACAGTAAGGAGTACAGGAATTGTAAGGTGGGCAAGAAGCTGTCGGAAAGGGAAATGACTACAGGCTGGAGGGACATTACTAGTGGAGTTCCTCAAGGACTGGACTTGGGACCGAAGCTGATGTAATATTTTCATTAATGAGATCGGCACAATAAGCAGGAGCGTACTAATGAACCATAGAAATGTATGGCTGGAAGGGACCTACAGAGGACCTACAGAAGTAATCAAATCCAGCCCATTTTACAGAGATAGGACCGAGTAAACCTAGACCAGCGTTTCTCAAATGCAGATACCGTGGCTGCATGTGGTCACCAGGAACTTTTCTTGCAGCCACAGCCTCCTGGGCTGTGATTGGGGGGTGGAGGGACAAAGTAGCGGCACCTCCCCATCCCTGTTGCTCCTGGATGCACCGGCTCGGTGTTGGTTGCTGGGGCCGCCAGCAGGGGTTGGGCCCTGCCCCCCTCTGGAGACAGCTGGGGCAGAACACTGGAGGAGCAGGCAGCAGGTGAGTTCCCCACCTTCCCATGGGTGGTGGGGCTCAAGTTTTGGGCTTCTGGGGTGGCAGGGCAGAAGGCTCTGTCCACAGGACTTCAAGCTCCAGCCCCTCACTGCCTCCCCTAGCCCCCCACTATCCCCTCCCATCGCCCCTGGCCCCCACTACCTCCCCCGACCCCCCCATCCAGGGCTTAATTTGTCCCCAGGCTTTCCTGGGCTGGGTAAGTCTGCTGTGAAAAGTGATACTTTTATGTTTGTTAACATCACTTTTCATAGACTAGATTTTAAGGCCAGAAGGTACCATTGTGATCATCTAGGCTGATCTCCTGTATAACTCAGGCCATAGACCTTCCTTAAAATAATTCCTAGAGCAAATCTTTTAGAAAAACATCCAATCTTGATGGAAAAGATGGGGGAGAATCCACCACAATCCTTGGTAGATTGTTCCAGTGGTTAATTACTCTCACCATTAAAAATTTACACCTTATTTCCAGTCTGAATTTGTCTAGCTTCAACTTTCAGCCATTGAATCGTGTCATACCTTTGTCTTCTAGGTTTAAGAGCCCGTTATTAAATATTTGTTCCCCATGTAGGTACTTGTAGACTGTGATCAAGTCACCCCTTAACCTTCTCTTTGTTAAGCTAAATAGATTGATCACTACAAGGCATGTTTTCTAATCCGTTCATCATTCTTGTGGCTCTTCTCTGAACCTTCTCTCATTTATCAACATCCTTCTTCAATTGTGGACACCAGAACTGGAAACAATATTACATCAGTGGTTGCATCAGTGCCATATACTGAAGTAAAATAACCTCTCTACTCCTACTCAAGTTTCTGCTGTTTATGCATCCCATATTGAATAGTACTGGACCCAGGACTGACCTCTGTGGGAACCCACTAGATACAGCCTTCCTGTTTGACAGCAAACCACTGATAACTGCTCTTTGGGTATGGTCTTTCTATTAGCTGTGCACGTATCCTATAGTAATTCATCTACACCGCATTTCCCTAGTCTGCTTATGAGAATGTCATGTGGGACTGTGTCAAAAGCCTCACTGAAATGAAGATCTATCGCATCTACTGCTTCCCCCATCCACTGTGCCTAGTGAACTTTGATGATGACACGAAGTTGGGAGGCATTGTCAACACAGAGCAGGACTGGAACATCGTTTAGGAAGAAATGGATGACCTTGAGAACTGGAGTAATAGAAATGGGATTAAATGTAATGATGCACTTAGGGACTAGTAGGAATTTCTGCTATAAGATGGGAACTGATCAGCTGGAAATAACAGAGGAGGAGAAAGACTTGGGTGCATTAGTCGATCATAAGAGATGGACGGCAGGAGAGAGATCACTTGATCATCACCTGTTAGGTTCACTCCCTCTGGGGCACCTGGCATTGGCCACTGTCGGTAGACAGATACTGGGCTAGATGGACCTTTGGTCTGACCCAGTACGGCCGTTCTTATGTTCTATGTTCTTATGGTATGTTCTTATAAGACGACTATGAGCCACCAATGTGATGCAGCCATGAAAAAAGGCAAAGGGAACTCCTAGGATATATGAGGTGAGGTATTTCCAGTAGAGATAGGGAAACATTAATCCCATTGTACAAAGCACTGGTAAAACCTCATCCAGAATACTGTGTACAGTTCTGGTCATGCATGTTCAAAAAGATTAAATCAAAGTGCAGCATGTGCAGAGAAGAGCTAGTAGGATGTGTAGGGGAATGGTGGGCTATTTTGTGAGAGAAGACTAAAACAGCTTGCCTTGTACAGTCTAGCAAAATGAAGCCTGAGAAGGGAAATGACTGCTCTCTATAAATCCATCAGGGAGTTAACTGCAGAGAGGGAAAAGAGCTATTGAAGCTAAAGGACAGTGTTAGCAAAGAATAAATGGGGATAGACTGGCTGTGAGTAAATTTAGGATGGAAATTAGAAGATTTCTAACCCTCAGAGGAGGGAGGTTCTGGAACCATCTCCCAGTANTGTTCTTATGTTATGTTCTTATAAGACGACGATGAGCCACCAATGTGATGCAGCCATGAAAAAAGGCAAAGGGAACTCCTAGGATATATGAGGTGAGGTATTTCCAGTAGAGATAGGGAAACATTAATCCCATTGTACAAAGCACTGGTAAAACCTCATCCAGAATACTGTGTACAGTTCTGGTCATGCATGTTCAAAAAGATTAAATCAAAGTGCAGCATGTGCAGAGAAGAGCTAGTAGGATGTGTAGGGGAATGGTGGGCTATTTTGTGAGAGAAGACTAAAACAGCTTGCCTTGTACAGTCTAGCAAAATGAAGCCTGAGAAGGGAAATGACTGCTCTCTATAAATCCATCAGGGAGTTAACTGCAGAGAGGGAAAAGAGCTATTGAAGCTAAAGGACAGTGTTAGCAAAGAATAAATGGGGATAGACTGGCTGTGAGTAAATTTAGGATGGAAATTAGAAGATTTCTAACCCTCAGAGGAGGGAGGTTCTGGAACCATCTCCCAGTAGGAGTAGTGGGGACAAGAAACCAAACTGGTTTTAAGATGGATCTTGATAAGTTTATAAAACAGACTGTATGATGTGGCTTCCTGACTTCAGTGCCCCAGGGGGTCCCTTTCACTCCTATGTTCTCAATTAACCACTGGAACATAAGAACAGCCACACTGGGTCAGACCAAAGGTCCATCTAGCACTGTCTCCCAGCAGTGGCCAATGCCAGGTGTTTCAGAGGGAATGAACAGAACCAGGGGTGGCAGGTTTGTATAATTTTTGGTGGTGCCCAGAATGGGNGTTTGGGGTGCAAGCTCTGGGAAAGAGTTTGGGTGCAGGAGGGGTGTGGGCTCTGGAATGGAGTTTGGGTGCAGGATGGGGCTTGGGGTGCAGCCTCTGGGAGGGAGTTTGGGTGCTGGGTGCAGGCTCTGGGCTGGGGCAGGGGGTGGGGGGGCAGGAAGGGGTGTGGGCTCTGGGATGGGGGTTGGGTGCAGGATGGGGTTTGGGGTGCAGGCTCTGGGAGGGAGTTTGGGTGCTGGGTGCGGGCTCTGGGCTGGGACAGGGGTTGGGGTGCAGGAGGGGGTGCGGGAGGAGGTTTGGGGTGCTGGGTGCAGGCTCTGGGCTGTGACAGAGGGTTGAGGTGTGGGAGGGGGTGCAGGGCATGGGGCTGGGCCGGGGATGAGTTTGGGGTGCAGCAGGCAGGCTGCTCCAGAGCTGGGGTGGGGGGCCAGAGAGGACGCCCCCCAGCCCTCTCCCCGCTGGCAGCAGCGAGCTCCGGGGGAGGGGATGGCCCTCCCCAGGCCCCCCAGCATGACACTCACCCAAGCCCCACCAGGCTGATGCTCAGGAGGTCCAGCCAGGATAAGCCCCCCCCCTCCCCTCGGAGTTGCCTGCCAAGGGGGGAGGGAGGGGCTGCCATGCACTTCCTCCCCTCCTCTCTCCACAGGCGCAGCAGATGCCTCAGCCTGCACGCGGCACTGCTCCCTTGCAGCCGTCAGCGGCTGGCGAGGGAGTGCAGCGCGGAGCTGCAGGGGCAGCTGCCCGCTGCCCAGGGCAGGCAGGGACGCTCTGGGGAGGTGTGCAGGGGTGGCAGCGGGGCCCGGGGAGAGACCTCACCCCGAACATTGGTGGAGCCGGGCCCCCCGGACCCTGAATTTGCTGGAGCCCAGGCACCATGGGCCCATACAATTCGCTGCCCCTGAGCGGAACAGGTAATCATCAAGTGATCCATCCCATCGCCCATTCCCAGCTTACCAATGGCTGCAGTAGATTCTCCATCACTGGAAACTTTCAATCCAGGTTGGATGTTTTTCTAAAAGATCTGCCTAGTTCACCCAGGAACTAATTCAGGGAAATCCTTTGGTCTGTGCTATGCAGGAGGTCAGACTAGATGATGAAAGTTGTCTCCTCTGGCCTTGGAATCTATGAATGAAGCAGTAAAAATCAGCGTTCCGGATCCCAGCCTGGGGAGCAGGGTCTCTCTGATCCAGTTGCTATACAATTCAACAGCAGGGCTATTTTCAACAGTCAGTCTGGGTGATGGAGCCTGTTACACCCTGGCCCGGTACCACTCTGTATGGTCACCAGGTCGTGGGTGGACGCAATCACTTGGTCCCATATGCTTCTAAGCCAGTTGGGTCAGGACAGAGTCTAACCTCTGTTACTAGCTCCGTGACTGTACAGCACATTCCTGGGCTCAGACCTCTTGTCCGAGACCCTCCTTTGGGACACGGGGCATCACTGCCCACTCGCCCTAGACCATTAAAACAGTGTCGGGAACCAGCCAAGCCCTCCCACTTGCTTACACACACTTCCCTGGAGCGTCACTCAGGCTGTGGTGACGCCGGGCTTCTATTTTAACCCCTGCAGAAACAGCGCGGCAGGAAAGCGAGGAACACAGGCTTAGTAAAGGGATTTCTTGACCACAGAAACTTTACTCTGAAAGTCCTCAAGAGTTACAGATCTTTGGAAACAAAACAAAAGTCCTGAGACACCCCTTCTCCTGCTCTCAGCTCACCCCTGAGTCTGGAGTTCATCCCTTCTGCCCTCTCTCTCCTTCCCCCCTTCTTACCTGTGGTGATGGCCAGCCCCCCTGCCCAGAGCAGAACCCCCTCTCACGTAGCCTGTTCCATTGCCATGTGCACCATGGGGATGCTCCAGCCTCTCCCGCAGTACTTGGCCCAGATGTACCAATGTTCCATTGGTTCTTAGGGGTGGGGCTGCAGCTGAGCAACACAGTCATCAGTGGCTCCAGATTGCAGCCCTGTTGGCTTCTCTGTAATAGTCCTTCAAGGCAATGGCAAGCCCCTTCCAGAAAGGGTGCTGTCTCAAAAGCAATGCAATAAGTTGCACTCAGGCAACTTTAGACTTGAGTTCAGCACCTAACACAAAATGGAGTTCATAATCTGACACAGATCTATCCGACTGCTACAGAGCCCCTCAGCCCCTGCAATGAGCTGGTGCTGAGGGAAGCTGCCAACCCTGCCCTGGTTTCACTGATAGCATTGCTTCTGGCTTTTGATTTTAGAAAAGGGACTGGATGCTTTTGGCCAAACGTGAGCCACAGAGTGTGGGTCCAAGCTGGAGCATCACAGTGAATTCCTACTATGTCATCATCCCCTCTGAGTCCTTCACGCTGCTCGTCAAAGCCATTGCAGTCAGAGAACTCCTGTTGCCATGCAACATCCCAGCCCTCCCTGCTGACCTTCCAGAGACAGCACTCCGCACCATAGAGGCAAGTGACGAATGGCTGTACACAAGTTTAGATAACAAGAGGCAGTGCAGGTTCTGCACGTACAGGATACCAGCTCACTAGCAGGGAATGGTACATCCAGACACAGACATGTCACCTATGTGCAAGATGTGCTGGGGGCGCCCTATCCCTCCATTGGCTTGGAGTGCAAGGTCCTCACACCCTCTCACTTGCATTGCAGGTGCAGGCCTATTGACATGAATAGGATTAGCATAAATAAGTCATTCCCCCCATACTCTTCCTCCCCTCATGGGTTCAGGCTCTTGTATTTCCCCAATACATGTCCTGAAGCAGAGCTTTGCTTGTATTCCTGCTCTGCTTCAGGTGCATGGAATAGCTGGGAAACCCAGGGCCCTGCTCTTGGGGCCTCGCAGGTGAGCGAAGGAGGAAATGGTCGTTTTGGTTAGTTGCAGCTAGGAGCATCCAGGGCCTTCAGCAGGATTTAGAAAGGCAGCCAGTCTGAGCAGCAGAACTTTTCCAGACCAGTGGAGAAGCCCTGTCTGAAAACTGTGAAGACCTGTGTATGAGAGGAGACAGACTGAGAGGCCTGTGTCTGCACACCTGTGTATGAAGGGGAGACAGACGGAGAGGCCAGTGTCTGAATACCCATGTGTGAGGGGGAATAGATAGAGAGGCCTGTGCCTGAACCCCTGTGTGCATGAGGGGAGACAGCCAGAGAGGCCTGTATCTGCACACCCGTGTGTGAGGGCAGCGAGAAGGAAAGGCCAGTGTCTGAACACCTGTATGTGAGGGGAGCAGGAGGGGTCTTTGTCTGAACACCCATGTTATGAGGTGAGACAGATGGAGAGGACTGTGCCTGAACACCTGCGTGCATGAGGGGAGCCGGAGAGGCCTGTATCTGAACACCCGTGAGTGAGGGATCCAGAAAGGCTTGTGTCTGATAGAGTGACCAGGAGACTGGTTTTCAACCGAAACACCCGGTCAAAAAGCAGTTGACTGTCCGGTTGGTGGCTCCCTGCTAGCCTCAGCGTGGCTCCTGGCAAGCCGCCAGCATGTTCCCCCATGGCCAACGGGAGCTGCAGGGGCAGTGCCTGCGGACGGGGCAGCGCGCGGAGTCTCCTGTCCACGCCTCCATGTAGGAGCCAGAGGGGGGACATACCGCTGCTTCCAGGGGCTACCTGAGATAAGCACCGCCTGGGGCCTGTACCCCTGAGCCCACCCTCCCCCACATCCCAACACCCCTGCCCTGATTCCCCTCCCACCCGCCGCACCCCTCGATCCCAACTCAGCGCACCCTCCTGCATCCCAAACTCATCCCCAGCCCCACCCCAGAGCCCACACCCCCATCCAGAGTCTTCACCCCCACCCCCATGCCCTAACCCCCTGCCCCAGCTCTGATCACCCTCCTGCCCTCTGAATCCCTTGGTCCCAGCCCGGAGCACCCTCCTACACCCCATACCCCTCATCCCGAGCCCCAGCCAGAATCTGCACCCCCAGATAGAGCCCTCACACACTCCCTGCACCTTAACCCCCTTCCCCAGCCCTGAGCCCCCTCCCATGCTCCGAACCCCTTAGCCCCATCCCAGAACCCCCTCCTGCACCCCAAATCCTTCATCCCCAGCCCCACATCAGAGCCCATACCCCCAGCTGGAGCCCTGACCCCCCCCCCGCACCCCAACCCCATGCCCCAGGCCAGAGCCCCGTTCCACACCCTGAACCCCTTATTTCTGGCCCCACCCCAGAACTCGCACCCCCAGTCCAGAGCCCGTACATCCTCCCACACCCCAACCCCCTGCTTCAGCCCAGAGCCCCCTCCCATACTCCGAACCTCTCAGCTCCACACCCCAGCCCGGAGCCCTCTCCTGCACCCAAACCCCTCATCCCTGGCCCCACCCCAAAGCCCGCACCCCCAGCCGGCGCCCGCCCGATGAAAATGAGCAAGTGAGTGAAGGTGGGGAGAGCGAGCAACAGAGGGAGAGGGGGATAGAGTGAGCAGGGGGTGGGGCCTCAGAGAAGGGGCAGGGCATGGGCGGGGCCTCAGAGGTCAAGGGTGTTCAGTTTTGTGCAAATAGAAAGTTGGCAAGTGGCAACCCTAGTGTGTGCACACCCTCGTGTGAGGGGAGCCGGAGAGGCCAGTGTCCGAAACACCCGTGTGTGAGGGGAGCCGGAGAGGCCTTTATCTGAACACCTGTGTGTGAGGGGAGACAGATGGAGATGTCTATGCCTGAACACCTGTGTGTGTGTGTGTGTGAGGCGTGACAGACGGAGAGGCCTGTGTCTGAACTCCTGTGTATCATGCTTGCTCAGGGACAGCAGGCATGGTTACCAGGCCCAAAGGCAGAGAGAGACACGCTCACAGGGGAAGTGACATCTGGCTCATTCTAAGTACAAGCCGCTATCCATGTGGGGCGAGGGAAGGCCCAGATAAGGATCAGGCCCTGCACAATTTCCATCAGCTACTGTGGGGGACCTATTGGTTCCCTCTCTGCCCTGAATGACTGGAAGGAGTGCATGTCATTTAAGCAGGGAAGGAAGTACAGAATGGAGGTACAAATCCTCACATCCGTTTTCTGCCACCTCAGAGCAGGAAGCTGGATGCTGGGCACTCACGTGGTACCAGCTGGGACCTGTGTGTCACTTCTCTCTGAACAGAGCGCCTTGAACAGTCTGGAAGTGGAACCTAGATACAACCCCCTCCATGTGAAAAGCAACCTCTACAAATACCTGGTGAGCGGGTTCTCCAGACCCCAGTACCGGCAGCAGGCCCAGCCCAAGGAGCATCGCCCAGGAGAGCGGCATCACTCCAGACAGGTACAGGTCTTGCCTGCTGGTTGGCTTGGGGAAACCCTACTCTGCCTGAGCACTGAGCAAGCAGCTGAGGTGCTGAAGGCTCTGAGCAGGCATGATGCTGGGAGGGAGGTGGAAACAGGCAGAGGATGTCCCCTCATTGTGCGCAGGCCCGCCTGCTGCTTTGGGGTGATACGCGGGCCCCTCAGTCAGCTCTCACAGGTGCAGTAAGCACATGCTCACAATAGCTTGTGACTAAGGAGTGCGGCAGCTTCCCCTCCGCCAGTGGTTCTCAAACTTTTGTACTGGTGACCCCTTTCACATAGCAAGCCTCTGAGTGCGACCCCCCTTATAAATTAAAAACATTTTTTTATATATTTAACACCATTATAAATGCTGGAGGCAAAGCGGGGTTTGGGGTAGAGGCTGACAGCTCACGACCCCCATGTAATAACCTCACGACCCCCTGAGGGGTCCCGACCCCCAGTTTGAGAACCCCTGCCCTACGCCCTCTGGAGACAGTACTCACTGTGTGTTCCTGCATTACAGCACCAGAGCAAAGCCAAGGCCATGGTAGCTCCCCTTCCTCTGGCTCCCCCGCCACCCAAAGCATTCAGATCATCTGCTGCAAGGAAGGACGCCTGTGAGCTCTCTCTCTTCTCCGATGAAGACAGTGAATTCCTGGGGGGCATCTAATGACAAGGGCCTCTCTCTATTACAAGCCCAAGTGTTGTGAGACCCCCCCACACACACGCCGTCCTACCCCGGCGCACACACACAGCAGTCCCCACGCACACGTTCATGTCACTAGGCACTCGCAGCTCAGCCTCTTGCTGGCCCCAGTGCTTGCCAAGCACCACATGTGCCAGCACAGGACAAGGTCAGGCAAGTGCTGGGCCTGCTTGGCCTTGCTGTGAAAGGCGCTTCCCACCGTTCATTCTCTTGTTGTTCTACAGTTTTGTTAGTTGCCGAGACAGTCCCCAGGGAGCCTGCTCCCCAGGGGCCCCCTCTCTTGCCATGACACCCATTGCTACCCCACACAGCGCCTCCCATTCATGTCAGTGCAGCACACCACGTGGCCTCATAGGATGGGTTCTGAGAACAAGCATGCACATGCTGGCATAATCCCAAAGCCCAAGGACCAGGATTTGCATGCTAATGCGGGGAAGAGATCTTGGGGAGAGCGGGGAGCACAGGGCTCCATGCAAGGGCCTTGGCGCATGCAGAGGAGCTAGCCAGAGGCAGCTCGGGGGCTACTCCGAGCAGCTGTTGCCCTGCCCGAGCAGGCTCCTTGAGCTGCCTGAATGAACAGCGGTGGTGAAACGGGTAACAGGTTTTATCTGAGGTCCCCTGAGTCCCAGGGCAGCCCCACACCTCCCCCAGTGGCACACAGCCAATTGCAGGTTACCCAACACACCACCATGATCAGAAGCACTGGCCCGTGTCTTACACCACAGTCAGCAGCAGAGACTGGTGGTGCCCTGGGCTATAACCCCTGCTCCCAGGCCACTCCAGCTGGGAAAGATCCTTCTCTCTGTGCCCCTCTGAGTCGGCTGGGGCTGGGCTGCAGATGGACAGTGATGGAACCACAGCCTACTGGTAGTCACCTCCCTGCACAGAATTCTGGCTCTGGGACCAAAGGGATGGCGTGGGATTTCCCCGAGACCATCTCCCCAATACACAACTAGGGGCTAGGTCCACCAGAATTTCAGCTCAGGTGCTAGTTAGCAGACCCTGCAAAAGCAGATGCTGGGGAGAGAGTAACTCCCTGGCCTAGCAGGGAGTTGGCCAGAGCTTTGTGTTTATTGGATTTCATGGTAGTTTCCAATTAGGGCATTACTGGGGTTCCTTGCATGCCCTTCTGAGCACCCAGGAGCAGTTAGAGCGCTGTGTACAGGCCAGAGCAAGTCTGAGCCTCCACGCTTTTATGGTTCAACAATAAAATTATTTAGCATAATGACACCTACGTTGCCTGTAGTGGATAATTCACATCTTATAGAGCTTTCCTACCTTCGTCCTTGCTCCCTCATCAGATGGCACCAAGTGAGGGCAGCAGGGTCTGTCCTCAGGCAGCAGGGAGCGCTGCGACCACTAGCCTTTAGAGTTCTGCAGCCAGGTGCCAGCCCAGTAGTGGGCCTTGCTGGCCTCTGTCTCCCTCCCGGCACACGCAGATGCTGCAAGGCCAGTGCGCCTCTGACACAAGCAGACTCTGATGGAATTGCCATTAGCCCGAGCGGTCCTATCACAGGAGCAGCCGGTCCCGTCCCTCGGCAAGCACCAAGCAGCCAGTCCCACCCTGGCTCAGGCTCAGCTGGAAATGAGTGTGTTTCTGGGGCGAGGGTTTGACCTTTTAACAGCCTAAAGCTAAACACAGCAAAGATCAGGCCTGGTTCTCCTGCCGGTGCTGCCTGGCACTGGCTGCAAGAGGCTGTGCCCCACAACCAAAAACCATGGCGAGGATCTCATTGTGTCGCTCCCTTCCGAATGTGAGATAGGGCATGTCCTCCAAGAGCTGCTACCCCCTTCAAATCCTGTGTCGCTGTGACCCTCCCCCTTCAGCTCACTTTGCTACCGCACTTTGTGGCCGGGACCAGCTCCTCTCTGGCTTTCTGCAGCGCTCAGCCCCCCTTGGGTGCTACAGGGCTGGGGCCCAGGCACCAGCTTGTGCGCTAAACTCTGCCTGCCCAGCGCAGACCATGTGACAGCACATGTAGTGAGTGTGAGGGGTGTGAAAATGCCAGCGTGAGAGTCCCGGGGGGCCTGTCGGGGCGGATAGGGGTTGGGGAAGTCAGGGGACAGGGAGCAGGAGGGGTTGGCTGGGGCAGGGGTCCCGGGAGGGGGCAGCCAGGGGACAAGGAGCAGGGGGGGTTGGATGGGTCAGGAGTTCTGAGGGGGGCAGTCAGGGGGCAGGAAGTGGGAGGGGGCGGATAGGGGGTGGGGGACCCTCAGGCCAAAAAGTTTGCACACCCCTGGTCTAGGAGCTCGGGACACCCATTGGGGGAGAGGGGGGACATGCCACCAGCTGTCCAGTGGTCACTTCAGGCAAGCTGCCAAACCCCCAGTAAAGGCACGCTGGGACAAAGCAGTTTCTCCCTGCAGAAGGGTTAGTAAGGAGCAGGCACCACCAAAGGCAGGGGCCCACTGCACATTGTGTAGCCTCAATGCTGCTCCCCTCAAGCTGGGAGTTGCAGTGATCTCTCCAATGACCGTCTTCCTCACCCTGATGCTGTTCTTCGCACAGGGAGTAAGAAGGATTTAGGTTCTGCGCTATACAGGGGGTACCCCAAATCGCTCATCCCAGAGCCCGCACCCCCAGCCAGAGCCCTTACCCCCCACCCCAACCCCCTTCCCCCGCCCGGAGCCCCCTCCCATACTCTAAACCCCTTGGCTCCACCCCCAGCCCAGAGCCTCCTCCTACACCCCAAACCCCTCATCCCTGGCCCCACCCCGGAGCCCACACTCCCAGCCGGAGCCTTCACCCCCTCCCGCATCCCAACCCCCTGAGCCAGCCAGTGAAAATGAGCGAGTGAGGGTGGGGAGAGCGAGTGACGGGTGGGGGGGTGGAGTGAGCGAGGGCGGGGCCTCGGATGAGGGGCGGGGCAAGGGTGTTCACTTTTGTGCAAGTAGAAAGTTAGCAACCCTAATGCTATCAGCAGCAGCTCAGTCTAGCTCTGATTCGCTTCACTAGACCCAGCTAGAGCCCTGAGCACAAGGGGAAGCAGGTGCAGTGCTACTGCGAAGGTCACGGGCCCCTGGGGAGACAACTGCAGCCAGTTGTGGAGGCTGGGTGCTACCGTAACACAGATAAGGAAGCATTAGAAAGTCTGATGTGCTAGGACAAAGTCTGAGTGCATCCAGGCTGCCCACAGTTGAGGCTTCTGAGAAAGTATCCGACACCTGACTACTCATATGATGCTGTGACACGAGGAAAGTGAGTGGAGGAGCTGCCAGCTCCGGGTCATTTCTGCTGCAGAAATAAAAACATAAAACTCACTCTGTAAAACCTGGTGTTAGCCCCTCCTCCCCCTGACACTCCAAGACATGTTCCTCAAGTAAAGCAGCTGGCTACATTCAGCATGACCCTAAGTTCCTTGGTGCAGGGACAGCGTCTCCTTTCTCTCTGCAAACCATCCAGACCACATGTTCAGAGAGAATCATGGCTGCTGGCCCCATGAACAACTGCACCAGTGAGCTGCAAATTTCAAACAGGCTGATAACCTGTTCCAAAGATGCCAAAAAAGTTATTTCTCCCACAGACTGAGCAGAAATTAGTTGAAATGGGAGGAGGCAGAAGCCACTTCCTACCATATTTTAATTTTAACTAGGGCTGAAGTAGCTTTAAATAGAAGACAGGAAACCAGACTACATAAATGCAACCCAGGACCTTTCTCCCAGGCTCGGAGTTTAGCAGAGATCTCCTGAGTGCAGACAGAAGCGGCTCTTACAACCATACAAAGGGAAACCAATGCCTCCTCTAAATGAGCACTGAGACCTCATGGAAAAATCTGCAGAGCAACACTCCTGCCACTGTTATAGAGTCATAGACTCCAAGGTCAGAAGGGACCATTACAATCATCTAGTCCAGTGGCTCTCAAACTTTTCTACTGGTGACCCCTTTCACATAGCAAGCCTCTGAGTGCGACCCCCCCTTATACATTAAAAACACTTTTTTATATATTTAACACCATTATAAATGCTGGAGGCAAAGTGGGGTTTGGGGTGGAGGTTGACAGCTCACGACCCCCAGTTTGAGAACCCCCGATCTAGTCTGACCTCCTGTATAACAGGCCAGAGACCTGACCCAAAATAATGCCTAGAGCAGATCTTTTAGAAAAACAGCCAGTCTCAATGTAAAAATTGTTAGTGATGGAGAATCCACCTCCACCCTTGGTAAATTGTTTCCATGGTTAAATACCCTCACTGTAAAATTACACCTCATTGCCAGGCTGAATTTGTCTAACTTCAACTTCCAGCCATTGGATTGCATTATACATTTCTCTGCTAGATAGAAGAGTCCATTATTAAATATTTATTCCCTGTGTAGATACTTATAGACCGTGATCAAGTCACCCCTTAACCTTCTCTTTGTTAAGCTAAATAGATTGAGTTCCTTGAGTTTTTCACTATGAGAAAGGTGTTCCAATCCTTTAATCATTCTCATGGCTCTTCTCTGAACCCTCTCCAACTTATCAACAGCCTTCTTGAACTGTGGACATCCGAACTGGACACAATATCGCAGCAGCGGTCCCATCAGTGCCAAATACGGAGGTAAAATAACCTCTCTGCTCCCGTTTATGCATTCTAGGCTCACATTAGCTCTTCTGGCCACAGCGCCGCACTGGGAGGTTATGGTCCGCTGATTATCCACGACCCCACATTTTTTTCAGAGTCACTGGTTCCCAGGATAGAGTCCCCCATCCTGTACGTATGGCCTACATTCTTTGTTCCTAGATGTACACATTTACATTTAGCCATATTAAAATACAGTGTTTGCTTGTGCCCAGCTTACCAAGCGAGCCAGCTTGCTGTCCCAGTGACCCGTCCACTCCATTATTTACCACTCCCCCAAGCTTTGCATCATTTTCTCATAACGAAGATGGGACCTGGCCAAAGTACCGCAGGTCCCTGCTGTAACAAAGAGCACAGGTAAAAGGGCCAGCTGTCTCCTCCACTCAGCAGAGTCCAGTGGCTTCCCCCACTCCTTTCTCATCAGCCCACACTGTGCCCAGCTGCTGCACAGCTCCACCACAGCACATGCTCCATAGGAGCACAGAGCAGGACCCAACTCATACTATTCTCCACCCCATCCCTTATGCGGACAATCAGCTTTCTTGGCATCAGCTGCACATTGTGTCAAGGTCATACTGAGCTGCCCAGCGATGCTGGGTCTGTTTGCTGAGCGGATACTGTTAAGTTAGGCCCTGAGAAGGCACATGACGAGTTGATTGAACCCTCCAATGTGCGTTACTTCGTATTAAGCAACCCTGAATCCCAGCTGTGCCTGCCAGCATGCTGCCTTTTCCCCTCCGTCAGTCCCTCAAATTCCTCACGGGCTCCTCTGGGCGCAGCTCCCCTCAATACCTTTGTGCCATCTGCAGATTCACACGTCCCTTTTCCAGCTTGTTAATAAATATCTGAAACCCCAGTCTGCCCCCTGGGGCCCTGCTGTGACCCCTCTGCTCGGATGGAAACGGACCATCGATCCCTGCTCTGTTCTGAGCCTTCTGCTCCAGGGCAGAGCTTCGCCCTCACCCCACAGCGACTGGTTCCTCACCAGCCTCCTGGGAGAGGCTTTGCCAAGGGCCTTTTGAAAGTCTAAATTACAATTTTATAATTCTATTTCATTATCATTTCAACCGCCTTCCCCTGCTGGAAGTCCAACAGCTCTAACTCCCAGGATCCCCCAGTACCTTTTGTGAAGATGGAGCCAATATCTTCTCCTCTCCAGTGCAGCTGTTGCTTTAATAAGACTGCATGGACCTGCACATGCAAATGAGCATGTATGTGCCACTCAATGTCCCAGCGCAAATCTGGCCTCTTTCCTTCGCCCAGGGGTACAGCGCCCCTGGGAGCCCGACACGGCATCTCCCCCCCCTAAGAACAGGCGTGTGACACAGCACCCCGCCTCAAACATGCCACACATACAGATTCTTCAGTTTTAAAATTTAAGATTTTAATATCAAAATAAAATTTTTAGAAAAATATTTTTGGGATGGGGTGCCGGGGTGCACAGCCTGCTATCACTGTGGGCCACAGAGACAGTCTGAAAGGAGCTGAGGAGCATTTCAGCAGCAAAAGGCCCCAGTGGAGAGCCACGTGCCCAGGAATCGCATGATCCCAGAGTCATCGTGCTCAGATATCATGGTGATGGGTGCACTAGAGATGACAGCCCTGCCCTGCCAAAGTGTTACGTGGTAAAGGAGCCAATCACAGCACGTAGGTACCACAGTCAAACGTCTTTCCCCATCACCAACCATAGCGTCCTCCAAGGAAAGTCTCCTGGGAATCACCCAACCTCCTGCTTGGCACAGGAGGAGGAGCAGTCACCAGCTAGCTCACAGGGCAGAGGGTGACAGGCAGTCCAGCACAGTCCCCAGGCCCACCCTGCAGGGACCCAGAGTGGACAGCACCCTGCATGGCTCCTGCCGGATTCTGGGCCCCATGGCCCCCCCCAGAGGAAGGTGCACAGTAGGGGCTGCGGCACAGGAGGTTATATCTCTCCCAGGTCTTCGTAGATGGGCATTAGAGCATTCTCATCCACAGACAGCTCCTGCCCTGGCACCCGCAGGGGCTTCAGCACCTGGCTGTACAGCACCTCGTTGTTGTTGTTGTTGTTGAAGCCAGATCTGACACCTGGTTTGTCGGGAGCGAGGTTCATGCGCCATTTGCTGGGCTCTGGGCTCCTCTCAGCGCCTTTGGGAATGAACACGGATTGGGGCTTGGGGGCAGGGATGGGCTTGGGACCTTTGGGCCCGGCTTTGTGCTGGAAGGCAGGCACTGAGTAGTCGTCAGTTCTGGGATTGTAGGGATACTCATACCCGCCCTCGTCTTCGATGCCCTGCGTGCGCCAGGCTTCGCCTGTTGGCCGCGCCTCATCGTAGATGGAGGTGTTGGCAGGCACTGGGTGTGGGGCCCGCCCCTCGGGCTCATCATAGATGTGCTCTCTGCATCTCAGCAGCCTCGCAGCTTGGCTGTTCCCTGCTGGCTGGACCCGGTCGTACAGGCCTGGGTACAGACAGCCAGGTTTCCTGAGCTTCGCCTCCTCCTGGGCAGGGCCATGACCCATGGCCACACCTCCAGGCTTGCTGTCGATGGGGTCTGAGTACAGCGGGTCCAGCCTGGCTCGGATGCCCTTCACTGCGTCCATGGGCTCTGAGTACAAGCTGGCTGGGTCCTCAGAAGGGAGCCCGGCCCTGGGTACCTTGGGCAGCGGGGAGCGTGGGGGCGTGCTGGGGTGAGCAGGCTTGGGTGGCACCGGGGGCTCTGGGAGAGTGCGAGCCTTCAGCAGGGCTATGGTGTCCCTCTCCTCTGGAGCAGCACTGAGCTTTGCTGCCAGACCAGCTTTGGGCACCGCTGGGCCATCCCCCTCGGCAGGCAGCTCAAGGCTCAGTGAGTCAGCCAGGGCGTTGCGGATCAGCGCCACGCTGGGGCAGTCCAAGTCCAGGGAGTCGCAGCTCTGTCTGTTCTCCTCTACCTGGGCTTTCTGCTCCCGAATGGAGGCCTCCACTAGCCGGAAGATCTCGTTCCCCTGCTTGGTCTCAAATGTGAAGTTCCCAGGCCCAGACTCGCAGCGCCTGCCAGCTTCGAAGGAGAACATCACCTGCCGGGGAGAGGCAGAGGGTCAGTGTCCCAGCGGCCCTGAGCCCATGAATGCTGTAGCCCAGGCTGCAGGCACTTGGGCGAAGGGACAGAGCAGGGCAGATCTCTGGCGTACACAAGAACAGCTCTGGCATCCTTCCCCTGGACTCGCACCCCATTCCTGAACCTCAGCCCAGGCTCTAGGGGCAGGTGAACTGGCGTTTGCTCTCCCTGGGGCTCAGCCATCATACAGAGAAGAGAGCAAGGCCCCTGCCCATAGGGCTGGCAGCCTGGGCAAGTCAGCAGGGCCGGAGCTGCAGCACGGAGCATGCTCTGTGCTTGATTCCCATGAGTAGCAGCACCACAGGTGTTGGGTAGCAGGATCTGGGCACAGAGAGGGGGCAGCCCTGGAGTTGATTCTGTTGCTGATGGGATGCAGCCACAGATAAGAATCAGATGGAGCTGGAGCTGATGTCAGTTTAGGAGTCCTGGGTGCAGGAACAACTGCAGCAAGACTCCTGGCATCTCCTCCCCTCACAACGGCCTGTGGGCATAATTCCTGGCTTCCCCCTACACACCAGTTCCACTCTCCACCCCCAGCTGCAAACCCATCTTCCAACTCACCCCTCCCTGCTGCCCCTAAGAGACACACCACAGCATGCAGGCACCATGAATCAGGCCCTACGTAAATCGCTTTCTCTCTCTCTCTCCCTACATTTATGGTAGCATCCCAGGGGTTTGAATTTCATGGGAGATGCATGGCCTCCCACTGCCCCTAACTGCTGCAATTCTTCCAGCAGCAAGGAGGGAGAAGAATGTATCCCTGCTGAGGCCATGGTTGCTCGTGGGGGGGTTAGTGAGCTGGTCCCATCCCAGAAAGGGGTGAGATGGCAGGCTGGTCCTACCCTGGGGAGTAAGGGGGGGCAGAAGGGTGTGTGTCTGTCTGTCTACATGGAGCCAGCTGCCCAGCCTAGCCGGGAACAGGGTCTGGTTGGCTCCACACTGAGCTCTGGCCCAGGCTGCTGCTACTTCCTGTCTGTCCAACGTGCTGACAACGTACAACAATGAGCCAGCTCAACCCGCAGCAGCCCCCGGCACACCCAGGGGAGACACCGCAGTGCCAACTGGTGAGGAGCTGAGACCAGAGAGCCCTGCCCCAGCAGGGGATTGGAGTGAGAATGGGATCTATGCCTCCTGCCCCGATCCTCTCACTAGGGCAGGGCACCGTCATACCTGCTTGTACTCCAAGCAGCAGATCCACCCTTGCCAGCAAGCACTGCAGTGTCTCCCCTGGGTCTGCCAGGGGGCTCTATGGGGCAGGCCAGGGCGCGTAACTGCTATGCATTGTCAACCCTGTCCCCTGTCTTCTAACAGCCAGTGAGGAAGCAAACCCCCGGGCAGCTACATTAGCCCAATACCATGAATTTTCCAACAGTGCAGAGGCAGAAGTGGGAATCCCTGCTCCGTCTCCCTGCTGTTAGCAAAATTCCCGAACTGGCTAATCTCACAACTTCCCTGCAGTCTGTGAAATCGTGGTTCACACAGGGCCTTAGCCATGAGGTCTCCTGAGTGGACCTTGTGACACTGCACTCCATATTCTTCATAGTGATATTATGATATGATTATAGCATAATTCTGATGTATTTTATGCAAGATAGGTCATGCGAGATATTGAAAAGGTTATGATTTACTGAATATGATCATCCTATTTGTATGGATGTATCATTTTTGTATCTGAAGTTAGGAATATTGTCTATGTATCTTGACAGAACAAGGAGTAATGGTCTCAAGTTGCAGTGGGGGAGGGTTAGATTGGATATTAGGAAAAACTTTTTCACTAGGAGTGTGGTGAAGCACTGGGATGGGTTACCTAGGGAGGTGGTGGAATCTCCTTCCTTAGAGGTTTTTAAGGTCAGGCTTGACAAAGCCCTGGCTGGGATGATTTAGTTGGGATTAGGTCCTGCTTTGAGCAGGGGGTTGGACTAGATACCTCCTGAGGTCCCTTCCAACCCTGATATTCTATGATCTATTACAAATGCGTTTACACATGAGGAACACCCACTAGGCAAGACTGTCAATCTAGATGGCTGGGAAAGGCCCATTCAAGTTAATGAACAATTGGGGAGAACAATAGGCCTTAGAAGGAGTTTATTTCCCGGGTGGGGGGGGGGGAGAGTTGAGTCTTCCTGCAGCCACTACAAATGGCTTCCAAGCAATGGCTGCTGTGGCAGTACAGGGACATGTAACCAGGTCACCTGGTGCTGGACTCCATCTTGGAATACCAGTGTATTTCCACTGACTGGCGTGGGAACCAAGCTTTGAAACAAAGGATTCCCGCCATATGCAAAGGCTATTTAAGGCAGGGGAGTGACATCATCAGGATTCTTCACTGACTCCCCACCCCAAAGAGACTCTTAGAAACACCTGAGGAACAAAGACTGAACTGGGGGGGAGAAGTCCTGGACCCAGGCTGGAGGGGTTTCTAGCCTGCGAGAGGAACACCTGGGGTTTTTAATCTGTAAGCAAGTGCAACTGGCCCCTTAAGAATCTCTGTAGCCTGCTTGAATCATCATTTAGGGTGAGAATTTGCTACTCATATGCAATCTCTATTAAGCTTAGTTTGTGTGTTTTGTTTATTTGCTAGGGAATCTGCTTTGATCTGTTTGCTATCCCTTATAATCACTGAAAATCTACCTTTTGTAGTTAATAAACTTATTTTTGCTTTGTCTTCTAAAATCAGTGTGTGGGAGTCATAACCTGGGGCAGAAGCCTGTTGCATATCCTTCTCCACATTGAGGAAGGGGGCGGATTTCATGAGCTTACACTGTACAGATCTCTGTGCAGCGCAAGACGGTATAATTTTGGGTTTACACTCCAGAAGGGGGAGTGCACTTGAGCAGCTGGGCAGTTCCTTAGCTGAAGCCTCCCCAGGCAGAGCTGACTACAGCGTCTGTATGTACTGCAGCTGGGTATGCCCCTATCTGTATGTGTGCTGGAGCCTGGGAGAGGGCTTAGCAGGCTGGTCACAGCAGTACAGTGTAAAGTGAGCCCAGGCTGGTGAGTCAGGGGGGCTCAGTGGTACCCCAGTTCCAGGTGGCGCCCTGTGGGGAACCCATCACAGACCCCCCACCCCTGCTCCCTCTCTGCAGCACCACTACGGTCTGGGCCAGCTCGGTGCATCCCCTAGCATGCCATGGGAGCAGCACCATTTCCGTCCCACACCAAGAGCTGATCCCCTGCAGGGGGGCCTGGGCAGAGGCAGGACAGGGGGCATCTGCTGAATGAGGTTTTGCAGCTTGGAATCAGCCTATTTCCCCCTGACCACACTCATGCTATGCCATTTCTGTCCCCCAGCCTGGCCCTCTGGCTCACGCCCAGCATCTCTCAGGCTTGGAGGAGAAGCTGCTCAGATGCTTCCGCACAATGTCTCCACTCAGCAGACACTCAGTCTCCAGTTCGCTTCTGGTTGATCCAGTGGAAACAGCAGCAGCACACTTCAGCTACAGGCTACATCACAAGTTCTATAAGCAGCTTCTCTCAGACAACCACTTCCTCCCCACTTGCTCTGGGCGAGCAGGGCCGAGGACACAGCGCCAGGAGCTGCGTGACGCAAGGGGACAGCAGCACGATGGACACAGACACACCACAGTCGCCACAGCCAGGTGGGAGAAGGGTGAGGGGCAGTGACAGTCACAGCATGGGCCCCAGGAGGCAGTAACCCTCCTAGCACGGCCACCCCTCAGCAAATGTTAACCAGGCACCCTGGCTGCTGCTGGCCCCTGCGCCTTCCTGTCAGGCTGCACATGGAGTGCCGCACCAGGTCAGGCCTTGGCACTTCAGCATGCCAACCCGTTAGTGCCAGACGGCTTGTGGGCTGGGGAGCAGAACACCCTTTTGCTAAGGGGATGGTATTAACCCAGCCGGAGCCCGGGCGCTCACCCCGGATCCTGCCCCACCCACCTTGTCTCGGCCGTATCTCCTGAGCAGCCTATAAGGCCAGGTGTAGAGAGTTTCTTGTGTCCGGGGCTCCTTGAGGATCAAGCTGTCCTGCTCGGCTTTGAGCATGAAGGCCCCATGCAGCGCACACCGCTCCGCCGCCTCCGTCCTCTGCACCGTCACCCAGAAAGCGTTCACTGCCGAGAAAGCCAGTCACTCACAGGGACGGGACAGGGCAGGAAAGCCAGCACCCCCAACTCCCAAAGACAGGACAGGGAAACCAGGGACACCACCAGGACCCGCACAGCTTGGGGGTGAAGAGAAGGAATCCAAGCCCTGCCCTACTTTCCCCTGCACCAAGGGGAGAGTGGGGAAACCAGAATATGCACCGCCCCCAAGGGGGGAGGCTGGCGACACCCGGCCCCCAGGACAGAGCAGTGGGGAGCGGGGGGGCGACACCCAGCCCCCGGGACAGAGATGGGGGCAGGCCAGCGACACAGGCCCCGCTACGAGGAGTGCAGTTCAGGGTGAAGCACTGCGGGGAGGAGGGAGGCGTCCCAGCTCCAGACGCAGCCCAGTGGGACAGGTCACGGCACCTGCCTGAAGGACGAGACTATCCCAGAGGCCAGGGCAGCTCCATGCCAGGCAGCGAGGGCTGCAAGCTGCCCCAGCAGGACCATTGTGGAAACAAACCCAGGACGACCAGGGGAGCAGCCAGCACCACCAGAGAGGAGCCAAGGGCAGGACAGGCCCTACCTTCTCCCCGCGAGTAGTAAATCGAGTTCACTGCCATCTCCAGGGCCGGCGCCCCCGCGTCAGACTCCTTGCTGCACCCAGGCCGGGCTCCATTGGTAGACTTCCCCTGCAAAGCAAGAGGCATCAGCACCCAGAACCATACTCCCAGCTAGCCCCGCTAGCCCTCATGGGCCACCTCACAGCCAGCCCCACTGCCCACCACGGGCTGCCTCGCAGCTGGTCCCCCTGCCCCCCCATGGGCCGCCTCACAGACGGCTCCCCTGCCCCCCACAGGCTGCCTCACAGCCAGACCCACTCCCCACCCCATGGGCCACCTCACAGCCAGCCCACTCTGCCCCCTATGGGCTGCCTCGCAGCTGGTCCCCCTGCCCCTCCCATGGGCCACCTCACAGCCGGCCCACTCTGCCCCCTATGGGCTGCCTCACAGTCAGCCCACCCTGCTCTCCTCATGGGCCGCCGGATGGATGGATGGCCCCCTCTGCCCTCTACGGGCGACCTCACAGCCAGTCCCCCTACCCCCCACAGGCTGCCTCACAGCTCCCCCTCTGCCCCCACCAAGAGCCACCTTATGGCCCTCCCCAGCCCTCCCCGCCCCACCTCACAGCCAGCCCCCCATCCGTACCCCACGGGCTGCCTCATAGCCAGCCCTCCCTTTCCCCCCACGGGCTGCCTCACAGCCGGTACCCTCTTCCAGCCTCCTCTTCTGGCCTCCTCACAGCCTGCCCTCCCACTCTCCCCCACGGGCTGCCTCACAACCAGCCCCCCCTCTCTCCCCACAGGCTGCCTCACAACCAGTCCCCCCCCACCCCACAGTTCACCTCACAGGTACCCCCTACCCCCCACAGGCTGCCTCATAGCCGGTACCCTCTTCCCGCCTCCTCTTCTGGCCTCCTCACAGCCTGCCCCTCCACTCTCCCCCATGGGCTGTCTCACAGCCAGCCCCCCCTCCCCACCCCATGGTTGACCTCACAGACCCCCCCACAGACCGCTTCACAGCCAGCCCACTCTTCCCCACATCGGCTGCCTCGCAGCCAACCCCCCCCACCTCCTCCCGCACATGGTTCGCCTCACAGCCGGCCCCACTACCCCAGTCCCACCACTCACTCAGCACCCCTGGTTCACCTCAAAGCCCCCCAGCCTGGCCCTGAGGAGGGGGTCAGGTCCCAACTCCAGCACAGGGACTAGAGCCATACACCCAGCCTCCCATCCCATGCAAGTCAGCAGCAAAGAGGAGGAATCTGGGCCGAGGCTGATCGGAAGCAGGGTGGGACGGAAGAGGCTGCTTCCCGCAGGGCTCTTGCAGAGACCGGCCATGCAGCGGGACGTGGGGGAGGTTTGGGTATCATGTGTGACCCAGATCATGAGCCAAACAAGTAACAAAGAATCTTTCCCCGGCCATGTCCCAGCGCATCCCGCAGTGCTGACAGCCTGGCTCCGGCGGGGCCCTTTGCCAGCACCGGCCGGGCTTCCATCGGGCTCAGGGGAGGGTACAGCAGCAACACGGCCCTGGTGGCACTAAAACGTGACCTCCTGGCTTTGGATACGGGTGAGATCCAACATGACTGCACCTCTCTTTGGCTTCCGACACAGCCGCCTCGAGTGGCTGCTGAGCCGCCTGACTGAACCAGCTGGAGGAGATGGCGTCCACTGTAGCAGTGCCTGTCACCGCTCTCCAGCAGAGCCCAGCACAGCCCTGGGCAACGGCTTCTCTTCCCCAAGGCCAAATGCAAGTGCAGGCTCGGGAGCAACGTGTTCAGGTGGCTTCCTGAGGGACTCTATTCAGGGCAAGCTGAGCTCGCTCCCTGTGGCTCAGCACGAGGGACCCCAGGCGGGCTCACAAACACCCTGACGTTGCCCGGTTCCTGCCCACGCAGAGAGACAGTCCCTGCCGCTCAGAGGGGAAGCGAGCGTTTCTAGATTTAACGTATGGGGAACTGAAAGTGCAGCTCACACGCTAGTGGCAGTGGAGAGCCCCATTTTGCAGCAGGGTCTCTTGTCAGGGGGTTGCACAGAGGCAAGGCCGTGGGTGTCGCCACATGAGCACAGAGGTCCCCGCTCTGGAGAAACCCTGCGCACCATGGTGACAGGCACAGGGACTGCACTAAGGGGGACGGTTTGTTCCAGTGTTAACGGTAATGCACGGGTGACCAACTGCACAAGCCAGGCTTCGGACCTGTGCTGAACACTCCTGCTCTAGGTCGCGGCACACGGGATTAGACCGCCAAGCGTACGATATTCCTGGGGGCCAGGCTGCTGTAGTGTCTGCGGATCAATAGCACTCCTAGGGCTTGATTCACGGGGATAAAGGCCAGATGGGCCCATTAGATCATCTCGTCTGACCTCCTGTGTATCACGGGCCTTTACATGTCACCCAGTTACCCAGCCTTCTGCTGGGCCAGCCACTGGTGTTTGGCTAAATCATCCTCCAGAAAGGCCTCCAGTCTGGATTTCAAAACATGCCTTGCAGTGAGAGACTTAACAAGCTCAACCTGTTTAGCTTAAATCTCTCATGGAGAGGCATTTCCTCGAGCCCTCAAATAATTTTTGTGGCTCTTCTGTGTAACCTCTCCAATTTTTCAACCTTCTTTTTAATACGTGGACGCCAGAACTGGACACTGTGTTTCCACACTGGCCTCTCCAGTGCTGTCTCCCTGCTCCCCTCTTTCACATCCACAGATCCCATCAGCCGGTTGGCCACAGCAGCGCACTGGGAACTCATGTTCTGTGCTTGTTCACGCTGACCCCTAAACCCTTTTCAGAGTTGCAGCTTCCCAGGATGCAGTCCCCCAACCCAGAAGTGACCATAAATCCCTGTGTGAACAGAGTACGGGGGTGAAGTAGCACGGATGGGAGCAGAGGGGAATGTCCCAGCCCCCCTCGCCCGGCGGCACTCACCGAAAAGGCGATCTCACACAGCTTCTCCACCCACTCCGCGCTCTGCTCCTTCTCTGCAGCAAACAGGTAGCTTCTGTCGCTGGTCTCCAGGCGGAAAACAGCCGTGCTGTCCTTGGGGCCACCCTCCAGCACGGGTACCACGCTGACACAGTCCGCCAGGCGGATGATCTTCTTGTCCAGCCGCTTGGTGCTGAGTTTCTCGGCTGGGGCCCCTGGGTCCTTGCAGTCAAAGAACTCCAGGCGGGCGACCCCGTGTTGGCTGGCTGGGTACAGCACAAACCAGTTCTTCTTCCATCTCTGCAAAGGCAGCACAGCAGGGTCAGCACAATGGCCTCTGCCCCCCACACCCAGACCCAAAGGTCTGTAACCCGCCTGTACGGGGTAAGGACTCCCTCACTCTTGGTGCAGGTCTGGCTGGGAGAGCAGCTCGCACTCAAGCCATGGGGAGATTCCAGCCTGAAGCAGAACCTGAGGTCCATGTGGAGCACAGCAGGATTCGATCCAAAGACCCTCTGGGCTGGCAGGGACAGGGAGCCAGGGGCTGACACCAAGGCCGGCTCTAGGTTTTTTGCTGCCCCAAGCAAAAAAATTTTTTGGCTGCCCCTCACCCCAGCCCCGGGCCCTCACCCCCCCCCCCCCCCCCCCACGCCCCCCCCCCCCCCCCCCCCCACCAGTGCCCTCCCCCCCCCTCTGCCGCCCCAGCCCTGGGCTCCCCCCCACCAGTGCTGACTCCGCCCGCTCCCCCCTCGCCTCCAGCCGGTCCAACACTGGCAGGGTGGGGTAAGCAGCGGGGCTCTCAGCCCAGGGTCCCTCCAGCCAGGGCTCCCACCTCCAGGACCGTCCGGGACCCGGGAGGGCAGAGCCGGGGGACCGCCCCGGCAGGGGGCTGAGGAGCCGGGGCGGGGCAGCCCCAGAGGGAGTGGAGCCCCAGAGAGCGGGATGTGGGCCCCACACGGCAGTGCCCCGCCCTCTATGGCCCCACTGCTGCTTCTGGCCACCCTGCCGCAGTCCCTGGGGGGCTCGGGCCACTTCGCCCAGCCCCGGCTGCAGCGCTGGGGGGCGGCCGCCCTGCGGCACCTGCAGGCAGCTCCGTGTGCCCCGTGGGGCAGCCCCCAGCCCGAGTGTCCCCCACTCGAAGCCTGCCCGGCCCAGCCACAAGGTACGGGTGCTGCTCCCCCGCGGCGTGAACCGCAGCGGCCCCAGGGCGCCCCCCGCCCACGCTGCGCTGCTGCTGCCAGGGCCGGCTCTGGGATAGCCGGAATGGTGCCGCCCATGAAAATGGGCCGCCCCAAGCACGGGCTTGGTTTGCTGGTGCCTAGAGCCGGCCCTGGCTGACACACACTCCTCCTGGCTGCCAGGAGCTGCAGGCAGCAGCATTTCCCCAGCCCCACCAGCTGGTCCCCAAAGTGACCAGCCACGGACCTGCATGGGGCAGGTGCCGGAGGCCTCAACTCTGGGGAGGCTTCTTCAGAGAGATCAGATAAAGGCACAAGAGCCGGACTGAAGCGATGGGGGAGGGGCAGGCGGGGCGCTGGACCAGGGCAATGGGGGAGGGGCAGGCGGGGCGCTGGACCAGGGCGCTGGGGGAGGGGCAGGCGGGGCGCTGGGGGAGGGGCAGGCGGGGCAATGGGGGAGGGGCGCTGGACGGGGGGGGACCTGTCCTAGCCGAGTTGAGTGAAGGGGGAATCTCTCTCCGCGCATGGCAAGTAGCAGCGCTGAGGCCCGGGCCTGGACTGCATGCGCTGGGGGAGGGGCGGGCGGGGCGCTGGGGGAGGGATGCTGGACCGGGGCAATGGGGGAGGGGCGCTGTGTCCGCCATGTCCAAGCCAGCAGGGACGCTGGTTGGTGCACACAGGAGCGGAGTGTGGCCTGGGGAGGCTCAGCAGGACCTTGGCCTGCTGGATCCGGCTCCCCCCTCGCAGACCTGCCCACCCCACAGACCCCGCAGCTCAGCGACAAGGGCTATGCCCGTGGCTGCCCTGGTGTGCCCGGCCTGGAGAGCTCACCCCGTGTGTCACGCACCCCGGCTCTTTCCTGGACACGCTCCCTGCCCGGTTCACAGCAGCCTGCCGGAGGGTGGCCGAGTGGCACCAGCTGGCCCCAGGGTCTGGACCTTTGGGGATGGTCAGCACTTCCCCTGTCTCCAGACGGCCACCCTGATCCTGACCCTTCCTAGCCTCTAACTGACCCACAGAGAAGGAGCTCCAGCCCCCCAACCAACCCCATGCTGGGGCAAGGAGGAATACACCCCAGGCAACCACTGCCCCACAGCCCTCCCGGCACAGGAGCCCCCAGTCATGCCCCCACCCCCCAGCCTGCAGCTGGGGCAGGATCTCAGGGCTTCTCCAGCTCATTGTGTCACTGTCCCCTGCCCCACAGCCCACGCTCCCTGCCCTCTCCCCTGAACTACCTGCCCCCTCCTATCCCTGCTGCTGACTCTTGGGACAGGAAGAGGAAGTATCTGTGTCCTCACTTGCTTCCTGCCAAACTTCCCCAATTCGTCAGGCACCCAGCGTGAGAGCCGGGGGAGGGGCGAATGAAACCCACACAAGCCGCCAGAGCCCCCCATCAGCACCATGCATAGTCACCGCTTCGGACACCTAGCCTGGGGCGGGTGCACGATCTTAGCACAGAGAGGTGTGTCCTGGACTGGGGAGCCAGTTATACCACAGGCTGCGGTCTCCTGTCGCCCCTCAGGCTCCAGGCCCTATACTCCTGCATCCAGGGGCTGGCTCAGGCCCTGCCCCCCATGGGCTCTGCCCCAGCAACTGAGGCGCTTGAGCCAACAGCCTCTGCAACAGATGGGGGTGTCAGACAGGCAGAACGTTCTTGGCGGGGTCCCCCAGTGCTACAACCTGCACTCCTTTGCTCCTATGGGGCCAGAGTTTATTGCCCTTCAGGACACAAAACCAACAGCATCTACTGACCCTTGCTCCTACACAGCCCAGGGCAAGAGGGGAGGGCTCTGGGTTGGTAGTCAGGGATCACTACATAAGAACGGCAATATTGGGTCAGACTAACAGTCCACCTAGCCCCATATCTTGTCTCTGACAGGGGCCAGTGCCAGATGCTTCAGAGGGAGTGAACAAAACAGGGCAACTGTTGAATGATCCATCCCCTAACATCCAGCCCCAGCTTTTGGCAGTAAGGCTTACCCAGAGCATGGGCTTGCGTCCCTGACCATCTGGGCTAATAGCCACTGATGGACCCATCCTCCAGGAACTTCTCTAATTCTTTTTTGAACCCAGTTACAGTTTTGGCCTTCAACATCCCCTGGCAGCTGCCAACAAGTTCTACAGGTTCAGTGTGCGTTGTGTGAAGAAGTACTTCCTTATGTTTTAAACCTACTGCCTATTAATTTCCTGATTCACGTGTTCCCTATTCACTTTCTCCACATAACTGATGACTTTAGAGACCTCTATCATATCCCCCCTTAGTCATCTGTTTTCCAAGCTGAACAGTTCCAGGCCTTTTCATCTCTCCGCATATGGAAGCCGTTCCATACCCCTAATAATTTTTGTTGCCCTTCTCTCTACTTTTTTCCAGTTCCAATATATCTTTTTGAGATGGGGAGACCAGAACTACATGCAATATTCAAAGTGTGGGCATGTCATGGCTTTATATAGAGGCATTATGATATTTTCTCTCTTACTAGCTATCCCTTTCCTAACGTTCCTAACCTTGTTCGCTTTTTTGCCTGCCGCTGCACATTGAGCGGATGTTTTCAAAGAACTATCCACAACAACTCCAAGATCTCTTTCTTAAGTAATAGCAGCTAATTTAGACCCCCTCACTTGTTATGTATCATTGAGATGTTTTCCAAAGTGCATTACTTTGCATTGATCAACATTGAATTTCATCTGCCATTGTGTTGCCCAGTAACCCAGTTTTCTGAGATCCCTTTGTAACTCTTCCCAGTCAGCTTGTTGACTCCCTCAACGAATTCTAATAGATTGATGAGACATGATTTCCCTTTACAAAAGCCATGTTGAATCTTCCCCAACATAATGTCATTATCTATGTGTCCCATAATTCTGTTCTTCACTATAGTTTCAACCAATTTGCCTGGTACTGAACCTTACCAGCCTGTAATTGCAGGGATCATATCTGGGATCCTTTTTTAAAAATTGGTGTCACATTAGCTATCGTCCAGAAGCTGATTTAAGCAATAGGTTATACACCCCGGTTGTTAGTTCTGCAATTTCACATTTGAGTTCTTGGGTGAATACCATCTGGTCCTGGTGACGTATTACTAATTAATCAATTTGTTCCAAAACCTTCTCTAATGACACCTCAGTCTTGGACAGTTCCTCAGATTTGTCACCAAACAAGAATGGCTCAGGTGTGAGGATCTCCCCCCACATCCTCTGCAGCAAAGACCAAAGCAAAGAATTCATTGAGCTTCTCCACACTGGCCGTGTCTCCGCTGAGTGCTCCTGTAGCACCTCAATTGTTCAGTGGCCCCAGTGACTGGACAGGCTCCTGCGTCTGGTGTACTTAACCCCCCCCCCCCCCCCCCCCCCCCCCCCCCCCCCCCCCCNGGCTTCCTGCGTCTGGTGTACTTCCCCCCCCCCCTTTTTCAGGCTTCCTGCGTCTGGTGTACTTACCCCCCCCCCTTTTTTAAATGTTAAGTCCACCACTAATTGCTGAGTGGTGCACAGGACAGGGGAAGGGCTGCCTTTATTCCTGACAGCCCACAATCCCAGGGGCAATATAGAGAGGACGCGGCAAACCAGCCACTCCACCTATGGGGCGGCACAGAGGCAGCAGATGAGGGGACAGGGCAGGCCTGCTGGCATGACTGGCCGAGTGCAGGACAATGTGATGAGCAGGGGCAGAGCTACACCAGGCCTCATGCTGCCAACCACACTGGCCCAATACGAGTTATTTGCTTTGGTTCCCTTGGTGCCTCCAGGAGGTCACAGCCCACGAGGACACTGGATATTCGGTGTGAGACTGCACTCCACCCACCTCCCACAACGCCACGGGCGCCTGCCATCTGTTCAAGCCGAGAGAATCACCGAGGCCCTGCCAAGGCTGCTGCAGAAACCCCTGGATCATGCTGTGCAGTTCAATGGCACAGAAAAGTATCAGCCCAGGGCAGTGGCCAGCTAATGTCAGGAACACGGGGACAGGAGCAACAGATTTCCAGAGACACCAAACCAGCCCTGCCTTGCCTGGTGGGTCAGCACATCCAGCATGCATCCCAGAGCCCCCCGCATGGCTGAAAAGGCACCAATGCACCTGAGCTGGCAGCCTGGATGAAGGGCTGCAGCAAGGGTGGTGTTACCCGAAACACACGGCAGAGGGGAGATGCTGCCAGGCAGAACAGGTAGCCATCCAGACCAGGAAGTGGGGAAGGGCAGGAGGGGTTTTCCTCCTGTCCCTAGCATGGCCTCTGCAGCTCTGCAAGCCAAGCTCAGTGCTGTTGGGATCCCACACAGGCTCAGCACAGCCACAGCACCAGTACAACCCGCTGCAAGCCGGACTACTACCATAGCAACCCCCACCCCACCAGAGCCACCCCAGCTCAGCCGAGCCACCCAGAGTGACCATTCCCTGAGCAGACACGACTTGCGTGGGTCATGGGCTCTGGCCTAACACCTCAAGAGCCCAGCGAGGGAATAGCACTGCCCTGCGTAGGAGGATGGGACGGGGACAGACGTCACAGAGCGATCGCAGGACGCTCAACACCGTGATGAGCACCTGGATGGAGGGTCCGGCCGGGGCCTGCAGGCTAAGCTATGTAACTGGGTGATAGGCACTGACAATATAAGAACATAAGAATGGCCCTACTGCAGGGGTGGCCAACCTGGGGCTCCGGAGCCGCGTGCGGCTCTTCAGAAGTTAATATGCGGCTCCTTGTATGGGCACCGACTCCGCGGCTGGAGCTACAGGCGCCAACTTTCCAATGTGCCGGGGGGGGGGGGGTGCTCACTGCTCAACCCCTGGCTCTGCCACAGGCCCTGCCCCCACTCCACCCCTTCCCGCCCCCTCCCCTGAGCCTGCCGTGCCCTCGCTCCTCCCCGCCTCCTGCACCCACCACGAAACAGCTGATCAGGAGGTGCGAGAAGGGAAGGAGGGGGTGGGGCTGCTGGTGGGCAGGAGGCGCTGGCAGCCGGGAAGCTGATGGGAGGCTGCTGATGTATTACTGTGGCTCTTTGGCAATGTACATTGGTAAATTCTGGCTCCTTCGCAGGCTCAAGTTGGCCACACCTGGGCTACTGGGTCAGACCAAAGGTCCATCTAGCCCAGTGTCCTGTCTTCTGACAGTGGCCAGTGCCAGGTGCCCCAGAGAGAATTAACAGAACAGGGAATCATCAAGTGATCCATCCCCAGCTTCTGGCAAACAGAGGCTAGGGACACCATCCCTGCCCATCCTGGCTAATACCCATTGATGGACCTGTCCTCCATGAACTTAACTAGGTCTTTTTTGAACCCGGTTATACTCTTGGCCTTCACAACATCCTCTGGCGAGGAGTTCCACAGGTTGACTGTGCATTGTGTGAAGAAATACTTCCTTTTATTTGTTTTAAACCTGATGCCTATTAATTTCATTTGGTGACCCCTAGTTCTTGTGTTATGAGAAGTAGTAAACAACACTTCCTTATCTACTTTCTCTACACCAGTCATGATTTTATAGACTTCAATCATATCTCCCCTTAGTCATCTCTTTTCCAAGCTGAAAAGTCCCAGTCTTATTAATCTCTCCTCATACGGAAGCCATTCCATACCCCTAATCATGTTTGTTGCCCTTTTCTGAACCTTTTCCAATTCCAATATATCTTTTTGAGATGGGGCGACCACATCTGCACTCAGTATTCAAGATGTGGGCGTACCATGGATTTATATAGAGGCAACATGATATTTTCTGTCCTATTATCTATTCCTTTCTTAATTATTCCCATCATTCTGTTTGCTTTTTTGACTGCCACTGGACATTGAGTGGATGTTTTCAGAGAACTATCCACAGTGACTCCAAGATCTCTTTCTTGAGTGGTAACAGCTAATTTAGACCCCATCATTTTATCTGTATAGTTGGGATTATGTTTTCCAATGCGCATTACTTTGCATTTATCAACATTCAATTACATCTGCCATTTTGTTGCCCAGTCACCCAGTTTTGAGAGATCCTTTGGTAGCTCTTCGCAGTCTGCCTGGGTCTTAACTATCTTGAGTAATTTTGCATCATCTGCAAATTTTGCCACCTCGCTGTTTACCCCTTTTTCCAGGTCATTTATGAATATGTTGCATAGGACTGGTCCCAGTACAGACCCCTGGGGGACACCACTATTTACCTCTCTCCAGTCTGAAAACTGAACATTTATTCCTACCCTTTGTTTCCTATCTTTTAGCCAGTTACCAACCCATGAGAGGACCTTCCCTCTTATCCCATGACAGCTTACTTTGCTTAAGAGCCTTTGGTGAGGGACCCTGTCAGAGGCTTTCTGAAAATCTAAGTCACTCTATCCACTGGATCCCCCTTGTCCACATGCTTGTTATACTTTCTCCGGGGCAGAGGGGAATGCTCTGGGGTGGCTGGGGAGCAGAGGGGCCAGCAGCCCCAGGCAGGGTGTGGGGCTGGAGTCACATGGGGGTCACAGAGGCAGGTGTGTGGGGCCCAGCAGGTACCAAGGGTCCCCTGTGCTGGGGCAGCACCAGAGCCATGGCCACCCCCCAGGGACCCTAGGTGGGGGGAGGGAGTAACATCCTTTCCCCTCCTCTCTGGGGAGCCCTCAAGCTCCACCCCCGGGTCTCCCTACAGACCCCCAGCACCAGCAGGCCCTGCCCCTCCACGGGGGGCCCTGCCCGGCCCGGCCCCACCGAGGCACTGGAGCCCCGGGGAGCCCCCACTTCACCCCACAAAGGGGCAGCCCCCCCCGCACGCAGTCCCGGGGCCAGAACCTCTGGCCGCCCCCCCGCTCTGGAGGTAGCAGCTGGGAGGGGGGGTGGCTGCCGGGGGGGGGGCTGCCAGGCGGGGCAGCCTGAGGGTTAGAGCCCGGACTCCTGGGTTCTACCCCCAGCGTCGGGGGAGGGGGGCGGACCCCCAACTCCCCGCCCCCGGCTCCCCTCGCGGGCGCAGGTCGGACCCGCTCCCCCCCGCAGTGCCCCGAGCCCCCCCGGTCCCGCCGACCTTAGCCCCGAACTTGTGGCCCTGCTGCACGTAGAGCCGCCCCTCCTTGGCCGCGGGGTCCATCGGGCGGCCCGGGCCCGGCACGGTCCGGCCGCGGCTTCCTGCTGCTCTGCCTGGCCTGGGGCGGGGCCGCGGGGTCTGTGCCCGGCGGGGCGGGGCCCTGTGGAAAGGGGCGGGGCCTGCCCGGGGGCGGGGCGGGGAAAGCCCCGCTCGCTGTCCCGGGGGCGCGCCCGTCACCCTGGGGTCTGGGCGCCTGCCGCACCCACAGCAAAGCCCCATTGGCTCGCGGGGGGGCCGGGCTCAGAACCAGGCTGGGGGGCGGTTACTGGCATTAAACTTCACTTGTAAAAAAGTTGATTTTCCCCGGGAAGCAGCTGCAGATACATGGGGGGGGGGACCTTTGGGGATGTTCCTGCTCCCAGTGTCATTGCTATTGTGCCGAGGCCTTTTCGAGAAGGAACCTCAGGCCTGTTCGCTTGTCTTCAAATCTGGGTAAAACCATGGCACAGCAGCTAGGGTAGGGGGACCCCATGTCCAGATTGGGCCGGGCCCTGTCCCGGCTGTCCCGACTTTTTTCGCAAAATTGGGCATTTGTCCCGTTTGCTCCTGCCGACACGATCAACTGACCAGAGCAAACAGACAAATGGCCACTTTTGGGGTGCGGTGCAGGGGGGCCAGTGGCGATGCCCACCCCTTGGGGGGGGCAGGGCTCATGTGGGGGGCAGGCAGGGTCCCAGCGACAGTCTCATGTGGATGTGGGGGGCAGCAGGGCCCAGCGACCCCAGCCTCACGCAGGAATTGCAAGGGGGCCGCAGGCCAGCCCTGCGTGGTGTCCTGAGAAATATGGTCCCCCTAGCTAGGGGATCCCATGTGTGAAGAACGAAAGGGCGGCTGCAGAGTTAGTTTCCATAAAAGGATGTCGATTGTAATTAAGGCTTGTCACTCAAGCTGGGTGTAGGTTGTGGTTGATGAAGCTGCCTGCCTAGCTGTCACATTTCTGTAAGAGAGACAAGGTGAGCGAGGGAATATATTTTATTGGACCAACTTCTGCTGGGGAGAGAGACGAATGTTCAGGCGCTACACAGAGCTCTGATTCAGGGCCGTGTGGCTCCAACGCTCGTCTCTCTCGCTAGCAGAAGTTGGTCCAATAAAAGACATCACCTCCCCCACCTGGTCTCGCTAATACCCTGGAGGGACACAGCTACTCTGCACATTTTTGTAGGGCATTTGACTTAGGTGTCGCCAGGCCAGCCACCAACTAAGTGCCCCCATGAAGTCAGAGGTCACGCTGCAAGTGGCCTGCCTCAGTTTCCCCTCCTCAGTAACTCACAAAACGCTTTTACAAGTCCATTAACAACAGCCCTCTATGGATTTTGGTTTATTAAATTAATAAACATTCCCAGTGCAGTTCTCAAGCCCAGCCATTCACCTCTGTCTCCGGTCACTCCCAGCCTTTCCTGCCTGCATCTCCCTCCCCAAGTGTCGAGTTCCTTGCTGGGCCTACTTGCTCCCAGCAGCCTCTGCTCTCCCCGAGCATTCTCACTGCAGGGCCAGCCGCATGGCTTCTTCCTGCTGCTCTTCTAGGGGAATCAGCTGATTCCTGCTCAGCTGTGCCTCCCCAGAAATCAGGGTTGGCTTACCCCAGAGCTCTCGTCCATGAGGGGCAAGTCACCCTGATACCCACCCATCCATTCATCCATCCATCCACACCCTTAGACCCTTGCCCAACGCCAGGGCACATTCTACAGTCGTTATTTCTTCCGTCACCCCTTGGTCTCTGGCTGGTTAAACCCAAGGAGCAACTGGGCTGGCAACCTCCATCTCCCCTACTGGGAGAGAAGCCCATGCCACTCGTCCACCAGCATTTCAATTTGCTGCTCCAAGCCCACCTTGTCTTTGGCTAGCTCATCTCTTTCTTGTAGGGCCTGCTGCTTGTCCTCCTTCAAAGCACCAAGTTCCTGATGGTACCTCTCCTTCAAGGCAAGCAAGACACGAAGGTCCTCTCCTGTCAATACTGTGATTAGCCCCTTTCCACAACCAGCAGGTCCGTCCCGCCAGTCCCTAGCCATGTTCACCCTTCGGGCATGCCCTCCAGTGGCTCAGTGTCCTTTTCTCATGCCCCAATAGCAGTGTGCTCGCTAGCAGGAGGAGCTGCTGTGTCCATCACCACCCCCCTGCTTCTGGCTCTTGCCCGAGGGGCCGACATGCTTCCTCAAGCATGCAAGCAACTGCTCCCCCCTTGAATTCTCGCTCCGTTGGGCGCAGCGTTCCCTTTTCACATCTCCTCTTTTGCAAGGCCCTGGACCTCATTAGGACAAGTCTTTACAACACGTCCTGCCTTCTGTTGTATTCATTGAGATGGACTGTAGGGGCCCAAAGAGTCAATGGTGTTAATATGACCCCGTCACTGTCCAACATTAAACAAGTTCAGTGTTTGCCACACAGAGACCTCAACCTGCTTAGTCCCAGGGCAAACACCCCATTAAACGTCCTTTGAACCTTTTATTACAGATACAGAAAAGGAAAAACAGTTAAAGCCTTTGAATTATAAATAAGGCTACGATTTTGTCATGGAGGTCACGAAAGTCACGGAATCCATGACTTCCAAAGACCTTCGTGTCTTTGGGTGGCTGGGAGCTGCAGGGTCCCGCCACCTACTGCAGTAACAGAGCTGTGAGGTACCCCCCCGCCGCCTGAGGCAGCAAGGGTACCCCACAGCTCCCAGCCGCTGTGGGCAGGGGGGTGCCCCACAGCTCCCAGCCGCTGTGGGCACGGCGGTACCCCACAGCTCCCGGCCGCTGTGGGCAGGGGGGTACCCCACAGCTCCCAGCCGCTGTGGGCAGCAGGGGGACAGCTCCCAGCAGCTCCCAGCTGCCACCGCAGCAGGGGGAATCCCTGCAGCTCACCACCGTGGCAGGGGAAAATCCCTGCAGCTCCCCAACCCGTGGCAGCAGGGGGATGCCCACAGCTCCCCCCACGGTGGCAGCAGGGGGATGCCCACAGCTCCAATCCATGGGTGGAGGGGGACCTGGCAGCCCTGACTACCGGCCGCATGTTGTGTGCCCCTTGGGGGATGCTCCACCTGCCCCCTTTCTCCTCTCCTTTTCCCTTTATATGTTTACAGTTCTTAACGCCGCAGCCCCTTCTGGCATGCCCCACCGCTCCACCCTGCCCTTGTACTGTCTCTTTCCCAAGCCCACTCCAGTGCTCCCACTGCCCAGTGGGCACCCTGCTCTTCCGTGTCCAGGCCTCCCACAGCTGACACTGCAGGTGCTTCCTCCTCTGCTGGCACCAGTGATCTCCTGGCCGTCGCTGCTGGCACTGCAGGGGCTGCAGAAGGAATGCTAGATCCCCTGCTATGGCTCAACCAGTGGCTGGACCACAACCTCCATTTCTCTTTCCCTTGATCATCACAACTCTCTCCTGGGTGGGAGAAGGGTCTCTGCTCCTGCCATACGCCACCTATCACCGGGCGGCTGCCGCCTGCGCACCTCCTCTGACCAGAGGTCGCTCTGAAGGGCTTGAAAGCAGCTCTGAAGAGGGCTGCAGCTCTGAAACCTGGGCTGATTGGGGAAGTAGCCACAGCTGGGCCACGCCCCAATCAGGCCACAGCTGGCCCTTATAAGAGGGCAGTGGACCAGGAGCAGACAGAATCTCCCTCTGTGTTCAGAGAGAGAAGGGCCTGGCTGCAGGGAGCTTAACCAAGTGCCTAGAGTGGAGCAGGGCTGGGGAAAGGCAGAGGAGCTGGGGAAGCCCCAGGCTGCAGCCTAGCATAAGGCCAACGGCTACTGGGGTTGCAGAGGACAGCCCAGGGGTAGGCAAAGGCAGCAGGTCCAGACCCAGACCCAACCTTGCCTATGATGAGTGGCTTTTACACTGCAGTCTGCCCTGGGGAGTGGGGGCTAGTTGGTGACTGGCAGTAGCCCATGACTGAGGCAAGGTGGGGATTAGAGGGTTGGGGGTTTCCCAGAGAGGGGAGGCCCTGAGAGAAAGGGGTTCCTGCCAGGGGGCAGCCCCCCAGATAATGGGGCACCAGGTCCGGGAGGGACACAGGGCCAGTGGCAAGGCGGATCACTGGCCTGCAGAGGGTGCTCCAAGGCTGGCAGAGCTAATTCCCGGAGACGACCAGCAGGAGGCACCGCAGGGGTGAGTCCGCACACTTACAAGGGGCTGCCTCAATGCACAAAAGGCTTGTACAAGCCAATAACAGCAGCCCTCCTTAGGGGCTGGGTTATTAAAGTCACAGACATCCATCCATTTACCTCCTTGTCAGGTCACTCCCGGGCCTTTCCTGCCGAATATTGGATGGGTTCTGCTCTACACTGGCAGCTTTATAAACTCCAGTTCTTGTAGTCAGAGAATTAATGGTCGGCTCACTCTCCCGTCAGGTGTCGTCTGCAGCCCAGAGATACCGCCATCCCCAGCGGCCCTCAATGCAGACGTGCCTCCCTGAGATCCAGCACTTCCCATGTAGACCCAAGCAGCAGCCGTGCCCCATTCCCATGGAGTGCTGAACTGTAATATACTGTGCAGCCACGAGGTGGCGCTGCGTGTCAGAGACCTTGTTGGAGCGACCCCCAGCCCTACCTAGCAGAGGTTACAGGGTCCCAGGATGGACCCAGCGGGGGTGCAGGGACCCATGACCAGCCTGTGGCTGCTACAGGGACATGGCACAGGCTGTAGGGATGGGAGCTCGGGCTCTCCCAGTCTCATCCCCCAGGCCAGGGTCCCCGTGCTGGGGTGTGGCAGGCGGCTGGTGCTGGTGCAGAACGCAGGAGCTCTGCAGAGCTGCTGCCAGCCTGCGGGCGCTGGAAGAGAAGCTGGGCTGCCTCTGTGCGGGGTGGCAGGCAAGTAGCTCCTGCCTATGTGCCGGTGCATCTCTCTGGCCTGCTAGTGCATGGCTGGTCTGGTAGCTGCAGGCCCAGCCCCGAGCCTCCTGCCCGTCGCACCCAGGGCCCCAGGCAGCGGCCAAGGCGCCAGTCTCAGCTAGACTCACACCCCTTGTGGGCAGCAGCCCCTGCACCCCCGCACCCCACCCAGAGGGGAGCCCCCTCCCCCTGCACCCCATCCAACCCCTCAGAGGGGAGCCCCCTCCCCCTGCACCCCCATCCAACCCCTCAGAGGGGAGCCCGCTCCCCCCTGCCCCATCCAACCCCTCAGAGGGGAGCTTGCTCCCCCTGTGCCTCCACCCCCTCCCCCCCGAGGGAAGACAATAGCAAAAAGCAAGGGGACGGGAAAACCAAATGCAGACCCGAATGGGGCTACCACCATCCCAGCCTCCACTGCACCCCTATTCATCCATGGATTCTGGTGCCCAGCCTTGCATGCCAGCCCCTGCTCACCCAGGGCAGTGGTTGGCACCCGTCTGTCACACATCATTCCTTGTGTTGCAATGTGGCCGGGTAACACCCTGATTCGTCCATGGGGGCAGGTGGGGGAAGGCCCCTGGATCACTTGAAACCATGAATGACAAGAACCCTCAGATTTTACGTCTCATGAGACAGGCACTTCCAGCGGCCAGGGCCGGATTAACTCTCCTGTGGGCCCAGGGCTATTAGATTTTGTGGAGGCCCTGCACACAAGTCTTTTTCCTGGGAGGGAGTTTGGTGCAGGAGGGGGCTGGGGCAGGGGATTGGGGTGCAGGAGGGGATGCAGAGTCTGGGAGGGAGTTTGGGGGCAGGAGGGGG